>OZ023320.1:29729119-30159119 GCA_964007375.1 Ophion obscuratus | reverse complement strand
ATATAATGAAGAATTATATACGAAAAATAATTCTTTTGTATATAATATAAATATGAATAGTAAAAATATTACAATAAAACAGGAAATATAAATATTAAAATTACACAAAAATATTTATTTTCATGCTGTTCAGTTTTTTTTGCCTTCGTGCGTCTTGCAAAAAGTAAATTCTGAGAAAATTCCCGAGAACTTCCAAAATTCCCTGACTTTCACTTAATTATTCCGGGAGGAAAGAAATTCCCCGAGTTTTCCCCGTTTTTCATACGCGTGCAACCCTGAATTTGAAATGAAGTTTCGCCCACCGAAATGTCCACAAAAATGCGAAACGCACTCGACGCCTGGGCCTGCGCCATTTCTCGCAATATAATCGGGAATAATGTTCAATTGCGTCGGTGAAACTTTATTTTTTCTACCTTCCTTGTCCTTTGTTCCGTAAGGTCATGAAATGTCAGATTTTCGCTCGAACGGTCGACGGATATATGAGCACGTGTCTTAAGCGTGAAGTTCACGTGATTCGTACACAGAGAAGTGGCCAGAAAGCTCAGTTGTATTTTCCTACTACAAACGCGAAGCGATATGACTCGTGTTCCTACGTTCGCTCAGCCGCAGACTGTCCGATTGATAATTTAACGTTGGACCGTGCCAAGCGTTCTTTCCCACTCTCACCACAATGATTCACGAAAACGGAATATCGACGTTAATGCGTTAATAGAGACACCGGAATCTCATTGTCTCACATACGTGTACGGTGCGCGGGAAAAAATGGAAAATGTAACTTCGCGAGGAAAACCAATGTCACCCAATGACGAAAAAATCGTCCGATTCTGCTCTCGCAATGATTTTTGTCGTTGTGGAAATTGCATTGCGCTGATGGTTTGTGCGATACTTACGTAAAGCAGGAGTTTAGCTGAGCGCGAAGTTCCTCGATGGTGAGAATGGTGTCCTGGTACTGTGGATGCGAACCCTGGAGACCATCGTCCACACTGTCGCACAGGCTGTGGCAAGACAGGGAGATATTGCTCCTGGAAAAAAAGAGCGATGTCAATTCTCAATTTAAGGGGAGGGTAGGGGTTTGCACTTTTGAAAAATCGATTTTTTTGTATTTTCTTATAGTTAAAAATTTCAAAATCATAATCCCAAAATTTCAAGTCAATCAGAGCAAAACTCTCGAAGTTATTGACTATTTAGTCCCGCTCCTCTAACACTATAGCTCCGACTTCTTTAAGCATCAAACGCGTTTTTCTCAAGACCACTTTTTCGCAAATCGTGTTTTCCCAAAGGCGTTCTTGGAAAAGTTTTGTCACCGGCTTGTTTGTGGATATTTTCGCGCAGAAATTTCACGGAATGTTCTTGAAATGACACTTAACAATGTACAAAAGGTTTCAATAAATTTACGCTATCGATATAGATAAAAAAAATTCGCAAAAAAGTGTTTTTTTTCACCCTGAAACCCCTACCCTTCCCTTAAAGAATACAAATTATTAATTTTGGGTGTAGTTCCGAAAAAGCCGTACGTCCGACTTATTTGTTCATAAAAAAAAATATTTTCTAACAGCTTGATATTCGTACTAAGTAAATGTGTAATTAATTTTATGAGTACATCACTTTTTCATGCGAAAAAAAATTGTTAAATTCGCATATGATTTTATACTCGTTACTGTGGCCTAACCCCTTGATGTTATTATAATATAACATACTAATGATGAATTGATGATAAAAAATTACAAACATCAAGATAATTGATGACAGCAAGAGTGGCAACGATCATAAACACTATTTGCCACGCTATTTTCAGATGTCACTACCGCCCAAAGTTTTAGAAAAATGTATGCAGATGACACTTAAAAATTTATCCTCTCGGCCGCGACCTTGCCGCAACGAGATTGCGGAAGAAGCTTGACCTTGAACCTGAGAGGGGAGAAAAACGAGAGGGTTCGCGACACGCGATTTTGTATGTACACTCGCTGTTATGACAGTACATCCGCGCGAAGGTCGCGTATATACGAGGCGAAACTCGGCTCTGCGATGAGAATGGTTTATGGTAATATCATCGGTAAGAGGCGAACGCAAGGCTGCCGATGTTGCCTCCTTTGCCTTTCACGCAAGGCCGGTCTGACGGCCGCTTTTCTCTTGGTCCGTGCCCGTATTCGTATTCGATTTATTTACGTTTCAGTCGTTTTTCGTACGTAACGATCACCCCCCCCTCTCGCCCCTTGCCGCTCTTAGGTGCACTTGGGAGACCACCCGCTCGTCAATTTCGTACAAATTGCCTACAATTTTGTCCAATCAGGGGCTCGGCCAAATCAGTGATTTGGCAAAAAATTAACGTTGCTTCATCTACTTACTTCGTTACTTTAACCCTCCCTTGACACACTGGTTCACTTTGACCCGGACGAATTTGAAATAAAATGCTCACGTTTGTTTGAAACAATTCTTGGAAAGCGTGCCATTACTTTAATTTTCACTTTTATCGGTTCACGCGCACCGTATACATGTTAAAGATTTATAAATTGCACCGTTTTGTTACCGATCAATACAACCGAAGCTAGAGCTTACTTCGTTTTACGACTCGCGTCGCGGCCTTGTCGTAAGCGCCACAAGTCCGCTGTTTAAGATTATCTCATAAAAGAGTACGTTGCGATAGTTAAAAGTAGGCAATAATAAATCCTAAGTGACACAATTGTCAAACAAACCGTTCCTTTTTCCCACTGTCGTCGAATATCCATAAGTGAATATTCGTAAGTCGAGTATCCATAAGTCGGGGATATTACGATATCTGTGGCCCCAAGTTTTGGCCATGCAGTCTTTATATTTGGCCCAAAATAAGACTTTTTTCAAGAATACAAAAAATCGAAATTCGGCTTTTAAGGGGGTGAAACAGAGGTTTTAAATTTTTAATGAGGCGGAGTATTTTTTGGGTAGATTTCTTTAGAATTCGGCGTAAACATTCTAGAAAACAAGTAATTTTCAAAGAGTTAGGTAGTTCATTGAAACACGATTTGTAACGGGATAAACGGGAGCTTGGAACGTTGTTAAACATTATATTTTTTCGTCAAATCCTCTGAAATTCAGCTTCCCAGAAGGGTGATTGCATCATTGTTCTTTGTCAATAATACAACAAAAGTAGGTTGTATTATTTTGGTTGGGTGGGCATCGTAATCGTGCCCACCCAACGATTCCACACACACACACACATCGAAGGTGCTCCTAACCCACCCAACGATTCCACACACACATCGAAGGTGCTCCAGGCCCACCCAACGATTCCACACACACATCGAAGGTGCTCCAGACCCACCCAACGATTCCACACACACATCGAAGGTGCTCCAGACCCACCCAACGATTCCACACACATAAAAGTCGCATTTTCTATCGAATATGGCCGCTGCATGGTCAAAATTGGGAACCACAAACATAATAATGCTTCGACTTTCAACCCCCTGTTTCACCCCCTTAAAAGCAGAATTTCGATTTTTTGTATTCTTGAAAAAAGTCTTATTTTGGGCCAAATATGAAGACTGCATGACCAAAACTTGAGGCCACAGATATCGTAATACTGCCCATAAGTCGAATATCCACAAGTGAATGTCCATAAATCGAATATTCATAAGTTGAATATCAATAAGTACGAATATCCGTAAGTCGAATATCCATAAGTCGAATATCCATAAGTCGAATATCCATAAGTACGAATATCCATAAGTCGAATATCCATAAGTACGAATATCCATAAGTCGAATATCCATAAGTACGAATATCCATAAGTCGAATATCCATAAGTCGAATATCCATAAGTACGAATATCCATAAGTACGAATATCCATAAGTACGAATATCCATAAGTACGAATATCCATAAGTACGAATATACATAAGTCGAATATCCATAAGTACGAATATCCATAAGCCGAATATCCATAAGTACGAATATCCATAAGTCGAATATCCATAAGTCGAATATCCATAAGTACGAATATCCATAAGTCGAATATCCATAAGTACGAATATCCATAAGTCGAATATCCAGAAGTCGAATATCTATAAGTACGAATATCCATAAGTCGAATATCCATAAGTCGAATATCCATAAGTACGAATATCCATAAGTCGAATATCCATAAGTCGAATATCCATAAGTACGAATATCCATAAGTCAAATATCCATAAGTCGAATATCTGTAAGTCGAATATCCATAAGTCGAATATCCATAAGTACGAATATCCATAAGTACGAATATACATAAGTACGAATATCCATAAGTACGAATATCCATAAGTCGAATATCCATAAGTACGAATATCCTAAGTCGAATATCCATAAGTCGAATATCTGTAAGTACGAATATCCATAAGTCGAATATCCATAAGTACGAATATCCATAAGTACGAATATCCATAAGTACGAATATCCATAAGTACGAATATCCATAAGTCGAATATCCATAAGCCGAATATCCATAAGTGAGTATACACTAGAAATGAGCGCCAGCAATGGCGGGAAGTAGACAAATATAGTGAGTATTGAACGTAAGTATAAAGTAGAAAGGAGCGCCAGAAATAGCGGGAGGTAGCGGAAAAGTGAGTATTGTGGGTACGTATAGAGTAGAAATGAGCGCCAGTAATGGCGGAAGAGTGAAAAGACGAAGAAAGATGAGCATTTAAAAAAATGTTAATAAAGAGAATGCTCGGTAAAAGTTCAAGTTTGTTTGGGTTTGTTTGGGGTATATACTTTGGGTTATGTACTATACTCACTTATGGATGTTCGACTTATGGATATTCGACTTATAGATATTCGACTTATGGATATTCACCTTATGGATATTCACTTATGGATATTCACTTATGGATATTGGCACTTATGGATATTCGATTATGGAAATTCGACTTATGGATATGCAACCCCAATCACTTTTTTCAAGTAATAAAAATTGTCTTATTTTCAACTGCTCAAAGGTATTGCCCCTCTCCCACCAAGCAACAAAGAAGAATCTCTATCTTGCCAGACAATCGGGCCAGGTGTATTTTGCGCAAAAGAATGAGTTCAATTGAAACGGAGCCATTGAAGCTCAGGTGGAAAGCAAACAATTGCGATCGGTGATCCGATTCACTGCGCAGTGTAAGTACTGTTGCGTGTAATAAGTAATAAGTTTTGGAGCTTGTCGAGGGCAACGAGAAAGCCGAGCGAAAGAGACTTTTGTCTGTCCATTACGTGCGGTGAAACGGCCATGGACCGACAACGAGCAAGCGTAATTGACGACACACACACACACACATATTAACCGTGTGGAATGATCAAATCGGGACGAGACACTCACGAGATTCTTCCTCGCACATCGTGCCCGTCTCGTTTTCTCGTGACTCTCGAAACGAAAGCCAAAAAGGTAAAATACAACGAACGTTCGCTAAGACGCGATGCAATTTATCCGCTTCAAGGCTGCACGCAGGTGCATTTATTCGTGCCATCACCGCATCGAGAAACTTTTTTCGTAGTTTTTGCTTTTCATCTATAAGGCATCCACCACGACCCTGTGACTCATTTTTCGTGATATTTTTTCTTTTGCAAATGGATAACGCTGAGTGAAACATCAACATCGATTTCTCGTGATGTAACACAGAAATGGCGTAATTACACGGAGAAGGATACGAAGGAAAAAACATGTGCACGATAATGTCGCGATTACGAATAACGAGAAAATGGATTTGAAAATATTGATAAATATTGATTATTACAATGGTCCAAGAATGTTTTATCAATTGGAATGCGGAGGAGCGAACGCTATGAATATTCTTGTTTTGCAAATAAATGAACAACGTTATCTTTGTTGTTTGTTACGACTAGCGTCATCTTAATTGGAAAAAAAGTGTAACACCGTATTGTAGAAAAATTCTATAATCTCATGTTCGAAAAAGGAAATTCATGAAAATTCAGTGATTATTGGAAGAACTATTTCCGTGCGCTCGCGTGAAAAAAAAAAAAATAATAATCCTATCGTTGTGGCGCCTCTAATAGTATTTCCGCGTATTTCTGTAATTGTGAATACGCCGCGATATCGCAAAGCTCGTGCACGACTCGCGGCGTATGACGCGTGACTCCGAAGTTGTGAAAAACGATTTTCACGGAGTTTGCGGATGAAAACTTGCCAAGCGATGACGATATCCGTGTCTGCGAGATATTCACGGCAGCAAAATGCGATCTCACGTTTCTCCAACGTATTCGGATCGCTCCAGAAACTGGCGGAAATGATGCTCAGTCTAACAGCAGTATTTCGGTGTGGAAATAGATTTATTTAAAACAATGATGTACGAGAAAAATTGTGTCGAAAGAACTTTTTCTCAATATACAGATAAATTTGCACGAAGTAGCGAGAGACTAATGAGGTTGGAGTTTGCGTAGTTGGTATGCAATGAAAATCAATTTCTCTGAATTCCTTTAATTTCTTTTGGCAGATTTTATCTACGAAAATCCCTAAACAATTTTTTACAAGGGACGAGATTTAGGCGAAAAAAAAATTTGCCGATTTACATGATTTTTATTTTTTATGAAAGATTTCTTCACCATTTATGAGCCTTAGGGTGCGTTTTATTACTACTTTTGCCTGTTACATGGTTTTGTTTTATTAATCTTTTAAAAAATCTCACAAATGGTGAAGAAATCTTTCGTAAAAAATCAAAATCATGTAAATCGGCAAACGTTTTCATCTCGTAAAAGTATCTCGTCCCTTAAAAAAAAAGTTTAAGGATCTTCGTAGGTAAAATCCAAACCTAAAAACCTAAAATTCTAGCAATCTAAAAACTAAAAATCTAAAAATTCTAAAACATAAAAATCTAAATCTTATTGTCTAAAATATGACCCTGAACGTTTTTTTTTAAATTAAAAGTTAAAATTAAAAGTACTTTTAATTGCACAATGTATCCATTTTTCGGAAAATTCAAACTCTTCGTTTCAAAACGTACCATTTCAGCGATTTTCAACATTTCTCACTTTTTTTGGTTCATATTCTGCGTATGAGTTTCAATGGAAGAAAAATCTCCTTGATTTTTTTTTTAAGATTAATCCCGTGCCATACCTTTGCCATTTTTGAAGATTAATTTAAAAAAAATACCATGTAATAGTCAATATTACATGGTAGTACATAATAAAACATACCCTAAGTCTCAAAAATGGCGAAAAAGTTTTTCCTTTAAAAAGAAATCATGAACATTCGAAATTTTCTCCCCGCCTAAAGGTACCTCCCCCCTTAATATACTTATTTAGCTACATACAATATAAATACTTTAAAAAAAAAGATCTTCCATAATAATAAAAATAAAGAAAATAAAATGTAAAAAATAAATTTCGTCGCGTTCCAACGATGGAACACCATGAGAGACACATATATCTTAAAAAAAGAAAAACAGCTCGTAGAAATAATTATTCGAGAAGAGATCGACAGAATCAAGCGAAGAAATTGTTTAAAAAAAAATACCTAGACGTGGCAATATAGATTTCATTTGATCGCATCCACAAATGCGCAGAAAAATTGATCACTGAAGGTTAAAATAAACTCGTGCACGATACAGCCTAACGCTAGAGATTATTTTTTTTTTTTTGAAATTCGTAATTTCGTATCTTTATTTGCGGAGAGTCTGAGTAACGCTCGACGCTGCCACGCCTCGCAATCGCGTACGGATTTAGTGATTCAGCCCTATATTGATTTTATAGCTGTACGATTTGTACCATAGAGCTAGACAAGACATACGACGTCGCCTACAATTATGGTCTCGCACTTTTACGTCTACGACGAGTTCCAACTTTACAAGCTTTAATTCGACTTGATTTTCTGTGAGTTGTAAAACGGAAAATCGATATTTCATCCACTTCCCGACTACATAGAGCTCTGAAATTTTGCAAACATGCATCTAAAAGGTAACAGTCCATGATTCAATTTAAAAAAAATATACAAACAATTTTCAACTCTTCATGTACAATTAGCGATATCTAATCATTCGTATAAAATCACACAAACACATACAAACAAATTCGTAACCGACTGTGTTTGTATGTGAAAAATTTATATGCAGAAATTAGTCGTAAGTTCAATCCCAATTACACTTTCTGTTATTTTTTACAAGCATTCCATGTTCCTAACGAACAAACTCGTAAACTAGTAAACTACTAGTAACAACTAAGTAGGAAAACTAAGTAGGAAAATGTAAAAAATGTTTTAAAAAACAAGCTTTTATTTAATGTGCTAAAAAGTAGAAAATAATTTTTTGTCCTACTTACCTACATGTGACTATAAATAAAAGCTTGGGGCGCTCAATATTTAGACATGTAATCTTTCATTTACATTAATCCGTTAACATATCAACTGTATTTAAGTCCTTAGGCCACTCTAGCGGCCGAAAAAGTAGGCTTTTTGGGTATTTTTTTTCTTCAGAAAAAACTACAAAATAAATCGAGATTACAAAAAAGGGTGTTCATCATACATATCAGTGACTGTATACAATAATTTTTTTGAAGCGATTTATTTCAAAATGGCGGCTGTGCAGCGTTTATCATAAAATTACATTTTTTTTAAGTTGGCCGGAAACATAACTCAGACAATTTTCAACCGATTCACTTGAAATGTTGAATATATCTTGAAAAATACATCGTCTATGGAAGTACGTAGGATTTTCTTTTATACTGCATAGTTCATTTGTTATTAACAATTATCTGACGATTTTTAGGTAAATGTTTCACATTCCACTTTAGAAGTGCGCCATTTGGCCAAGAATCAATATATCGAAAAAATCCGACGTACTTCTATAGCAGTTATTATATACAATCAAAAAAATTAAAATTGCCTCATTGTGATTAAAAAATTACAGGAGCTGTGTGTCTGGCCGTGGACGCTGCACAGCTGCCATTTTGAAATTAATCTCTTCGAAAAAATTATTGTATACAGTCACTGATATGTATGATAAACACCCTTTTTTGTAATTTCGATTTATTTTGTAGTTTTTCTAACAAAAAAAATTCTCAAAAGGCCTTTTTTCGGCCTCTAGAGTGGCCCAACCCCTTAACTTACTGTAAAAGAATCTTAGATTTTTCAAATAAAAATCCTGAAACTGAGTAAAAACGTGTGATAATAATTTCTCTAATTACTATCCTGCCAAATTAAATACGGCCAATGAAACTGAATTGATCAAATTTATTAAACATTTAAAAAGTTAAGCGATATAGTCACGTATATTTACTTGGTAAACAAAATCATTTTCTACTTTTTAGTACCATAAATAAAAGCTTGTTTTTTTTAATATATCTTTTTTACTTTCTTTCTCAAGCGGGGGTTGATAAAGGATTACAATAATTATTTGATAAATGATTTCAGAATTGCGAGAATCTCCCTAGGAACTGTTGAATCGTCGGGAAAATAATTGGCAAACAGTACACATATTTTGATTTTTTCATCGCGTCAACTTACCCATGTCGAGAGAGGCTTTCCGTAGCTGTTTGGACTGAAGTGACGGACATCTTTCTCTGTGTTTGATTTGAACCTGAAAAACATACAAACGAAACATCGACGTTAATTTAACAATCCACAAAAAACGTAGTAGTAAAAAAGAGTAGCAACGCAGCAAGAAGAATTATTATTGTTTTTTGTCCGACTATTTCACTGCTGCGTTTTAAACGTTTCTCCAAGCTCCCGTGACTGGAAAGAAAGGAAGGTCGTTGCCAAGAGAACAAAAAGGATATCGCGATTTAAATCAATGGCTACTTGTTCAGGGTCGAATTTGTTGACGCATTGTTTTTTTTTTACTGCCTAATTTGAGACGCGCAGGGTTATTTTCGAACGTTCTATTGTGCTTGTATTTATAAACTGGATTTTCTAAAGACCAGACCAGCGTCCGCGCGGTTATAGTCGATTTGGCTAAAACGGCCCCGGCTTGTTCCAAGAACATGCCAAGCGGAACAACTTGACAAGAATGTCGACGCCATCGTTGCTCAACTGTCAGACAGCATTATGTAATAAATATTTATTAAAAAAACATTCTCGTGCTATTCCGACGATTATATTTTTGAATATTTTTTCCCAACGAAAAGTAACATTACGAAGTCATTTTTTATTGGCCCAGTGTGAAAATATTAACTCTCGAAGATGGTACTGTAGCTTGCATCATTGGAAGGCAACGAAAATATATTTTTTTATTCGTATTGCTATATTTTTTTTTGCATCTCTTGGCTACGAAATTCACTGCAACATTTTTAAGAATCTTTACTGAAAATTTATAACCAAAAACTGTGAAAACAAAAATATTCCAGATAAGAATTAAAAAAGAGAAATTTGAAAAATCGAGAATTTTCGTTGCATTCGGAAAAAACTTCAACACCGCTCTTGAAGTTTTATCCTGGCAAAGTTTGTTTTTAACGCTCTTTTACATAAATCGCACAAGAATCTGTCATTCCAAAGAAAGTATTTATAAATATTTCAGTCCATATTCCAAAGAATTTCAAAGAAAGTATTTATAAATATTGCAGTCCATTTTTTATTCAATATTCACAAATAATACCAAATCAATATTCCTGGAGATTCACACAACAAATACGCATTTTTCTCACCCGTCGAGTAGAATAAAATTCCGCGAAAAATAAAAAGTCAAGTCTGAAAGTTTTAATCGCCATTCTTGGTTTTTTCTTCAAATATTTGCGTTTAATTCCACACGAAACGAATAACTCCGAGGAACGTGATTTTCGCAAATTTTCCAAACGACAATTGAGTCGAATGCGAGAGGCGGTGGATTAACTGGGGGAGATCTATTTCTGAATCGACATTAGGCGAATTCACCGAGTACTTTTAATAGCCTGATAATCCGCCCGACCGAGGAGGGGCAATGCGGATGGACGGAGAGATAGTAATTAATAAATGAGATGCGAGGGGCGTTAATACGGGTGTGCAAAAACCCGTACGCACGTACCGTGTATTATAAATACGTGTGCACAAAACGACCAAGATGGAAACACGCATTGACGTCAGCCGGGCCTGCCCCGGGCGAATGAACGAAAAAAACACTCTAAAATAGCACGTCAACAAAATTGATTGTGCGCAAATACAATTTGTTCGATGAAAATACCGATAAAAAAAGCTTCGAATTATTCGTGAATATTTCGGAAAAATTGAAGGAAAAACAGGGACACAATTACGTGTGAAATCGCGAAGAAATTAGGTTGATTTTTTTTCATGGTAAAGAGCATGTGTCGTTTTTATAACAAATATATATATATATATATATATATATATATATATATATATATATATATATATATATATATATATATATATATATATACAGGGTGCCCCTCTTATCTCTGCCAGCCCAAATAAGTCGGTAATTATCGACGTTACAAAAAAATGTTCGAGACAAAAGGTGTACGGCGTGATGGGGACTATTAAATGCGACCAATTTTTTTTTTTTTGGTGGAGGCACTGATGCACAGTAGAGGTCACCTCCACTTGTTAAAATGGAATAGTACATTTTTTTTCAACCATCTTGTGGAGCACCTCAAGCCGCATAAGAAACATTCGGGGGTCAAAGTCGTTCAAGGTCATTCAAGGTCACCTATTAAAATGTAATACAAATTTAAATATCTCGGATCACTACCAAATGTTTGGTAGCGATCCGAGATATTTAGATTTGTATTTCATTTTAATAGATGACCTTGAATGACTTTGAATGACTTTGACCACCTAATGTTATTTCGAGTAGCAGAGATGAGAGGGACATCCTGTATATATACATATAGGAAATTTATATATATTTCCAACAATAATTAACAAAATTATAGCATTTTGAAATTTTTATTCTATTGGGCCTGGCAAAAACGCGCCGAAAGGCTTTCGAAGTTACCCGAGCGCGCTGTGACGTCACAATGTTATACGAGCTACTCGTGTAGTACTAGTATTCTGTCAAAAATAGCAACCATAAAGTTCTATAGGACTTGTTTCATTCCTCCGTTTGAATACCACGAGAAGTAATTCGTCAAAAGTTAACGCTACAATGAAGTGTTGGCCCCATGAATTTCTGCGTTAAATCGAGAATCGTCGCTCAGAAACTCTGTCACCATAAATGTGTCTGTGGTTGACAAATGACTCGAATTTGCCTTCACAAGCCCACTTCCACACACGACTGCACGAGAATTACAGTAACTTTTGAATTTTTAAGAGTTTTCGAGATGTTTTCGTATGTAAAATCTCACCAAGTGTCACATTTGTTTGCACCGACGCGTAAGCCGTATAAACTATAAGTCTACAGATTATAACATCGTGACGTCACAGCCGCCAGCGCCAATCGCGCGGTGTTTAGCGTAGGCGTCTACGATGAGAATTTTCGTGATACAGGAACAATTAATAATTCTGGTTTATTATCACAAAAGCACTCTAGAAGAAAAAGACGAACTTTTTTAGGAATCTCCTTGATCTCAGAGTGTGATTGGCGGATGATCGATGAATCCAAAGTTCATTTTTTATCGATCAGACGAAAAATCATGGTAATAAAGAATGTATCGTTGGAATGCAGCGAAATGTATTTTTCTTTCTTATTGCCTAATTTTTTTCGCACATATTTGCCAACTATGACTGAAATATTTATGTACGTTCTTGTTAAGGATCCATAACCTGTAACTGCAAAAGAAGAGTTTAGTATATAAATACTAGAGAATACCGTAAGGCGGGGTTAAAATGAGGTTGAGGATAACTTTTGCAGTTTTTGGGGCTACTTTAACAGAGCGCCAAAATAATATTTTGACTAATTCTGTTTTAACTTTTTTTCTATTGTTGTTCAAATTTGTTGTTCAAATTTATTGTTATGTTGCTAAAGTTGATTGTAATGTTGCCCAAGTTAATTTTAACGTCAATGATAATTATAAGACTGAGTGCCTATAGGAACTTAGGAACTTGGTTCCATGTAAAATGTTTCCTTAATAAAAATGACAATTCGATTGTAAAAAATCGTTATTTTTTATTTAATTTCATGTGTAATACTTGAAATATAATTTTTTGAAATCAAAATGATGTCAAAGTAAACCCACACTCGAGATTACTTTGGAACTTTTTTAAAAATATATTAAAATGTTTAATATATAAATTCAAACAATTATATTAAAATTATATATTAAATATAAAAATATATATATTTTTTTATATAAATATTATTATTATTCAAATATATAATATATAAAAATCGTTAATGTATTTAAAATTAGCTTGATTTTCTTATAAATTTCATAGCCAAAGGATACATTGTTCTATTGGAGCAAAAAAGTTGGAATTTAGGATGTTGAAAAAAAAATAACCTGCACAAGTTTCCAAAAGAACTTCCAAAACCTGTTTAAAGTAACCCTTAAAATAATTTTAACTCAAAATGATGTCAAAGTAACCCCACACTCGAGGTTACGTTGACACTTCAAAAAAATTATATTAAATTGTTTAATATATCGAATTAAACAATTATATTAAAATTATATATGAAATATATAATATATAATTTATTTTTATATAAATAAATATTAAATTATATTTTATAAATATTATTATTATTCAAATATAGAATATATAAAAAAATCTAATATATAAAATTGGTTTGACTTTCTTATACATTTGATAGCGAAAGGACACATTGTTCTATTGGAGCAAAAAAAGTTGGAATTTAGGATGTTGAAAAAAAATTACCTGCAAAAGTTTCCAAAAGAACTGTCAAAACCTGTTTAAAGTAACCCTTAAAATAATTTTATGGTACTACTTAAAATAAGTACAGGAAGAAAAACAGGAATTTTTTTTTTTTTTAAATCAGTACTTATTTTACTAGAAATACTAGTTTCAAAAATTAGTACTAATGAATAGTACTTAAAATGAATAAATGAAAAAATAAAGAAGGATTTTCGTTGAAATTTCAACGATGCAAACTTCAGCATCATGGAAAATCGACATTCGAAATAAAGACAAATCGATCAAGTCCGGGTGGGGAAGGGGGCAAGAAACGAAAAATGTGACACGAGACGCGTTTTGTAGTCTAACAGTTAAAGCCGAGTCTTGGTAAATACAGTCGTTCAAAAATAAATGCCCCGACTCGAGGTAGTTTCGCGGTATGAGTCGCGGTGTGGCTCGACCTAATTTCAGTACCATACGATCGCGTCTCTCGTCTCGACGGAATGAGGAGAGAAGAGTTGAGAGATAGACAGGGCTCAGTCAAATGTGGATCACCGTCAATATACCCTCGATTCCTCTCCACCCCACCCCCTTTTTCAACTCTCTTGCGAAATGAATTATACGGTTAATCGAAGTGAAATGGGAGAGCTGTAAATGCGAAAAGAGTACATCTAAATCGCACTCGTTGGAGAAACTATGGAAAGCGGAACTTGAGAGCTCCATGCATTTTTCGAAGTTACGTCGAGCTGCAATTGCTGCAAGGTTATGAAGTGAAGAAAACGGCGTTGACGTTTGCATCGTTGGAATACAACGATTTTTTTCCCGTAATTTTTAGTTTCTTTATTTTCGTCATTATCCTAAGCCTTTTTTTTTGGCAAATTTGGGTCGTATATCTGCAATGAGAATACGTAAAACCGTTCGAGTGAATCTCACAGCCTTAATCAACCAAATAAAGTTTGTGCAATTGAATGAAAAATAATTTCCGTTGCGTTCCAACGATGCAAACTTCAACGTCATTGAAGAAAAATGAAGACCAGATTTTTCAATCATAATGTTAGGATTGGATAATTTGTTTATTCGAGGTAGGAACAGTGCCGTCATTGTGACACTCGATTTTTTTTTTCGTTTGAAATTATGATCAATGTTGATTAGAAAATCGTATAGTTGATACGAAAAACAATAATGATTATAAAAAAAGACCCCCGAGACCATCAATTTAATAGTAAAAGGCATTAAATAATAAATGAAAAAAAAAGTGATCTAAAGTCGAACAACCGAATTTATAATCATTTTTAATTAAAAATTAGAAATTAGTTTTCTCGTCTTTCCTTCGTCCCCCGATGCTCTTCTTTTAATTACTATTTGTCGAGAGTCGTGCAAATGTCCACATTAAATATGATTGAAAATTACATTGCTCGAGTCTCTATCTTCTCATGATTCTCATTTTTCTTTCGTAACGCTCCACTTTATATGTATATTATTATTATTAAAAAAAAATTGCCAAATATCCCTATTGCTGTCAATTATAGTTTTTTTTCGTGCAACATGACACAATTATTTAAAAGAAAAGACATTAACAAAAAGACAACCACCTAGCCAAGAGCACCTGAACACGTGGAGAGTCTTATAAAATTTCTGAAATTTTTAAAATGTTCATCAGTTTCGATATGTTGTCGATTTTGCTCGATACGCGTAGCCAATCAATAAGTTATTAGCGCGCGATGAAAATGACTGTGGGCATTCCCTCGTGGGCTTATGGACTCGGGTCGACATTGTACGGCTGGTTATACAGTTATACAGAGGTCTCATCATTTTGATACGATCAAGTGCGCATGTGCATGATGATGCGCAACGCGCAATGAAACGTGCGCATCATCAAATGCGCATCATTATGCGCATGCGCAGTCAAAATGATAAGACCCAACGAACACGACCAGATTGTCCTATTAAAAAAAAATAATCCAAATTAATCGAAAATATGAGGTCGTACGAAAAAGTGTTTCTACAAAAGTTTTATGGTTTTGGAACATCCGATGGTAATACAAAACATTTTTTTGTCAATACGTCTACGAGATACTGCGGTGGCTTTCATTTTTTCAAATAGGAAGGCATGGTTGTAATTTTTTTCCTCAAATAGCTGATTTGAGACGATTTCAATGGAAAAAAATTATCTAGGTCAAAAATTGAATAAGTTATGGCGGTTTGAAGTTTTTTTTAACTTCGAAAGGCGTATTCGATTTTTGTCGAGCAATATGATCGGGTTTTTTAAATAGCGCATGTGCATAAACCAAACTAAACAAATGACGATGAAGTTTGCATCGTTGGAACGCAACGATACATTTTTTATTTTTCATTTCTCCATTTTTATCACCATCCAGTCTTTTTTTGCAAATCGATACTGGTAATCTCTAATAAGAATACGTAAAAACGTTTGCGACATTTTTACAGCCAGTCAGCCAAAAAAAGTAAGCAATTCAAAAAAATTCATCTTCTTTGCACTCAGGCTGTTTTATTACTACTTTTAACTGTTACATGATATATTTTTTTATTAATCTTTAAAAATGGCGGAGGTAGGCACGATCTTTTAAACTGCATTTTCAAAACTGGCGTACTGTACAGCTAAAAACCAATCAATCGATTCTGATGAAATTTGGTATAAATATTTCTATTCTAACTGTCTAAAACATGACTCTGAATTTTTTGAAAATAAAAAAAGGGTCTTTAATTGCAAAATGTGGTTATTTTTTTCGGATAATTCAAAGTTGTTTCAAAGCATACCATTTCGTCCATTTTAAACTTTTCTCACTCTTTATTGGTTCATATTCCGCGTATGAGTATTAATGAAAGAAAAATCTTCGTTGGTCTTTTTAGACTAATTCCGCCGACGCTTTGTGACACGCCGTTTGACAACATCCGCCATTTTCAAAAATCAATAAAAAAAAAATATCACGTAACAGTCAAAACTAGTAATAAAACATACCCTAGGTCTCGAAAACGGTGAAGAAATCTTTCCTTTGAAAAAAAATCATGAAAATCAACCATTTTTTTCCTCGATTAAAGGTATCTTGTCCCTCAGCAACCATAACTGATCATGTTGCTCGACATAGAGTCAAATACACCTCTCGAACTTCGCCACTGTAATGTATTCAGCATAGAATATTCCCAAAAACTTTAACCCGCCATAATTTTCTTCATTTTTGAACTGGAGATTTTTTTTCTTTTAATTCGTCTCGAAATCAGCTATTTTTCTAAAAAAATTAGCAACATGCCTTTCTATTTGAAAGAATGAAAGTTACCGCGTAATCTCGTAGACGTGTTGACAAAATAAACATTTCGCTTTACCATCGGATGTCCCCTTCACAACCATAAAACTTTAGTAGTGAGCACTTTTTTGCACTATCTCATCGTTGCTATTTACATTCATATTTTTTTACAAAATGGTATACCCGCTATAGAAAAACGCGAGCCACGTGTGCACTTTCGTCGTTCTCTGTGTCAGGGTCACGAAAATAAAGCTCAAACGGGTTTCAGAGACGAAGCGTGGAGCCTGATATTGGCGCGTGGGCATTTAAACCCTCGCTTGATGGCAAGAGGGAAGGCAGGGGAGGCTCTAGAGGGGCAAAAGTGGCTTCGGTACGATCACAGAGATTTTCCTATCACCCGCGACGATCTTCAAATTTTCTCCCGGATTTGACACTGACCCGAACGGTCATCTTTAATTTTAAACGTCGTGCTGAAAATTACACACCCATTTCCGCTACCAGAAGGTTGAAACACTTCGCTGGGAAAATGGAGATTTTTTTCCCGCCATTACAGCTTACCTCATGAGCAAGCAAAAAAAGTTACAAAAAGGGCCTCCAATGCGTATAGATAGCAGGGACGTGGCTTTGGAAATGTAAGCGTTACGTAACGCAAGAGAGGAAGCGTAGAGGCAGCGTGCGGATACACGTACTGATGAGAATCTACGCCGTTGGTAATTGTGTAGAGCGGTGACGAAACAAAACAATAAATTATCGAGCTTGCCACGAAAATGCGGAGCCCCGAGGGTTACGCCAGGAAGGAAGATCTTCGAGACCTCCAAACCTCTTTTTCCGTAAATTGATTTTACTACTATTACGTAAGTAATTTGGATGTTGAATAAGTTCTCGCTGTTTTTTCGTGAAAATTAATGTTTTATTAAAAAAAATCATTCCTTACGTATTTAAACGTTTCGATACTGTGTTCGATCAACTTCTAATGATTCTGCAAGTTCAGCTATCGTCTGAGATGAGACTTCATGAAGTACTGTAAAACGGGGTTATATTGACATTAAGGGTAACTTTGACAGTTTTGGGGATACTTTAACAGAACGTCAAAATACGGTTTTGACCAATTCTTGTTTAACTTTTATGCTATTGTTGCTCAAATTTGTTGTTCAAGTTTATTATAATCTTGCTAAAGTTGATTGTAATTTTGCTCAAGTGCATTTTGATCTCGATGATCTCGATGATAATGAATGGGGTCAAGGTTTGCGTTACGTCACGATTTTAAAACTGCCAGAAATAGCAAAATTTCTGCATGTTCAAGTTTTTTTATTTAAACCTCGAGTGCAATTTTACCGTGGACAGCTCACAGCTTTCTAGACGCAATATCAGATAAAGGGGAAAATCACTGTGCAAGAACTTGCACAGTAGCTTTCCCGCATCCCCCAAGCAAAATTTAAAGGATTTTTTAAAAATAATTCTTCAAAGTACATGTATTGAAAAATATGTTGGCAACATTTTTATTCACAAGTCCGAAAATTGACGGAGTTATAGTCACTTTAGTGAGAACAGATGGCGCGACCGGTTAGTGCCCTCGGTCCCTACAGGTGTGGTATCATTTGCAATAGATAAAGTACAGGCTCTTATTATTTTGTGAACTATCATGAAGATGAAGAACCGTCATATCGCCCGCGACTAGATACTTCAATGTAGTTATCAATATTCTAGAAAAAATCGTAACTTTATATCATGAAACACGGAACGAAAACTTTGAACGCGTTTTTCTCGAAACTAGTTTTTTCGACCTTGTCCGAGCGAATACTTGAAAACTTATCAACCGATTTTCAACTTTTTAAAAAACATTTTTATAATCGCAGCGACTAAAGCCGTACGTATCTGCGTTTTGAACATTTGATAATTACTATTTTTAAAGACTGCTTGAATACAGAAAAAAGGCCTTGCAAATAGAAAAAAATGTTCAAACTGTCGGCATTTTATTTTTTAAAAACCAAAATAAAAAAACGACTACGCATAACGATAGCTACATTTGTATAGATATTGATAAATTGGTGACTTTTAATTTACAGATAATCTTTCATAAAGATATCGATGGAACAATGAAGAGACAATTTTTTTTTTCGTCGTCAAATCAGGGCATATATCTCGGTCAATTTTCAAGATTTTTTCATAAAAATTGGTATAAAACTAGATGAATATATGCTTCATAAAATGAGTATAAACTCGATCCTTTTATAATTACTTTTGTCTATGAAAAAATTGCAATTATTGACGACAAAGCACCGGTTACGTAACGGAATGGGGAGGGGGGTTCTGACCAAGCGTTACGGTTCCGTTACGTGGGGGGAGGGGGTAAAAATTGGGAAATTTTGCGTTCCGTTATTTGTGTACTAAGATAGATAAATAGGCATTTGTGTACTAAGATAGATAAATAAGCCAGTAGTAAAGGCTTTTAGATTTAAAAAAAAAGTTTTACTTGCACAGCCTTTTTCGGCTTTTTACAAGGCTCCACTGTTTTATGTCCCACCGCTCTACACTTGTGCTTTCCCTTCACCAATTCCCCCCCCCCCCTTGCTGCCGCAGCCGACTTTCTTCTCTGTATCTCATTCACCATGCATATCTGTCATGGACATAGGGAAACTGCGGAAAACCTATACCGATACCCAATCACGGTACTAGTCGTCTTTTGCCGAGAGAATGTCGAAGAAAAACATTTCACGACGAAAGTACGCGACTGGGATTGGAACCTGCGACCTCCCGATCCGCTGGCCAGCACGCTACCTACCAAACGAACGCACCGGGTCTATTTTAATTACGTTGAATATCTATGAAATTACGAGCATTCTCCCTTAAGGGGATCATCTCGTACACCTTTTCTCTACTTCCTTATGAATGCGTTACCATCTTGAACTACACGCACGTAGTTCTGTTAACGCCATCTGTTGGAAAACAGCGAGAACTTATTCGACGACGCATTTGTAGCTTGAGTGAAAAAAATGCACAGTTTTACGACGCTAGTGACGGCTTCGTTCGAAATAGCAACTCGAATAGCAAGGCGCATGTGGATTGGAAAATCGCGACGTCGCTGCAACACGCTGCGCCTCACTTTTACTGTTAATGAACAATGACGTAGTAGGCTCGAGTATTTCAACAGCTTTTCACGCCGTTTACCCCACTCGCGATATTATCTGCATATACATCACTTGTCGATAATCGATAAATAACGTATGAGTTGGAGGACCTTGGAAGTGACGTAAACCTGATGAACTTTGTAAGGCGTTCGGATATTCTTGACCCTCCGTGTTACGTACATCGAGTAATTGAATATATATACATATATATGTGTATATATAAACCTTTCATTATAAACACACGTGCGCGCGCGCATGTGTTCATAATGAAAGGTAGTTTTACTTGGATCGAACAATCGTGATGAAAGTGCACCTCCCTGTGGAATGATCAGTGTCCATATGGACAAAGAATGATATTTTATTTGAAGTAGAATGCGGGAGGTAAGCATTCGTAGCGGAAAGAAACTATAATTGGTTTAGTTGAACCAATTATAGTTTATTTATCATATGTATACCAATTTATTTGAATTATTTTTGAAATTTTAATAATAATTGAACATGCTGCAACGTGGCTGCAGTTTTTGGTAAATTGAAAGTTTAATAGGTTCAATTTTAATACGATCTACGTACCCATATTTTTCTGCAGCCATATGCATATACCGAAAATGTAAATAATACTTGTAAGTTATTATACTAGAATTTATATTTTATCGGTACACACACATACCCAAAAATAAACGAATGATTCATAATAAATAGTAATAATATCCATTATTAAACATTAATCACTTATCATGTGAATAATAACAATAAAAATCACGATTACTAATGATATCGAAATTTGCATCGTTGGAACGCAACGAAAGTTCTGTAGCTCGAACTTTTTGTTCGTAAATTCAGGCTACGAAAATAACGCAAACATACTTCAGGATCCTTGTGCGAAATCTAGAGCCCAAATTTGCAGGATACGAAATTGGATGACGAACAAAATGAAGAACTAAAGGAATAAAGAAGAACATTCGTTGCATTCCAACGAGGCAAACTTCAACATCGTTATTACGATGAATTACTCTTTCGTTTTTTAGTTTAAGAATAAAACTTCTTTATTGTTATTATTTTGTTAAAAAGGCTTTATTACTATTGTTTTTATTATCATCATTTACTTATCATTATAGTTCACTTAATACGTGATTAGCGATTAATAGTACTAATATTTACTAATAATCACTCATATCACCTATCAAGTCCACAATAATAAATATGATCACTATTGATTCTTCAGCATTAATTATCAATCACTTATTAAGCGAATAATGACTAAAAAAATAGAAGCAAAAGCAATAGAGCCTCTTAAAATAAAATAATAATAATAATGGAATTTTCTTATCATAGTGAAAAAGACCGAAGAATTCGCGAAATACTTTTTCTCTCCAGAATAAAAATAATTAAAAATACATATCAACCAAGAAAAAGATGAACAAATAATTATTTTTAATTCGGAACGTATAATGTCATTATTATTATTATTTACACATAATAGAAAGCTTTGCGTGCATTTGTGCGTTACGATGCCTTCGTATCGCATTGTACAGCTCACATAGCGCATTCACATGCGGACAAAAGGGTATAGTGGTGCATCGACGGTTATTTCGCCCGAGTATAACAACAAGCTGACGCATACGAGATGTCCGATCGCATGTTAATTGCGGCCATTTACCCCCCGATCAAGCGTGTGCCAGAGATTGACAATACCACAAGTATTTATCTACTATATACCACAGATTATCCGTATTCGATTCGATGACGTCAAAGCACCGCGTGGCACGGCGCTTCTTTTTCATTCATACTTCATCCACCCACGCATACCGTTTTTACGAGATATCCTTTTTTTTTTTCATCTTCGAGCGCCTTACACTCTCGAAGTTACTTCGACTGAACGAAAAAAGAAGACCAGGTCGTTCATAATTTTGTTTTTTCAAATACAAAATTGGCAATTCAATTTGTCGATTAAAAAATTTCGAATCCGATCGACGGAAACAAAATTTAAATTCAAACAGGTCGAAAAGACGAAATAAACAATTTGCCTCGAAATTGAGGCCGTACAATTGACGATTTGTTAAAACTTTGTATACAAAATATAATGGTCGTTCGATAGATCGAAAAAAAAGAGCAATTGATGTACTTCTGGGGAAATATGTGCCGAAGGTGGAACCTTTTCTTTCTTTTCCGTGTAGTATGCATGCGATAGATGGCGGGGAGATCCTCTGCATTGGTACATACCGTTTTTGAGTGGGGTACGAATCGAGCGTAGAAAATTCTAAGTTTAGAACGTCTGGTCGAGCGCTTGTCACGGGGGGGCTTTGTGACTCAAAGTGCACACAGTGCTTTTTGCAGGGATCGCGCAGGCAAAAACACATCTGCGCACAGGCACGCAAACTAACGGGAATCCGTTTGTCGCTGGTATAAATCTTTTGGCAACCGTCCCGGAGCCGCTGCTCGTGCGCACACACGCACACACCCACAGGTAACCGTAAAACACGCGACTCCATCTATTTGCATACGCGATGGCAATAGAGCAACCAGAATAGAATACGCTCCCGAGTCGTAAACCCCTCGCGTTTTTTTTTCGTTCATAAACCTACAAAGAAAAAGAACCCGCGTACAAAAAAATGACACTTTCTCAAACTGTCCAAAAAACTGCGCGTCCAAAAAATGTTAAAAAGCAACGATTTGGAAAATTCTACAAGCCCCCAGCGAAAAAAATATATTGGTTGATCCAAATAAATGTGCTGCTGCGTATTGCCACCGATATATGAGATTGTTACAATACTATAAAATATTGGGAAATGTGATTGATTTGAATAACATATTGTTGTATTCGAAAAAGCTCTTCTGTTCTCTGAATATCTACATTATCCTTCAAATAAAATTATATTCTATTGAAATCATTTTATATACAATCCGTAGATGGATGGATGAAATAATTAAGCGGTTGCTACAACATTTTTTATTTCGTACAAAAATATAATCAATATAATTAATTATTTCTTTACTGCATCGAAACGAATATGCCATGGGACGTAAGTTTTTCAATTTGTTTGAAATTTTAAATAAACAGTGAGCATTAGAATGATCATCCATGATAATAGTGGAGAGAATATCAGATATCCAATGGAATATCCCTGGAGAGAATATCAGATTTTCAACTGATAAGAACAGATACTACACTTTGATCTTAGCCACAGGCCAAGAAGCGATACTCTTTAGAGTTTCTCCGGCGTTTAAGTAGATTTTCCGTTCGCGCTACGCTTACGAGAAACGAGGTCGCGTGCGGCTTCTAGCGGTTACTCCGAGAACTACGGGTTCCCTCACACCTATAATTTCGGTGGCGCTCGGCCATGATTTGGTTGCATTTTTTCAACCAAATGAGCAAGAAACAAATTTTATTTTCGCATAATTTTTTAACCAATTCCGACATTTGCTTAATATTCTTCAATCAAAATAAAATATTAACATTTTAACGAATAATGTACTTGGAAATCAATATCGGATATAGAGAAAAATGGCCTCCTAAAATAATTTGGCTATTCTTTATGCTCAAAACATTAGTTATCGTAATCCCGGTATTTATGATAAGCATTGTTATCCTCGTCGAGTATCATTGATAAAGTGAATGCTTTTAATGGTGAATAGAATTACAACAGATGTATTAGTTTCATCGTAATCAATTATACATATCTTTGATAATTATACATATCTTTGATGATGTGAAAAGCAAAGTCGCTTTTCCTCAGTTCTTAAAGACAGGCTCCACTTTTCAGAAAATGTCAATGATCTGGCCGGTTATACATTACGTGAAGATGTACTTGCTCGCAATGTATCCCGGCCAGAAGATTGTAATTTCCAAACATAGAGAGCAAACCGTAAAACGATTTGCGATCTTCCCGGTTTGTTCCATGGGAGTTTGTTCCATGGGTCAGGCAAATCCGACAAGGCAAGTCTGGTCAGGGCCCGTTCACATTTCTGTACGGGTGTGCGCAAATAAATAGGACGGTATTATTGCCGTGAAACCCCCGGGCAAAACCAGGTCAACGACCCTTAGCACCACGTAGTTGCATCAGGGCTCACATATGCAGAATGAAAGAAGTACTCGCCCGGGTCCAACTTGCGGGGATAACTTTGGGAAAATTCAAGCCACGAAGAAACTGTTATGTTCAACTAAAAATAAATCATTCTTCGATGTATCTTCCCCTATAATAATAATAAGAAATAATGATAGCAAAGACACCAATAGTAATTAATGATAATAGTAATGAGCGAATAACAATAATAATAAGTAGAACAATGAAAATAACAGTAATAAATATAATAAATATAATGATCGTAAAATATATTGGGATGTTGAATAAGTTGTCCCTGTTTTTTGTGAAAGTTAATGCTTTACTTCCAAAAATCATTCGCAATGCTTTCAAACGTTTCAAAACTGCAGTGTGATCAACTCCTAATGATTTCTTCATGAAGAAATGCCTCCAATACAACACAACAAAATCGTCATTTTTGAGCAACGTTTAAGGGCGGGGTAAAGTATTTAAATTTTTTTTATTTTTTTAAATAAATGCATAATATATCAAGAATATTGTGTTAAAATTTCAAGTCGATCGGAGTAAAATTGACGAAGTTATGAGTATTTGAGCGTCTATTGCTCCATGCCGTTCTCTTCTCTTCTGCGTTTTTCAAACCGTTTTTCTGAGACTTGTCATATTTGAAGTCCGTGTGCACGATAACTCAAAATCTACTGGACCAATCGCTTTGAAATTTTGCACAGTACTTCTTCACATAATTCACCAGGTATTGTCGAGAGCTTTTTTGTTTTTTTTTTTAATAATTACTAATTTTTCAACAACAAATTAGGCGATTTTTTTTAGCGAAAATCGGGTTTTTGGCTCCCAAGTGCTACGAAAAATTGAAAAATCGAAAAAAAAAAAATCCTCCCGTCATTACCTCGAGAAACATCTCCTTTAACAAATGCATTTTGATTTTTTTGTTTCAAATGATTCTGTTGCGAGTTATGGTGCACACCGCAAACCAACTTTTTTTCGAGGCACCTCCGGGGTTTAATTTTCACTCGCTCAATTTTGAATATTTTGCAATGCAAATTTAGGAGAATGTTGTTCAAATGTTACTTTATTATATGTAAATTTTTCAATAAGCGAACACTATTCGTTACGCCAAAAAAAATCTTAAAAACATGCCTTTTTTTCGCCGAATTAACTTTACCCCGCCGTTAACCCAATCTCGCAACAAGAATTCCATCTGCTTCAGCTGCAGATTTTTTTAAAATAAAGCAATGCAGTAAAATACCCCGCAAATACTTTTTTTTCGCACGAAATTTGACACTATTAACACTATGAAAAAAAAGTTGTTTACACTTCGGCGAAATCACATACACTGAATTTCAAGCTTGCTTATACTACTTCTTTATAGATGCCATCACCCATGCCACCATCTTAACCTACACACACGCAGTTCTGGTAATGCCGTCTGTTGGAAAACAGCGAGAACTTATTCAACGTCCTAATAATAACAATACAAATAAAGGAATTTTCTTATTGCACTGAAGAAACAGAAAACATCGCGAAATACTTCCCTTCTCCAAGATGAAAGACAAGTAAAATGAACAATATACTTTTTTCTACCTGTCCATTTTAACCTCAGCATAAAACGGATTGCCCAACGAGCTTGCCCAACGAGCTACCGCCTTTCTTTCGTGAATTTGTACACTCGAGGATAGGGATAAGAATAATTGACAAAACTGTGCAGGGGACGGCAGTGTGCTTCCGCACTATTTGGCATAGACGGAGACACGGCGCGCCAATATACAAATACGAACGTACCCGGCCATTTGCAAGAGCTACGATAGCGGCTTTGCGTTATGAAATTGGCGATTTCGTGCAAGACCAGCACGAGGCAGACACGAGCGAGAAGCCGCGATGACGGAATTGGAAAATAATTGTGGACGCGCGATTTATAGCAAAATCTTCAAGTACTCTCATTACCTCAATGCACCTCCTGGCCCGTGTAAATGAACACGAATTGTGTTGCATAATTTATCTCGCAAGATCAAGGAAAAGCGCGTGCGGGGGGTAAATTAAAAACCCGCGCCATCTCATTACGTAACGGTGAGAGTCGCGTTGAACGACTGGGTGGGGAGTTTTTTTTATTGCTTCTCCATAGATATCTGGATAACCATTTTATGACTCCGAATTTTTTCCAACTGTGTTAACCGCAGAAAATAATGTGTAATTATAATGTTTTTTTTCAGGATAACACAAATTCAAAGTATGTAATTTTGAACGTTCCGCCTTATGCTTATTATGCTTTAGCTTTTGATTTTACACGTACACACGCTTACCGCAAAAAAAAACAAATAATTATTTACTAAAGATATTCCAAAATCGTCTAATAGTTCAGGAGCTGGCGAGCAAAATTTGCATATGATCTGCGCATCTGGCTGATATTATCAATAGCGATAACCGTATCGCAAACACGTTACCACCCACTTCTGCCAGCACGTTAGCGCTGCTTTGTCAATCGACAGAGCCGCGAATTTTAAAAAGTGGATGGGGAAGGGTTCCTTTTGGCTCCGTGTAGAGTAGGGTCAAAGTGGGAAGAGTGGCAACGGTGGGTACACTGAACCTTTTCTGTTTCTCAGAAGTCGACATGTATATATGTGCGTCTTTTTCACATTAGAACCGCCCTCGGATACCAATAGGTTTGAACCTGTCTGTGAGTCGCTCACGCGCAATTCGCTTGTGAGAGGTGATTTTTAATTATTTTTGGTGTCAAAAGTTGAAAAACCAACTGAGTTTGTATGTTTTTTGCTTCTTTACCTATCACAGTTATGTTCGAAGTCATTGTTCTCCCGCAATATACAGCTATATTGCGGTATTTGAGCATTGTGTTTATTAACCTAACAAAAATATAAACTTGTCAGTACCCGCTTTAGAAAAAAGAGAGGGTCGGTATACAGTGGCTCAATTTTTCGAGGTACACAGAGGTAAGTCATAATGTGAATATTTTCGCATTGTGATTTAGATAGGTACTGGTACTGCCTCATTAGGTAGGTACTCATTGTTGATTAATATTCAATAAATGATTGTGATTGATCCCATAATATGCTGTTTTTTTTTAATTAATTTTTCAATAGTTTGCTGTACAATACTCCCCATTGTATAGGGAAAAGCACTCCATTACCTACAAGTGAACAGTAAATCAGGGTAATTTTCTTCGAATTTCGCTTGATTTTGAAATTTGCTTTAACTATTAAATTAGGCATAACAGGCATTCACTGTGTACATCCCTAAGTACACAGTGGATCAAATCCAATTTTTAATGGTTATTATCTCAATATCTATTGGGTTAGGCCGTTTCACTTTTATCAAATTGAAGCCATTGAACGCACCTCACGTTTAGTCAAGGTTTCATTGAGATTGTGCGAACGGTTAGGCAGTTATGGACCTCTGAAAAAAATGAGCCACTGACCCCCACTCTGACCCTATATGGTGGGGGTGATGAAATCGAACGCAGCGCTCGCAGCGGAGATAAATTGCAATAAACTCGGCCGTTCATACGTTAAATTTATATGAGCATAGCATAAAGCCTAGATACCAGGAGGTTCAGCGAGCCCTTTCAACCCGTCCCCAACACGACAACGAGAAATGGTGGCGCTGGGGTGCTCCAGCACCTATATGTATATAGATATACGCTAAACATGGGTGCGATCTAAGACAGATCATAGATGATGTACCTAACCCTCATTCGTGTTGAGGGATAACACCACTCTAGGATTTTGGAAAGACGTTTTCTTGCCTGAAAATACTTTGGTGTCATAAAAACAATATGCAATTGGTCCTGTAGCGAGTTTTTTTATTTAAAGGTTCAATTATCGATTTGATCGCAGCGCCTCGGAGTGTGCACTGAGTTGCTCGTGCAACTTTAAACGCGTTTTTCTCGAAACCACTTTTTTAAATCTCGGAAGACGGATTACTCGACCACCTTTGCTTGTATCGATTTGAAGTTTTGACAGCAGCTTCACAATTACATTCTCTAAGGGAGTACGTAGCCGTTTTTGTTATTAAATGTAAACTTTTTTTGTAAACAATTTACTGCTTTTTTTGGCAAAAAATCGATTTATTTCCTTCAAAGTGCGCTATTTTTTCGAAATTTAGAAGCAAATTTCTAGGTAGACTCATAGCTAATAATATATAAATTATAATTTTTTTGTTCCTGTTTCAGGTCTTATATTTCACGAGAAAACCGTTCTCCCGTGACGCTATTTGTAAAACAAAACACGTTTTTCTAGATGGGCTGTATCGCCGCCATTTTGAGTTTGAGTTTGAGATCTTTTCTCGCTTTTGCGTTTTTTTTTTTCGAACCGTCATGAGAAAATTATGAATCGGCGGATATTTCGACGTTTGATGTCACGATCGGTCTGTCGTGAAGTTAGAAACCAGCCCCCTGACACTGGCCTACTATTCCTATACGATAAACGAAAACGCGTTTTGTCCCGGCTTTTTAGTTCTTGAAAGCGCCACTATCTAGCGTTGGTTGTTATGTGACAGCCTTCGGCTCTCAATACTTCGATCAGCTGAACGATTCGATACTTTCGTTTCGTACTGTTATCGTTATTGCGATAACAGCACGTACTGTTACAGCGATAACAGGATCCATCATACACGCGAATAATGGTTTTCGAAAAGTTATCTACACTAGACTTTTATTAATGTAAAATATTCGTAACACCGGTGCAACGTACATATATATGCATGCCTGTCACACGACTACTAGCGCCACAGTGCGGCAAGGACATTTTGCGAACAGCATTTATCTACCAGTGTCAGCCCCTTGTTAGAAACTCATCCGATCACTTTCACCTTGTTGGACAATATATTGCTATATTTGTAGGTGCCGCTGCACCCCAGCGCCATCACTTCGACACATTTTCGGGGACGCTTTTTTCAGCGCCTTTGCATTGCCGCTGAGCCTCCTGGTATCTATAGGCTCCATGCAGCATAGTATGAGATTTTTTAAAAGTTAAACTATTCTTTTAATAAAAATGGGCCACGACATTTACTGGGTAATAAAATGCAAAAATACCGGAAGGAATTTAGTGAATGCGAATTTCATCGATTCCCTGGGGGAAGTTGGAATTTTGAGTAACGCAATAAATGAATAGCTGCAGTTTTACCTTTGACGAAGTTTTGGAAGGCGTCAAAGCAATCAAGGTTTGCCTTATGACGCGAGCTTGAATTATTAATAATTCACTATACCTCTAATAAATTAATTTTTCACAATAACGCTAATTAATAATTCACAAAGCATGACTCTAGTTCAAACACAAGTTTAAACTTGGGTTATGTTTTGTCCTTAAATCTTCTACGTCCCTGACGTGTTCAGCAGATACATTCAGTGTTCGAAATTATACTTATTTCCATCCAAAAACGAAATTTCATTTATATTATGAGGTGGTGTAGCAACAATATATGTTTGTTAAATGTTTGTAACAGCAATTAAAAAGTTTCATTTTTCTCGTCTTATGACCAAATTACAAGTCAACAAAAATGTATATTTTACGAAAAATTGCAACTCGTGTGAACTAATGTTGAAACATTTTTTTTTAGCTTACCAACTATATACAAAGTGCACACTGGGTAGAGCTACATTGTTTGATCAAGGACATTTTAACTGACGATAAAATTAATGTCTGCCGGCATGTCGCTCTTGCGTTGTCAATTGACAGCGTTTTGTAAATCTTTAAAAAGAAGGCTATATCATGTGCTCATGCCTCTGGGGCTGATGTTCAAAATTCTTCTAAAAACGAAGAAAATCCACGAAGCAGAGGCCCTGGTCATGTATTTCCCAAAGACAGACCATTTGAATAATTTGAAATACTCAAGAGATGAATTTTCCCATAAAAATAATGAATGCTCAAATAACCGATTGGTGGAAGTGATGTTCGAAACTTATTTCAAATATTCGGGCTCTAGGTCTGCTGACCGTTGACATGCAGGTAAGAAACAGCTGCCGAGTCTGTCTTTTTCTTTATTAGAGAGAAGTGAGGACGCCATACCTTTTAGTCGTTCAAACCTTTTCTGTATTGTGTTTGAATATGTATATATGCAATATATAATAGCCTCCAATGGGGTTGAACTTTGCACCGTTGGAATGCAACGAAAATTCTTTCCAATTTCTATTTTCATTACTATCGAAAATCATACTTTGCAAATTTGTCGTAGATCGCTGAATGAGAAACGTAAAAAATGTTTGCGTAATTTCTGTAGCTCACATCTGCCAAAGGAAATTTGGAAAATAAAAAAAAATCACTTTCGTTGCATTCCAACGATGCAAACTTCAACCTCATTAGCCTTCATCACTTGCGCACGCTATGTTTCCCTCTCATTTCGACCCTCATTAATAAAAATTAGAATACTCAAGATAATAATAATACCGTTAATAATAATCTGCCGTACATTTGCACATTCATTTTCCTTGAATTTCATGAATTTTAAAAATCGTACAGCTCAATATCAGTGACGTACACGTCTAATTTTTTTTTTTCGTATTCAGTGGTAATAATAGACCAAATCGACGAAGCCGGAAACATAAGCAAATTATTTAGTCGTTTTTTTTCACAGCACATTCACAGATACTTGCCGTAGTAAAAGTGTTCTGGACACTAGTTTTTCAGTTGGCCTTAGGTTTTTTTCAGTACACAAGCGATGTTATTAATGCGATAGATTGAAAGGTGGACGTGCATACATAATATAATAAAACCCTTTTTTTCTTTACAAATTTGGAGCGCTGCAGGACAAAAGTGAGTCATTTATCATGAATTTTTTTAAACGTGATAAAATAATCGCATAATTTTTAAATTTTTACACTATCTCATTACAACTTTCAAGTGTTAAACATTTTTTTTCCATTTTTTCATACAAAACAAAATGGCGGCGTTATAAGGTATTCCTTTAGGCGTCTTTTAAAAAACTAATCATGTTATTGCTCAAAAAATGCCTCTAAAAATATAAAAAAATAGAAAATTGACAATCAAGTAGGGCTTTGTAATCAAATGTTCATATTTTTGACCATTTTCTCGACAATTTTTACCCCAAAAAAGTAATTTATTTATGCGATAACCTTAAAACTTCAGGTATATTCTTCTAATAATGTTATAGCGAGAAACCTTCCAATATTTTAGCCATATCGATCAATAACTTTTTGAGCCATCACATGAACAGTTTTTCAAAATACGCCTAAAGGAATACCTTATAACGCCGCCATTTTGTTTTGTTTAAAAAATATTTTTTTTTTTAATATGTGAAAGTTGTAACAAGATAATGTCAAAATTTGAAAATGATGCAATTATTTTATCACCGTTAAAAAAATTCACGAAAAATGACTCATTTTTGGGCATCTAAAGGGATTTCCCCTGTATGTATTTTTACTTGACTATAGACGAAAATCAGTTAATTGTTAAATATTCGGGTTCGTGAAAGGAATACTTTAATTTCGGGCCTAATCGATTCGTATTAATGTTAACTGCAATACCTATGGTTATGAAACATGACCAAATCATATACCGAAATGCTCGCCAGCTCCCCTACTTTTGCTGTACCGACACTAAGGTAAAATATATGATATCATGTGCTAGATTTGCGTGTATTTCTAGCTGCGCGCGCAATAAGTGACGCAAATACCGGAAATGTTCCGAATCGATAAGAGACCACACTCCGGTAAGATTCTGTACAGTTCTGCCCGTACCTCCCTCGTCCCTCCAACCGCTTTCCGTAATATCCGAGGTCAGGCATATCTCGTGACCCCGTAGCTCGAAAGAAAACATCAACCAACCTCGATAACGCGTTATCTGGATTTTTCTAAATCGGATCTTTTGAAAAATTAATATTATCAGGATGAATCAAAATGAAGCATTTTCCATGCATTATAAAAATGTATTATAGGGGAAAAATTAATATAATTAATATTATTATTGCTTCACGATTATATGTATTTAATAAGATATGTAATAAATATTCTTTATTATCTACATATTAATAAAATACACATAATGTCATTGTCACTATTTCTGCTACTACTAATACCGGCGTTATTATTGTCGTTATTACAATTGTTTTAAATTCATTTACAATTATTTTTAATTAATTTATTAGATAAGTACTTCTTTTGTTTCATGTACACCCTTGCGGGCTTTTTACATTTTATCCTTTTTTTCTTTCTTTCTTCCTTTACAGAGCTTCTTATTATTAAACATCCGAAAACTAATTAATTAATTATTATTTCTTGATTTTTACATTGACTGGTTTTATTTATTAGTTTTTTTACGCATTAGTTATTATTCGAAGATCATACGAGAACAAACAATTAAAAAAATTGACATATAGAAAAAATTCCGTATCGGACGATGTTGAAGTTTGCATCATTGGAATGCAATGAAAATGCTTTTATATTTTTTTTAAATATAAATATCTAATGAGGATCCTGAAAAATGTGTGACTGATTTTGGAGGGCTAAATGTGCCAAAAAAGTTTGGGTCATGAACGTTTCGTTGCGTTCCAATGATGCAAACTTCACTATCGTCTGGTCGGATTAATTTGCAAACTTCAGTGAAACGCCAATATTGTTCTTTACACGATCTGAATTAATTTCCCGAGTTGCTAAATTGCTCCGAGATAAGGTAGTGTCCCCGATCGTTGCGTATATATATATATATATATATATATATATATTGGTAGGTGTGTTCATTGGCCTAAGCTCGAAGAACCTCGGTAGCACCAACGAACACGTGTATGCAGCGTATACCTCGGGATGAAATTTCATCTGGCTCGACACTAAGATATTCTGAACCACGCAACTATCATTATTTCCCAAGCTTTTCGCTATCTCGAGGTGTATCGTCAAGCGCGTAAATTAAGCCACGATCTCGATCAACGTCGCCAAATAAAAACGAATTCGAGTACAATATGCTGAACATAAAATACATGAGTTTATTCGTTGCTGTATCGTATCAAGACAATTGAACGTTTTAACAAACACATTTTAGGAGGAAAACCATCGAAAGGGAAATTCGTACTTAAGGTGGCTCGGAAAAAACAATTCAAAAATTGGCTAATGTTTAACCTCCTATCTTTTTGTGAGAAAGAGATAGTATGTCATCAACCACGTTGAAATAAAAAAATTTAAGCCACTCCACCGTACCATTTCCGAGATATGAACGTTGAAAGTTGGCCTAAAATACACGCACTCAAACGTAACCTCCGAAAAATTTACCGGAAATGATAACTTTACGTAAAATTTAGCCGTTTGTCCCAACAAACAAAACTTCTTATTCGAATCTTCGATCAATACGCAATTCGCCTGCAAAAAATGTAGCTAATCCACCGTGTCATTTTATCACGATAATTTATTGAATTTTGCTATGCGGCATCTGTCTCTCTTTAAACGGTGATCGGAGCGCCAGCTGTGATTGCTAGGGGAAATTCCTAGACGGCAATTCACGCGATATGAATGTCGCTGAATGTCTACGCCGCAGATCACGCTAAATACAATAAGAATATAATAAAAGAAATAATAAAACGATGGATAAAAAATGAATAAAAGTATGTTGATTGTAGATCTTCATTTTTTTAAATTGATTATTACGTATACAAATATACATATGAAGAACGGCTGTAAACATTTTTATTTAGAAAACTTTAAAATTTCTTTCAGTTTTCGTTCTGTATGCTTACCTGAAGATGAAACTTTAAAAACTGCCCCATCAATCTCTTATTATTTATCTGCGTGAAGAAAAGCAGATCAATTTTCTGTAAAAAAAGGAACGATCACTTACACGTAATTGTGCCATGTTTTGACATTTGTCGAGTCGTTGAGAGGCGATGTTTGAATTCTTCTAAAGTGAGGTTATGTAGCGTTGCCAACTGCTTGAAACATGAACTTACTAGTAAAGTCGATAATGATCAACCGAGTGCTCAATAACCAATGTCGATTGAAAGTATTTATGAAAATCATTATAAATTTTGGTACCATTCCAATGGGTACCAAAATCAAAAGACTCTTTTATGAGATTAAATTCCATGTATTTTAAACATTCGAAAGAAAAAAAATTAAAATCGTTAAAATTGTCAGTTCGACTTCCGGTTCCAACATATGGTGCAGGAATCGCAGATTGAAGATAAACTTATGATTACAACGATAGAACCGATGGTTAAACTTAAAACGTGTTTTTCTCGAGACTATGCTTTTCAAAACGGTATACACGATTTCTCGACATCTAATGAACGGGTTTATTAGAAATTGGGTACACTTTTCTTTAACCGCTGCCCTTTGGTCAATTTTGATTTTAAAAAAACCTCGATAGCACGATAGCGGCTTTCATACTGATTAATAATCTTTTTACAAATGTTGTTTCAGATCAAATTTACGACCACAACCGTGTACACTGTCCCTTTTTTGGGCAACATTTTTTATCGTTTAAAAAATGTTTTAAAAAATTAAAATAAACGTTAAAAAGTTTATTTTCTGTTCTTCATGAGTGCTTTGATTGAACATTTAAAAAAATCAGCCTAATTAGCGTATTTTAACCATCGAAAACAAAAGTCGCAAATGTCAGCTATTTTTCGACACTGCGATGATACCTTAAGCATTTACCGTTTCAAAGTCCAAAGTGTTCCCGAGCCTCAATTTACCATCGACAAATATACGAGAATAAATAAAGTACACGTATTTCCATTACGGCAAAAAAAAAATAGAATAAGTGACACCAAGCAACGTAATGTCAGAAGTGTTATCGCGTAGTTTGTATCTCGGCCTCGGAGTCTTTGTGCCAGTATTAAAATTTCAAGGTTGTCGCGAGGTTTGTATACTCGAAAGGACACCTGACGCTCTCGAACCCTCAGATAACCGGCAAAGCTCATCGTCCGAGATCTCCAAGAATGTCCGAGTATCGCGTCTCGCATCACCACAAATTCCGCTTGACGTAAATCACAAATATCGCGTGAGAGACGCGACAGTGGCGCCGCCAACTCCCGTGTCAAGTGGCTTTGGCTCGGGACGATATTTCGTTGCGAGTTTTAGGAAAACCGTTCGAACGAGTAAAGGGCGAAAAAAAAGAAGAAAAAAAAAACAAACAAACGAATAAACTATTTTTTGAAGTTGAAGCGATCTTCCGTGTCAAGTGGCTTTGGGCCAGGACGATATTTCGGGGTAAGGTTCTGAACCCCCCCTCCCTCCGACCGAGCTGAAATTTTGCACACACCTTCCCTTTCATATTTTAAGACAACCCCCTAAAGAGATTTTTTTTTATCCCTTTGGGGGTTTGGGTTCGGGGTTTTTATCCCTTATAAGGGGTTTGGGTTTGAGTTTTCTTGGGTATTTTGGTTTGGAAAAAACGATGAACGCGATAACATATACAGGGTGGACCTATACAGTTAAAATTTTCGAAAAAATCGATTAAAAAAATTCGTGATGTAAATATATTTACGGGGAGGTACCTTTTTGAAATTTTCATTTTTGACGGAATTGCGACCGTTTTAATTTAACATTCGATTTTCGTTCGCAATTTCCGACGATTTTGGATTGCATACACATTGCATAAAAAGCAATGGTTCAATCAAATGAAATTTTTACGTTAATAGATTTAAAGGTCTTGTCAAGAAAAATTCTTGAAAAATCCATCTTTTTGGGCCTCCCGACTGTATATAACCCCTTAACATGACCACCCCAATTATCTCGGTTGCCTTTAGAATGAGGAAAAAAATGTCAGGAGGTAATTGACCTTGACAAAAATGAGTTTTCCACCACTGTATCAGCGCTTCGAAATCAATCAAATTACCTCCCGACATTTTTTTCGTCACTCTAAAGGCAGCGGAGATATTTGGGGTGGTCGCGTTGAATGGTCCACCCTGTATAGGTATGACTGGAGACATAGCAGATATACAGGGTGTCCCAGAAATGATGGTAGTCCCTGAAATGGGGAGTTGGTGGTGAAATTCTGAGTCGATTGATATAAGTATGTGTGGGTCTCAGATCAAGCCCTGAATTATTATAAATTTTTTAACGGCGGGCCAATCGGCTGCGCCCGATGAGTTGGCGTACGTCGGTGAGCGATACGCGCGTGTAGTGTTACCTGACGGGAGCAGCGCACCTACAAAAATAGGGGGTTGGAGGTCAGCTAACTTTATACATACTTTATTATTCCAAACAACTTTGGTTTGAAATATTTTTTGACCGGGCTATTAATTATCGAGATACGGCGATTTTAAAGTTTTCAACCCCTATTTCTTAGGGTTGGGGCGAGTTGAAGCTCAAGATTTGGGAAGAAGTGGGGTTACTTTCAGTATGCAACCATCTAGCTCTAGTCAAAAATTCGAATTCTACGCTAAGTGCTGGGTTTTCGTCTCTATCACTGGATTATACAGGGTGTCCCAAAATTCAACGATAATCTGAGACCGGATGAAAGGCCAAGTTATACCAGTTCTGGGAAAAATAAAAAAAAAATCCATATCACTCAGTTCAGCGATAATAGACATTTTTAAAAAAAAGTTGAAATTCGACACCCTTGGTCGCATTTTCAAGTCCTGTGATTACCAATGTCACAATTTCGCTGTGATTTTTTAAATTTCGTGATCTTCATTAACGATGCTATTAATCGCAACTACAAATTAATGCAAAAAACATTGTTAATTTAATAAAATAAGTTAAGTTTTAGTGAGTCATGGTTCACAAAAATATTGTTAGTTAACTTTGACACTTCATTTTAAAAAAAAATGTACTATACTACTCTTGGCAAGTTATTTCAAAAGATGGCGCATTTAATCAAGATTTCAAAATGGTGCAACACTTGCCACTTTTCTTGCCATTAAAAATTTTATTTCTTATTTTTTTCAAATTGAGCTCATTTTGAACAACTCAACATTAGGAATTTTTGTTACTAAAATTGGTTATTTTTTGTTTCTGGTCTGAAATAAAATTATTATTTTTAGTAAAGAGGTAATTGAGTCAGTTAATAACCAATTTTTATTGTAAAAAACATATGTTTTTTACAATAAAAATTGGTTATTAACTAGGTTAATAACCAATTTAAAGAGGTAATTGAGTCAGTTAATTACCAATTTTTATTGTAAAAAACATATGTTTTTTACAATAAAAATTGGTTATTAACTGACTCAATTACCTCTTTACTAAAAATAATAATTTTATTTCAGACCAGAAACAAAAAATAACAAATCTTAGTAACAAAAATTCCTAATGTTGAGTTGTTCAAAATGAGCTCAATTTGAAAAAAATAAGGCATAAAATTTTTAATGGCAAGAAAAGTGGCAAGTGTTGCACCATTTTGAAATCTTGATTAAATGCGCCATCTTTTGAGATAACTATTATTTTTAGTAAAGAGGTAATTGAGTCAGTTAATAACCAATTTTTATTGTAAAAAACATATGTTTTTTACAATAAAAATTGGTTATTAACTGACTCAATTACCTCTTTACTAAAAATAATAGTTATTTCAAAAGATGGCGCATTTAATAATGCGTAAAAAATTGTAAAAAACATATGTTTTTTACAATTTTTATTGTAAAAAACATATGTTTTTTACAATAAAAATTGGTTATTAACTGACTCAATTACCTCTTTACTAAAAATAATAATTTTATTTCAGACCAAAAAAAAAATATAACAAATTTTAGTAACAAAAAATCCTAATGTTGAGTTGTTCAAAAATGAGCTCAATTTGAAAAAAATAAGAAATAAAATTTTTAATGGCAAGAAAAGTGGCAAGGGTTGCACCATTTTGAAATCTTGATTAAATGGCCATCTTTTGAAACAACTTGCCAAGGGTAGTGTAGTATATTTTTTTTTCAAAATGAAGTGTCAAAGTTAACTAACAATATTTTTGTGAACCATGACTCACTAAAACTTAACTTATTTTATTAAATTAACAATGTTTTTTGCATTAATTTATAGTTGCGATTAATAGCATCGTTAATGAAGATCACGAAATTAAAAAAATCACAGCGAAATTGTGACATTGGTAATCACAGGACTTGAAAATGCGACCAAGGGTGTCGAATTTCAACTTTTTTTTTAAATGTCTATTATCGCTGAACTGAGTGATATGGATTTTTTTTGTATTTTTCCCAGAACTGGTATAACTTGGCCTTTCATCCGGTCTCAGATTATCGTTGAGTTTTGGGACACCCTGTATAGTCAGCGCGCGTTAAACGAAAAACTTGTAAATTCAATATCTCGAAAAATATTGCGAGACGCCAAAAATCCCTATGGGGGTTTTCTCAAAATATTAAGGGGTTAGGCCACAGTAACGGGTATAAAATCATGTGCGAATTGAACAATTCTTTTTCGTATGAAAGAGTGATACACTCATAAAATTAATAACACAACTATTTAGTATGAATATCAAGCTCTTAGAAAATATATTTTTTTTTTCGATGTACAACATGGCCGACTACTCGAAACTTCTCGAAGCAGCTTTTTTCCAATTGGCGTGACAAATAACTTCAACAATGTTCACTCGATTTACTACAAATTTAGAAGTTATGTTCCTAATTGCATTTCGCAGAGAAGTACGTACGGAATTTCTGATTAATCGAAAACTTTTCATTTTATGAGCAGTTTATGAGCAGTTATAACGGAATTTTTCACTGAAAATTAATTTCTTAAGTTCAAATACCTACAACTTTTGAATAAAACAATATTTTTTAAATTCCGTACGTACTTCTCTAGCTATTCTAATGTAGCTTGACGAGAATTTTAGTTTTTTGTTCTAGGTAAAAAATTGTGGATGCTAAACGTCACGCCGCGAAGCGCCTAAAAGATAACAAAAGAAAATAACAGTAGTCGGCCATTTTGTACATCGAAAAAAAATATATATATTTTCTAACAGCTTGATATTCACACTGAATAGATGTGTAATTCATTTTATGAGTGAATCACTTTATTATACGAAAAAAACATTGTCAAATTCGCACATGATTTTAAACCCGTTACCGTGGCCTAACCCCTTAAAAGGAAGGTTTATGCAAAATTTCAGGTCGATCAGAATGGAGTTCGGAACCTTATCCGAAAAATTGTTCTAAACGAATAAAGGGGAAAAAGAAGAAAAAAAAACACAGGAATAAAATGATTCTCGAAGTTGTCGGGCTGTCGCGACGTGTGCAAGGACCTTTTTATGAGAAGTGCAGTGTATCGACCAGGCGCAGGAGCGTGGGTAGACGCGTGTATACATATATTTGTGAGAAACGTGGGTCGAGAAAGGCCCGTGAGCGCAACGTCCGTTATATCCTGTCCCGAACCCACCCGAACGTTTTCGGGGCGGCTGCATCCTTCCCACCCGAACGCTCTGCCCCTCCCTCGCCCTGACTATCCGCTTCTCGCCCATCTCTCTCTCTTTCTCTCTCTCTCTCTCGTCCCATTTGGAAAAGCTGCTCGACGAGCCCCGTATTGATTCTCAAACCCCGAGGTCGACGAATAACCGACCCGAAGCGGCAAAATCTCCCATACACACGAACCCACACACGCACGTACATTCCCGATCATCCGGCACCGATCGCAACAAATCTCTACCGTGGGAGTTTCTCCCGTAGCATTAATGGCTGCCCGACTTCGAGATGAGAGTGAGGGGCGAAGAAAAACAAGTTTTCGAATCCTCGGCTTTCGACCTTTCGAAGCGCCTTTCAAATACATTTTTCCAACGTTTCTCGTATCCTCAAGTGTCTAACGGGCTACATCCACCTAGTTCGAAAAATTGCCCGCTTCCAAAAATATTTTTTTTTTCGATAGCCTTTTGGCTACATTTCGTGAAAATGTCACTTAAATATTCCTACAATTGAATGGGGTAAAGCTTCTAACAGTCGGCCGGACGAGCGGTGGCAGCACCATACTTCGAACGTTAAACGCGTTTTTATCGAAACAATGTTTTCAAACTCGGTGGACGTGATATCTCGAGAACCACTCGATGGATACTTTCCAAATTCACAGGAGATACGACAAGAAACATTCGAAGGTCGTTGACGATCTCATTTTTTGGAAATCGATCTTCATTTTTAAATAGTTACGTTAAAACGACGACTTTTTTCATCGATTTTGTATGCTGGAGTTTCAACTCGTCGCCAAAAACATTTCATCGCTCGCCAGCGACTGTTTTTTGGTGATTTTTTAAAATCATCTCAATATACCTTTGAGTTAAAAAAATGCGTTCCTTTTTCACCAAACATTTCCTAGAAAGAAAGCATTGGAAATTGGCCATTTCTTTCAGGCCTCTAGATAGATGTAGCCCCTTAATTCCTTTTACGGTACGAAGGGTCCTCAATGTCGCACATGGGACAAGAAACTAGGGCAATTTACCACGCGAAGACCGATCTCGATACCGTCTCACGAGCATCACCGGCTATTGGTTTACGAATGCATAAAACGCACGAGCCAATGTTCGCGAACGTCTGTGTATCGATCAATCCGCATTCGTAGTCCACACAACACGCACGTCAGTGCAGAGTACGTACATTCGTGGTGGCGAATTAAAAAAAAAAAAACAAACAAACCAACAATTTAAATTAGAGAATCATCCGAGACGCGTCAATAATCGATGTTGCGCGAAGTAATCTTCGAGTTAATGTTTCGTGCGATACGACGCTGAGGCAGTGTATGAAATTGTCAAAGGTCGACGCGATCGGCTCGTTCACATTTCCCTTTAGCCGCTAGGCAATAAGCGTTTGTTGCGTGCGCGCGCGCGAGTTACGAAAGGCAGCGAGGTGAAAGCTGCCGCTGTTACACGTTCCATCTGAATTTTCGTTCACGCGCTATGAGCGTCGTGAGATGGAATTGTTTGGGTGTCAGCGTGCGCGCGAACAAGAAAAAAAACATCGAACTCTACCGCCTCGGAGCGCTCGCCTCGGTCTCGCCTCGCTCAACGCTTCGCTCTCGCCTCGCTCTTGCCTCGCTCAACGCCTCGCTCTTGCCTCGCTCTTGCCTCGCATCGAGGCAAGCAACGAAATCAAGTATCCTCGAGGCCCCCTGCGTGCGAGTACCCGACTCATCAATTGTTTCGGAAGTTATCGCTAGACGCGCGTCGTGAAAAATATCCAGATGGAACGTTACACCTTCGCGACTATTTCGTTCGCATTATCGATCTCGAGACACTTATGCGGGCTCGTTTCATTCTCACTTCTCTCTCGATCCTTCGAAGGATAATGGGCACTTACGTTGTAGAGGAACGAATAGAGGAAAGAAAAATCGACTGCAGTTGCACACCCACTCGGTGTCGTCGAGAACACTGTCGCACGCGCGTGCACTCTTCCGTTGACAGTGAGGTTTTTTAACGCGACGACGTCGTCGATGTTTTGTTGTTTTTTTTTCGCAACTGCTGCCTTGGCCGATGCTTCTATTATTATTGTTTTTGTTTTCGAATGTTTTTTGGAATTTTTGTTATTGAAGAGCAAGAAGAATCGGAAAGAAAATTTGAGTTCGCTGGAAAGCCGACGAACCGCCTACGGATGCGAAGCGTCACTGAAGTGGCCGCGCGTCGACACGGCGGTTTTATAGACGCAACGTGGGTGGGGCCGGCGGGGACTGGCGGGGCACGAAGAGACGCCAACGACGTCGGTGACGGACGGAAAGCAAAGCGCCGCTGAAGGGGGGGCAAATTTCCCAGTCTTTTTCCCTTTACTGCGCGCGCACGGACACGGACACTCATGTATATATATGTATGCGCGCGTGTGTGTATGCGTTGTGTATCGATATGGGTGTACATATATATATATATATATATATATAATTCAGCAGTGCGCTTATATCTCGAGACCTAATGAACAATATATTTGCTTTTCACGTGGATTGATGCTTAGAATAAAAGCGGCCCAACTCTACATTACCTCAAGGCAACTCTAATTGCCTTAAGTTCCACTAATAAACCATGTTGTGATTGTGAGCTTGAGGATAGCGTATTCTTATCTTCGCGTACCCAATTTTTCTTCTAAACGAGCGATACTTAGGTTTATCCCGAAATGCTACACGGCCTACTCTGTAAAAAGACGATAATCGAGTTTTTCGACTTTTCCTTGAAACGTGAACAGTTTGCAAGAAAAGTTTGGTAGAGTTTTGTACTGTTGAGCCTGAACATATTACGCTAGGCGTGTGTGCGTGTGTGTTTGTAATATATAACTGGCAATCAAAAAGGCGTAACATGCATCTCGGTTGAAGCGAAGCCACGTGAGTTACGCCATTTTCTTTACCGGCAGTCGATGGGACGAATGCGTACAGTCGCTGAGAAGCGAACGACCCTAACAAACCTCATCGCATACGTCGAATGGTGCGGTTTGAGCTTTTTTGCTTTTTCCCACGGACTGTATGCGCGCGCACACGCGTACGTGCGACGATGCGTGCGCAACACACGCTGAACAACGGCCTCCGCGCGTGTGTTTGAAAAAACGGCACGCTACGAGAATACACGCATACACGAAGATACGCCACGAAATTCAACCTCGAGTATTGGAAATCAGTGGCGCTCAACGATCGTGTCTCGCGACTTTTCTTTCAATCTTTTCTTTGGAAGGGGCACAGCGGGAGGGTGGCGGGGCGCTCGTAGAGGGGGGAGAAAAATGACTGTGAGAGTTACTTTCCAGCGGAGAAAACAAAAGGATGAAGACATTTTTCAAAAAGAATATCTCCTCGATCGATCGGTATTGTTGTGACATCGTTATTGTTATCGTCACGATCGTTGGGATCGTATGAATTTCGTGTTGGGAATTTCTCGGTAACGCAAGAAGCCCGAGCTCTTCTCGCCGAATGAAAATGAAAGCCGTGGAGATCGGGAGGCTCATCGATTCGATGGTTCTCAACCGGTCGATAGCGTTACTCTATGGTACACGCCGAATACCGTCGCAATTTTTTTTACTAGCAATTTGTTCGTTTCGATTTGCCGTTTGATTATGCGCGCTCAATCGGCGCCGGATTTCGTTCGCGAAATTAGTCATCGTCATAAGCGTGTTGAGAAAATATCAGAACTGTGCGTGGGTGATTCTAGTAATGCGATGAAAATATCTTTTCGGAAAACTTGTCCGTGCGTCGATTGCTCGCCTCGAGAAACTCTCACATATGTTTGCACTACGGCAGTGGCGATTTTTCTACAGCACACATGTGCACACGGACGGTCAGGGCCCCTGTTAGTTCGATGTCTGCATTATCAGCGGGAGGTACAAAGATTGAGTACTCGGCTGCAAAAGGTGAAAAGTTGTACGGGTAAAAGTGTGCAGAGCTTGTTGGGACCACGGTCTTACATACAGGTCTGGAAACTCCCAGGGTGGGGAGTGACTCAGATAATGAGGCAAACAGGCAATTCTCGCTTCGGCCACCCGAAGCGCTGGTAGGTAGAAGTTAGCCAATCAAACGCAGGTCCGAACAACTGTGCAAAAGCGCAGATTTTCCGAAATAAACATAGTCTGTTCGGTTTAGCTACACTTTCTACAATTTGAATAGATACGATAAAGAAAGTCCTCAGAAGGCGTAAGAAGTGTTGAAAAGTGTAGCCAAAAGGAACAGACCCAATATTTGTAAGAGCGATATAAATGGAAAATGATTGAGTATTTTTTCACTCCTGAACCCCCGGGCAGAATGAGAATTATTATTTCAGTAGACTGCATTTCTTGTATGTTCGAACTTCTGTAATATTTTTATTTGGTCTTTCGCCATTTCCGTAGATGAGGTATGAACAAATTTGTGCGCTCTACTTTTTTGTTTCTTATAATTAATGTTTATTCTTAGTATATTGCATTGCTTGTTTGTTTCTACAACTTTTATTTTTGCTTTTGCTTTTTTAACAATGTTAATGAGAACCTGAAAATAAATATAATGGAAGAGGAATGAAAAAAAGAGATGAACGCATTGTGTATGTTTAAAGGGCACCGTTTTTGTTTACAAAACATTGGTCTTGCCATTTTTGGTTTTGTTGATAGGCGAACTGGCGCATCCGTAATCGAATATAATACAATATAGCCAAGGATAAGGCACTATGCGGTTCTATCGAAGCGTTTCAGGTAGTTTCGATTTCTAAAAACGTTGTGAACACGTGTACTGGCTGTCAGGAGGTTATTTTTCCATTGCTGTATATCTATATCTACAAGACTACTTCTACTTCACAGCGCTTCTGGTGGATAAATGAGGAACTACGGATTTTGCCTCACTAACGATGACACTTTCCACCATGCAAAAACGCCGGAGTTTCCAGAGCTGTATGTAAGACCGTGGTTGTGACCACGGTCTTACATACAGGTCTTGCAACTGAATCAAATATTGGTGGTGGGGGTGGTCGTCTTACTGTCGGCTCGTTAATTTCCTTGACCGCCGCTCGCATCGCTTCAATCAAATCATAGTCGAAACAGCGGAAGACGCATGTGGCAACACAACCTCACTTAATCGGCTACTATAAAGTTTTACATAACCGTTATTAAAAAAATCACGTTTTTTTTATGACGGTGATATCGTGCGGATTTTTACATAATAATGACGACTAATCCGTGTGCGGTTCCAACGTGTGATACTGGACGTCAGTTAGTAAAGGAAAAACGTTCGGTGTTTCGGGTTCCGTCGAATATCGAACGTCGTCAAAAATGGATCACTGCAATTCCAGGAATTTCTCAGCTCATGCCTTCGCAATTCGTGTGTGAGAAACATTTTCTCCAACGATACATTCTAAGAAAGTGGGTAAAACATGACTTAAACGGTCGAGTTATCGCAGAGGTAAGTTAATTTTATCTTTTTTTATTTATGTCTATTTACTTGTCTAGCTGCTATGACAAGTTCGCAGCGCCGCTCTTGTGGCTATAAGCCAAAGCTTATTGCCGACATTAAGCGTACCACCCCCACCACCTTCGTTGCAAGACCTGTATGTAAGACCGTGGTTGTGACTAAAGTCCGAATACCTTCCGCACTGTATTCGTAGCTGTAACGATTTTGACCAATCGCGTTGCTCGAATTTCGTTGTTCCAGCAATGCCATTGGTCAAAACCTCACGGTTACGGGAGGTCCGATTAGCTTTGGTGGAGAACGCATTTCCGATACTTTATCGGCGATGGGGGTGAAGCACGAATTGGAAACGGACTCGTTATTGTCTTCGGTAACCGCATAGAGCGCTGCAATCGCGGAAACTTCAGTGCGCGCATGCGTACCGTATTTGCTGAACGGAATAAGGATCCCTCAATGATTCCAATTTCGTTTTGCATTTGCACAATCTATTTACGTTTAAGAATGGAAGAGGAAAGTTAAGAAAAAAATGTTTTTTCACGGTTTTTGATAGTTCTTCTCAACGACCTCTAATCCGCGCTGCGAGACGAGCGATTTACGCGTGAGCTGGTGAAAGCAATTTCGCTGAGGGTCAACTCCCTCCAGGTTTCAGACGCGTATGTACCACTATGATCGAGAGTTTTCGCATAACCGACCACTCACATGACGAAAGCTCATTTATATTGAAACTAAATAAAAAATATGAATTTTCCATAAAAACTCGAATCACTATAATTTGGCGAAAATATCACAGGTGTCGCTGAAACTGATTTCTCAATTTAATATCGAATTTTGACGGTACACGAAATTTTTCTAGCTTGTAGTACTTGCACACCGTTAGGTACGATACGACTGTGCAAAGTAGGCTTTCTTAAGATAAAAACATTAGTTGTTATGACTTTTGAAGGTAAGTATTGCTTTCAATACTTAAGATACAATCAATATTTGATAGTTTTCAAATTTTGTAAAATAAATTTGTAATGCGCCGTCAGCATTAGACATGTTTATTCTCTGGTGCTGTATTCTAACCTCTTTTCATTGAATGGACATATAGGCTCCGTTTAAATAATTCTCAAAGCAGAGTAAATAATAAAGGTCATGGACTGAAAATTACAAAATTAATTACTGTTTGGAGATGACAATGTATATTTCGTTAAATGTTGTCATAAAAAATTTCATTAGTTTTTTTTCAATTCTGACAAAATTTCCTATTTCTCAGTCGAAACAAACTATGGTAGTTTTTTTTTAGAATGTCACGTAAAGATGCAAAAAGCTTTGTGTATTTTTTACGAAATTGTAACAACAAATATAATACTCATATGTATAAGAATATTATAATTTTTTGCAACACAGTGATCTGCAAATCTTGCATTTAATGAAAATGAATAATAAATCGTTGTCATTTACAGCGGTCATTTGCACTACACGTCCTCTCACTGGCGGTCGAGTGTCCATTTACTGATAATTTCGTTCATTCACTGACGACTCAGTCAATTCGCTACTTATTCATCAATACCTCCAATATTTGTTGCAATAACTTCGAATATTCTTTTTTAATATCAAAATGATATTCTTTGTAAGCCAAGTAATTAAAAAATTAGTTTTCATATTATTTTCTTTTCTTAGTCCATTTGAATCCTACAGTGCCGTTAGTCGTCCATACACTCGTCGGTTTACCCTATTTCGAGGATAGTGTTTATTGCTACACCGATAGGACCGCTCGGAGTGCCCCTAGCGGCGAAACATAGTACCATCAAACGGACGATTTCCATATCGCGTGTGCGTCCGGTAGTTCGGACTTCCGTACTCTGTACTCTGCACAGGTGAACATCCTGAGAATGATATCAAAAATATAACCGCGGACCAAGTTCGTTAAGGGGGGAACCTCCTCCAGATATCAATTTTTTTTATTGCCTTAAAAATTCAGTGAGTATCTGAAGAATATATTTCCAATGTTTGAAGGCCCACAGAAAGTCCTAAAGGTCCCTAGGAAGTCACCGAAGTGATGCCCTCCAATAGTACCGAGAGTAGGCAAACAAGGGCGCCTCCTTTGCGGGCTCTACCATTTAATTTCTTAGCCAAACAAGTTTGCTAGTTTACTTTTTGAATAATAGGGGGCACTTTCGACTATTGTAAAGAAAATTTCGGCCTGTGTAACCGTCGTTTTTCGTTTTGACACAAACAATTTACACAAAAAGAGAAAAATGAAGTCCGGATTAGTGATTTCCTAGAAGAAGGCTTGCCTTATGTCCCTGGCATCGCAGATTAAGCTTGGGTAATTATACATCACTCTAAACTCTACTTTTCAAGAACGAAAACTTCAATCGCGTTTTTCTGGAAACGTATTTTTTTCCGTGCCGTGGAATGTATCTAAAAAAGTAATGAACCAATCAACGTGAAGTTTTGTACAAATATTCTTTAGCTTATCGGCCTTTGCACAAACCTAAAATTTCGTTTCAATTGTTTTAATAAATATGGTTTTAAACGATTTGTTTATTTATAAAAGTTTTTTTTTGTCCTCAAATTTCCATTTTTTTTGCTACATTTAGGTTCATGCCAAGCGGAATGTCTTATTTGGATGAAAAAAATTGTTTCGTTGATTTTAGTTAACTACAAGGACCTGGGCGTTCCACGGCGCAAACTCTAGGAGCTAAGTTCGAGCACCTCTAGCGACGCCATTTTGTTTTTTTTTACACATGAAATTTTGTTTTATTCATTTGAACGTCAATTTTATGTAATTTGATTCATTGCAATAAATGCTCTCAATTTGTTGTAAAAATTATTGAAGAACCTGTTGTCTGGAGGAGGTTCCCCCCTTAATACGCGCTTGTAAATATTAGTTCCTCCTTGGGGTCCTACTGGTCTGCGACGATAATATGCAGGACCCGTTTACCCAAACAAATATTCCTTGTCTGGTCCAGGTGTATGCCACCTCCCGGTATTTTTGCTATGCGAAATGTCCGGATTTAAGGGGCCAGTCCACTTTGAAAATTTCAAAAAATCGAAAGTAAGCAAGACTTGAAGAAATCGACAATGATGAGCAATCAGAAGGGATTTTGTACGGTGCAGGAATTGCCGATTGAGTTTAGGTAAGAGTGTTTCATAGTATAAACATCAAACGCGTTTTTCTTGAAACAACGTTTGTATTATACCAGAATTAACAAATTATTAATTATACAAAACTTGTTGCTATGAATGTTCGAGCCATACAACCTTAGCCAGCATAAAAATGGCTGTGTCGCTCAAATTTACAATACATTCTTCAGAAAAGCTATCTACGCAATCATCGCTTTCTACTGTGTATTCGTTCCCCAACAAAGCCAGAATTCTCTTGCCCGTGTCTGTTACCACCAAATCGATGGGACGGTTCCCCGTTTCAGCTCGTTTCGCTCTAATTTTCCGCATTTTTCCGAAACTTTTGTTTTGTGGTCCCTTCACGTCTGCAAATGAAAGATCAGCCATTTTATCATGTTTTATATCAATGTTACAGAATTTCAAGTGACTGAATACAAAAAATTAGATGGTGACTACATAGAAAGAAATATCTCACGGCTGTGTTATATTTCTGACCTAGCCATGACCTAGCTTTTTCAGCGAGCGACTGGGAACAAAACTTAGGTGACGATCAGATAAAAATAATTGCGGCTATATTTTTATATTTTCGTGATTTTTTTTGCACATTATTTACATCATTGGATCCTTTTACAATATTCTTCGTTGTTTATTAATTAGGGTTACGATATTTGCGCTGTAAATATATTAATAGTTCAATTTTAAATGATCTCAGACAAACGCTTACGCCGTGACGTGGTTTCGATCCCGGGACTTCTGGGTGATGAGTTGTGACGTTGTCCGCTGAGCCAGTTCTACTTGTTTAATTTTTGAATTTTCTTATCGTCTACATATGTTACACTGCACAATGTCAGATTATTGAAAAATGGATGGATTAACAAATGTAAATAACATTATCGGATCGATGACTCTATTGCGTTCGCATTGAGAGCGATAATCGCATAGAATTACATAACCTTAAATTGTATTTGTCCGATCATTTATTCCGGCTAGTGCGGTCGCAGTTGGGAAGTGTTGGCTGGGTCATCGCGAGATACCGACTTGAGGATTTTATTCATTCGCAACGTCATCTGTAACTCAAGTTGCTTAACCAATCATGAGCCAGTCGCTCGATAGAATTACACGTATTCACATAACCACACTTTGTCATTTGTGACCAAGATCGGCTGGGCAGTGACGAGCCAAGGGGTGCACAGCCGCAAAGCTGGCTAGGTCATGGTGAGATACCTACTTGAGAATGCTTGCATTCGCAACGCCATCTGTAGCTTAAGTTGCTTAGCCAGCCATGTGCCAATCGCTCGATTGAACTACACGTAGTCACATAACCTCACTTTGTCATTTGTGACCAAGATCAGCTGGGCTGTGACTAGACAAGGACTGGATAACAAAACATTCACAATATTAATAGCCCATAGCGAGCCAACCATTGGTCAGTTCGTATGAGCTCAACTGGGCGGGCCAGTTAGGGGGCGTCCATTAATTACGTGAGGCGTTTAGGGGGGGGGGGGGAGGGGGTCGAGCGAAATCTCACCCAATCTCACGTGGGGGAGAGGGGGGCTTCGGCAAATATCACGTAATTTTAGTAGTTTTAGTAATTTTAGTAATCACGTAATTTTTATCACGTAGAGAGAGTCTCCCTACTACTTCACATGGTGGAGTAAATGGTACTACAACCGCAGTTACTTCGACTACAATTTATTTTCCGTAAACGTATGCATTTTGAAAAATCTCACGTGAGATTAGGGGAGGGGGGAGGGGGTCGAGCTAAATCTCACGACATCTCACCAGGGGGAGAGGGGGGGTCGAAAAATCGCCAAAATTACCTCACGTAATTAATGGATGCCCCCTTACTAGGTCGTAACTCAAACAGGCTAGAACAATTTCTACTCGTGAAATCTTTCTTTCTACCATCTACAGCCAAGGTGTTAGGCTGGTTGGCCATTTCCTCCCAATCACCATCAACATTTTCCTTGCCATGTATTCCAACGAATTTGTTGGAAGCCACATGGGGATGACGCTCCATATAATCCATCATCGCCGATATTTGACGAGGGTTCACCCGAGCTTGACGTTTTTATTTTATTTATCATTCTGAAAGAATGTGCAGAATACGAGTAAATCTCAAGGGAATGTTAAATATCTGCATTCGAAAAAACAAATGCAAAGAATATAAAAAGATTCCGTTCGTCTTTTGATATAATATGACACACAAGGGACAAAAATTGTCAAAAGTTACTTTTCGAATTTACAAATCTGATAAAATAGTACGTACATGGCGTATGCGTATAATTCATGTGATATGAATTTATATTTACCCAGGCCAACTGTCCATTTTCATGAAATTGACAAAAATACTTGATGTGCACTCTTTTTGTATACCAAACAACTGGTGAATCGACAATGTGAGGTTAAAAACCTATGTCACGCGAGCGTAAGCAGCCTCACTCCTTCCCGATCCATCCTTGGAAACCAAGGTTCTGATTGGTTTAACAGAATTATGGCGAATAGAGTATAATCGTTATTCGAGAAGCCAAAATGTAACGATTCGGTTTCGCTATGGTACGTTAGGGGAGACCTAGGAGGGTTGAAACACAGGTGAGTTAAAACAATGTCAATGTCTCGGGAGATGTGGTTGTCAGCGAGCTGACAACAATGTCATTCTTTTATTCCTACAACACACGCCATTTGTCAGTTCATTCCGGTGCCCGTGCGAGTTCAGTTGCGTCGCATTGACACTCGCGCCAAAAAATTGACAAACGTAAGTATTTGTCGTATTTTTCATTAGGCTTTAGTTACTTTTTTATCTATATTTGATGATATGTGATATGCATTGTTTTGAAGCTTACTAACTTAGCATTCGATTTGTCATATTGAATTTGTCGTTTTGCAGTCGGTCTTTATTGCTATTGAGTTTCGAATCAAGTGGCATCGCATTTTTTACACCAAGGAGGGTTGAAACAAGGTGTTTCAACCCTCTTTTTCTTTCTTACCTCGGTTGAAGTAATGTTTTCACACACTTATATTTTGTGGTGTGGTTTGCAAGGCTTGTATAGGTTTTATTTCACATGCCGAATAAATATATTAGAAAAACGAATAGAGGCATAACAAGCCGAGAAATATATGAGCGCGCCGCTGAAGAGGTTACTCTACGGGACGAAAGATCAAGCATAAAGAGAACGTGGAAAGTAAAGATTATGGAAGTTTTCACGACTATGGTCGTGTTCGTTGGGTCTCACCATTTGGATTCGAACAAGTGCGCATGCGCAACGCGCAACTGCGCAATGAAACGAGTCATTCATTTTGCGCATGACTCGTTTCATTGCGCAGATGCACGTTGCGCATCATTATGCGCATGCGCACTTGTTGGTATCAAAATAATGAGTCCCAACGAACACGACCTATGGTGGGTGCGTGCATACCTGCGCGCGCGCGCGCGCGCGTGTGTGTGTGTGTGTGTGTGTGTGTGTGTGTGTGTGTGTGTGTATGAGAGAGAGAATCGCCTTTAGTTATACGCGAATCTCTCGTTTCGATTGCGAGATATGGGGTGAAATGTGAAAATTGTTCCAACCCTCCTAGATCTCCCCTACAGAATACGTAATTCGTTAAGGTGTCGTTAGAGCAAGCGACATACGCCAATAGGATAGCGATAACGACACATGTCGTTACGAGTTACAGAATAGGCCTACTGGACCTGATCTAACGCAATCCGCTCGATACACGAGAGCACGCGGCATCGTCTCGTGGACTTGGCAGTATAACTTCTCTCCAACCGTAAGTGTCTCTCCGATCCTCTTCACACCATCAAGAAAGTACATACGCAAAGCAGGCAAATTCTCACATCGTAGATACGACGAAACGACGTAAATATTATGTTTAGTTTATTCCCTCCTCTCCCGTTAGCGAGGCACCAAAGAATACACATATTTTCCACGAATACACTTACGCTTGTCGATCGCGTGTTTACTAACGCGCGATATTACGTCGTTTCCAACGGTCTCTGGGCTATCGGGCCTTCCAGACAGCTTTGACCAGTTGCAAACTACACCCAAAGGTAAAAATTAATTCGCCCGAACAACCCGCTTGTCGTATTCATAAGCATCTGCGTTCCTAGAATCAGGAACCGTTCGTTTGGATGCATTCCGGGATACATCGCGGTCCCAATGAAAAATAAACGAAACGATTCATCGCAAAATCTGAATCGCAATCGCCGTAATGTGCTGCGGGTTGTAGGGCCGGATTCAACGGGAGCAACAGGGGCTCCACAAGAGAGGGGCCTGCATAATTCAATCAATAAAATCGAGTTTTATTTGCACAACTTTTAACAGTTTTTTTTACACAACATCTTTCCGCTTATATATTCCTTCACTTATTTACTACGCCACGAATTCTTGCGCTTCGTATTCCTCCACTCCATCCAAGGGCGTTCCTAGTTTTCCAGCTTCCCCCATCCCCCAAGCAAAATTTGAAGGGAATTTTCTTTTTTATAATTCTTGAAAGTACATATATTGAAAAATATGTTGGCAACATTTTTATTCAAAAGTCCGAAAATTGACGGAGTTATAGTAACTTTGGTGAGAACAGGTAGCGCGACAGGTTAGTGCCCTCTGCCCCTACAGGTGTAGCATCATTTACAATAGATAAAGTACAGGCTCTTATTATTTTGCAAACTATCATGAAGATGAAGAACCGTCATAACGCCCGCGACTAGATACTTCAATGTAAGTATCAATATTCTAGAAAAAATCGTACCATTATATCAAGAAACACGGAACGAAAACTTTGAACGCGTTTTTCTCGAAACTAGTTTTTTCATTCTTGTCCGAGCGAATACTTAAAAACTTATCAACTGATTTTCAATTTTTTTTAAAACATTTTTGTAATCGCAGTGACTAAGGCCGTACGTATCTGTGTTTTTAACATTTGATAATTACTTTATTTAAAGACTGCTTGAATACAGACAAAGGGCCTTGAAAATAGAAAAAAAATGTTCAAACTGTCGGCAATTTGTAAAAAAAAAAACGGCTACGCATACCGATAGCTACATTTGTATAGATATCGATAAATTGTTGGCTTTTAATTTACAGATAACCTTTCATAAAGACATCGATGGAACAACGAAGAGAATTTTTTTTTTCGTCGTCAAATGAAGACATACAGCTCGGTTAATTTTCAAGATTTTGTCACAAAAATTGGTATAAAAGTAGATGAATATATACTTCATAAAATGAGTATAAACCCGATCCTTTCATAATTAGTTATGTCTATGAAAAAATCGCAATTATTGACCACAAAGCACCCGTTACGTAACGGAATAGGGGGGGGGGGGTTCTGGCCAAGCGTTACGGTCCCGTTACGAGGGGGGGGGGGGGGGGGTATTGCGTTACGTAATTTGTGTACCCCCCTTTTCGAATCTCTTAGCGACGTCCTTGACTCCATCTTTTTCTCCTCCCTCTTTCTCGTTATTTATCTTTCTGCAGACTTCCTCGATATCCTTAAAGTACTCACATATCCCTTTTTGTATTTCCTCACCCAACATATTTATAATTTCCTCCTTTTGCCAAATCATCTATTCCTTTCATCCACTCCTCCACTTTCTTTCTTGATTTACATACCCTGCACATCCATTCCTTTTATTCTCACTTTCCCGCCCTTCCTATGTTGCCACATCTTAACCTCGCCCATATTTCCCTGTCCCTTCCCTTCACTCCCTCCTCCGACCAGGATTTCCATGGCATATCATCATTTTCTATAACCGCCATACTCAAATTTACAATGAAATAAATACATTGTTATGTAAATTACCTATTGTCGTGCGATTTTCATTGAAAAATAGACATAAAACCAGATTTTGGTTATTTCCTAAAAGTAAAATATACTCTAAAATATTTAGTGTTTCTAAACTTTTTTTAGTGTAAAATTTTTAGTGTTTCTAAACTGTTTTTAGTGTAAAATATTTAGTGTTTCTAAACTGTTTCTAGTGTAAAATATTTAGTAAAAGACTCTGTAAAATATTTAGTGTTTCAAAAGGGTTCCGTCGCCAAAAAAGTTTGAGAACTGCTGCTCTATAATATATTTGTACTTCTCATTACACGATGACTTTCTTATTTTGTCCTCTTTCTTCTTTAAAATTCCCTTTTTTAAATTTTGTAATGCCTCTTTTATCCTCTCATCTATTCCTTTCACTTCTCTCCGTTCCCTTATCATTGTTATTATGTCTTCTATTTCAATATTTTTCAATACTTTCACTAAGTTTTCCCCCCAACTTTGTCGGATCTCCGTTTGTGATCGCTCTTATGGGCGGGGTAAAGTATAAAAAAAATTTTTTCATCTTTAAAATTTTTTTTAAATGAATGCATAATATATCAAGAATATTGTGTTAAAATTTCATTGTAAAATTCAGTAAAATTCTCATTTCAGTAAAATTGACGAAGTTATGAGTATTTGAGCGTCTATTGCTCCATGCCGTTCTCTTCTCTTCTGCGTTTTTCAAACCGTTTTTCTGAGACTTGTCATATTTGAAGTCGGTGTGCACGATAACTCAAAATCTACTGGATCAATCGCTTTGAAATTTTGCACAGTACTTCTTCACATAATTCACCAGGTATTGTCGAGAGCTTTTTTGTTTTTTTTTAATAATTACTAATTTTTCGACAACAAATTAGCCGATTTTTTTAGCGAAAATCGGGTTTTTGGCGCCCAAGTGCTACGAAAAATTGAAAAATCGAAAAAAAAAATCCTCCCGTCATTACCTCGAGAAACATCTCCTTTAACAATTGCATTTTGATTTTTTTGTTTCAAATGATTCTGTTACGAGTTACGGTGCACACCGCAAACCAACTTTTTTCGAGGCGCCTCCGGGGTTTAATTTTCACTCGCTCAATTTTGAATATTTTGCAATGCAAATTTAGGAGAATGTTGTTCAAATGTTAGTTTATTATATGTAAATTTTTCAATAAACGAACACTATTCGTTACGCCAAAAAAAAAATCTTAAAAACATGCCTTTTCTTCGCCGAATTAACTTTACCCCGCCGTTATTTCTTCCAATAAGCAATTTTTTGGCCATCTTGTCTCCTCCAGTCTTATCACCTCTCTGATGTACCTCAACGCTCTCTCTCTTTTATCAAATATTCCAGAGGTGGCACCTGCAGTTCCCTTCTCCATATATAATTTGGTGTTGGTCTATCCACTCCTAGCGCTATCTTACAATATCTACTGTGTATTCTTTCAAGCACGCTTATTTCACCCATTCCCCATATCTCTACTCCATACGTTGCTTCTGCTGTATTCACTACCGAATCTAACAGATAGAGTCTCTCCTCCATCACAACCCTTTTTGCCCTTCTCCAGATTCCCCCCACCATATTCGTTTCCGTTAGCGTTTTCCCTGTCAATTTATTTCCATGGGCCCGAATCGAGTTTTCACATGCAAACCAATATCCCAAGTATTTAAGGGGTAAGGCCACAGTAGAATTTTCAAAAAATCGATTTTTTTTCGTTCGCTAAAACGGTGCTTTATCATCATAAGAATAAGTTACTATTCGATTTATAGCAAGAACATTTTTTTTCACCGACTGAGCGTATAAGGTAAGCCTACCTCTGGCACGGCCATACAGTACCTAAAACTTTAAGGGAGACTTTGTCCTTTGTGCCCAGCGGGAGATGTTAGCGGCTCAACATGAGCAGCTAGAAGAAGAGGAGGGATGCCTCTATGAACCAGGCATTGCCGATTAGCGGTAGTTATAAACACATTTGTGTAAACACATTACAAAACTTTAAACGCGTTTTTCTCGAAAACACGTTTTCAAAAATGGCTGACATTCTCCTGACCGTTGTAACTAACATATCGACCTGAAATTTGGAGAGCATACTCAGAAAATATGTCTTCATGGAATGACGGATCGTTTTTTCGATAGATACATTTTTGCATTTATTATTTATCTTTTTATGCGAAAAAAACGCGAAAATTCGATTTTTTTTAAGTGCCGCCATTTTCCGAAATTTGTACTAAACGAAAAACCCATCCGTCATTCCATGACCAAAGGGTCACAGATTGATAATATGCTTTGAATTTGTGTTTCAGATCAACAAAGAGGGGGCAGTGATGTCAGCCGTTTACCTCCCGCGATTTGGCCGCCATTTTGATTAAAAAAAAAAATTTTAACGTTCTGTATATCATGAATAAAAGCAAGAAAAAAACGCACTCAAAAAGTTTTACTCGTTTCCTTTAAAAAAATAAAATGCAAACATCTGAAATATGGCACTCCAAGTACAAAGTCTCCCTTAAACGCGATTTTCTCGAAACAGTTTTTTTTCCAATTGGCGTGACATAACTTCGACAATTTTCAATCGATTTACTTCAAATTTAAAAGTTATGTTCCTAATTGCATTTCGCAGAGAAGTACGTAGGGGCCGTCCATATATTACGTCATTCTAAATTTGGGGGGGGGAGGTTCGTCTGCGGATGACGGTAAATGATGGATGAGGGGGGGGGGGGGCGTTTCGAAATTGACGTCATTCTAGTGATACCAGTTAATTCAAAATGTACAATAGTATATTGTATAACTAGAGTGGTTTCCCCGCATGAATGATGAAAAATATTTTGCAAGTACCTAATGGTATTAATTATTGAACTCATTATTTATTTATTTATTACATAAGGTTTGTCTACATTATATTCGAAAACTCCAAATAACAGCGTACCTATGAAAATAGTTCGATCGAGCCAAAATGAATATGGGGAGGATACGGAGATATTACCCGTGATCCAGGATTTGCAAGAATGGGTGAAAACTCCGTGGGAGCTATCCAAAGAAAACTAAAGAATAGGGAAGAATAATATTATTATATTAATGAAAATTGCCAAAGTACAAATCAATAAAAGATGATTCTATAACAAAATGTGGGAGCTATCCAAAGAAAACTAAAGAATAGGGAAGAATAATATTATTATATTAATAAACATTGCCAAAGTACAAAATAATAAAAGATGATTCTATAACAAAATGTTTTAATGTTACCCAATTTTTCTCAAATCCGCAAATGTTTTAATTTTGCCAAACTGGTAATGACGTCAGTTTTGCGAGAGGGGGGGGGGGGTCATTAGGAAATGACGATAGGATGATTGTAGGGGGGGGGGGGGGTCGAAAATCAGCAAAAATCGATGACGTAATATATGGACGGCCCCGTACGGAATTTCTGATTAATCGAAAACTTTTCATTTTATGAGCAGTTGTAACGAAATTTTTCACTGAAAATTCATTTCTTAAGTTCAAATACCTACAACTTTTGAATAAAATAATATTTTTTAAATTCCGTACATACTCCTCTAGGTATTCTAATGTAGATTGACGAGAATTTTTGTTTTTTGTTCTGGGTAAAAAATTGTGGATGCCAAATGTCACGCCGCGGAGCGCCGAAAAAAAGATAACAAAAGAAAATATTAGTTGTCGGCCATTTTGTACATAAAATATATATTTTTTTTCTAACAGCTTGATATTCATACTAAATAGATGGGTAATTAATTTTATGAGTGAACCACTTTTTCATACGAAAAAAATTGTTAAGTTCACACATGATTTTATACCCGTTACTGTGGCCTAACCCCTTAAGTGCCTTCACTATCTGAATTTTCTCACCTTTGATTTCCCATTTTTCTTCCTCTTTAGCTTTGACTCTTACTAAAAATCATTATCTCGGTTTTCTTTGCATTTATTTCCATCTTATTATCCTCTCCTGCATCATTCAATTTTTTAAGGTAAAATTTGGTGACCGATGATATGCAACACTTAGTGAAAAAACGTCACTCCGGAGATCTGATAAAGTAAAAAAAAAACGCACACGTTCATGAAGCAAACTTTAAAGCGTATTTCTGTAAAAAAAAATTATTAACACCAAACACGATGAATTCTGTATAACTGAAGACAATCCATGGATCATCATCTTCAAAATGACACGTGGATTGGGTGAACCATTCATTTGTTAAAATTCGCCGATGTATCCGAAAAAAATTAATATTTGTTTATTCATTTCAATTGTTTTACGACTGCGAAAAAACGCCTATGGAAGTTTTAGTACTGAGGGTCAGGCGCGTATACCGCCAGTAGATGCTATTTACCCAAAAAGAGTTTTCTTTAAAATTGTACAAATGAAAAGAGATAAAAACTTTCTACATTTGTAAGTCCAACTCATGTCTCGTGTGTGCAACACACTATACTGCACTATAAACTATATAAGTACGGACTAAAAAATTAAATTATTCACATTAAAAAAAATGGATAATCTCTATAATTGTAATTGAATTCAGCTGGAGTCAAGAAACGTCTCCTTCCTTAAGGGGCCATTCTACAATTTTCCGAAGCCACTCTAAAATTTTCCAAAAGTCGATTTTTTTAGTGGTCCCCTAGGACCTCCAAAATGATGTCCCAAAAGATTATGGCCGGGAAAAATCTCTAAGTACTCGGTTTTAGAATTTTAGTACAAGGCCGCCTGGTTCGCACCGAGCTCCTTTTGAACTTCAAACGCGTTTATCTCAAAACTGCGTTTTTCAAGTTGGCCGGAAATATAACTCAGACAATTTTCAACCGGGTCACTTAAAATGTTGAATATATCTTGAAAAACTTATTGTCTATGGAAGTACGTAGGATTATTTTTATATAGTGCATAGTTCATTTGTTATTAACAATTATATGACGTTTTTAGGCAAATTTTTCACTTTCCACTTTAGAAGTGCCCCATTTGGCCAAACATCAATATATCGAAAAAATCCTACGTACTTCCATAGCAGTTATTATATATATAATCGAAAAAAATGCATTGACTCATTATAATTAAAAAATTACAGGAGCTTTTTGGCCGGCCGTGGAATTGTTTTTTTTAAATGAATTAAAAAAGTAAATTTGAAAATGAATTGCTTCAAAAAAAAATTATTGTATACAGGCACTGATATGTATGATAAACGCCCTTTTTTGGAATCTCGATTTATTTTGTAGTTTTCCTGGGAAAAAAATCCCCAAAAAGCCTATTTTTTCAGCCTCTAGAGTGGCCTAAGGCCTTAACTACAAACAACGTTGGTACTTGAAAGGATCTTTTTTCCGCCATCAATTATTCAATGATAACAAAACAGTTCATCTTGGAAAAACAATTATGGTCCTCCCACTTCTTGGTTGCCCCAGGGCCTCCGCACTTCGGAATTCGGCCCTGGCTTGTCGTAACAAAACATCAGACCTTGTTCACATTCGTTTTGAAACGTATCCCAGCGTGTTCTTTCAACGCAAAAATGATCGATGATGATCTCTTCAAGGTTCGTAATGGAATTTCACAATAGCTAGTTTAAAAATGTTGTTGCACAACTAATTGGTTAAAGAGGAGAAAAAATGCCTCGTTAGATAGGCAGTTAAGCTAAGATTACGGTTTATTAGGTTTCCTCATCCTGCTGAAGAAAGGATAATGTCCACAATCCGTCTTTTCTTTTATTGTTCCATCTGCTGCTGCCTCTCTCGTGCTTTGTCTCTCCGACCCATGCGGCGATGTGCGTCAGTGATAAGAGCAGCTCTCCAGCAGAATTGTGTTTTTACGCGTACGACGGTCGCTGTCGACGCGGATAAGCGCGAGAATGTGGCAAATGTTACATTCGTCAATACATGAAACTCCTCATCGCGTGTTTACATGGACGAGAGAAACGCGCGTGGGATACGCGATTCATATATTGACCGTGTACCTCTCGTGCAAACGTATTATCCGTTTAAGTAAAACGAGATAATTCGATTGCGCGCGATACGAGAAAAGAGAAATTTGCGCGTGCCAGGATCGATAGATACAAATCCAGTATGCGAAATATCGCAATGTTATTTGTTTTTCTTCATTGTGCACTGCCAACAATAAAAAATAATTTAGATAGGATCTATTTAAATCAAGTAGGATTTTTCCTTGTTTCGCAGCCGGCGACGAAATATATTTGTAACAGTTTGTTACAAATATATTATTTTTTATTTGTTTCAGCTATTCTTTTTAAATATTAAGGGGTAAGGCCACAATAGAATTTTCAAAAAGCCATTCTTTTTTCGCTGAAACGGTGCTTTATCATCATAAGAATAAGTTACTGTTCGGTTTATAGCAAGACATTTTTTTTTCACCGACTGTGAGCGTATAACGTGAGCCCACCTCTGGCACGGCCATAGAGTACCTAAAACTTTAAACGCGTTTTTTTTCGAAACAGCTTTTTTCCAATTGGCGTGACGAATAAATTCAACAATTTTCACTCGATTCACTTTAAAAATAAAAGTTATGTCCCTAATTGCATTTCGCAGAGAAGTACGTACGGAATTTCTGATTAATCGAAAACTTTTCATCTTATGAGCAGTTTTATACGAAATTTTTCACTGAAAATTCATTCAAAAACCTACAACTCAATTCAAATATCTACAACTTTTGAATAAAAAAATTATTTTATAAATTCCGTACCTACTTCTCTAGGTATTCTAATGTAGATTGACGAGAATTTTTGTTTTTTGTTCTAGGTAAAAAATTGTGGATGCAAAATGTCACGCTGCGGAATACCTAAAAAAAGAGAACAAAAGAAAATATCAGTAGTCGGCCGTTTTGTACAGCGAAAACAAAAAATATATACATATTTTTTTTAACAGCTTGATATTCATACTAAATAGACGTGTAATCCATTAGATGAGGTATTCCACGTCACTTCAGCCAGTAAAAAAAATCCACAAATAATTTTGAACAATCGAGTTACTTCATTGAAAAATATTCACCGAGTGTCGAAATTAAAAAAAAATCCTGACGTTTTTTCTCGTTGATTACCATTTTTTAACATTTTTCCATTCAAATGGCTGTATCTTTGGCAGGATTTGACGTATTTACATTCGTAAAAAACAAAAATGTGCGTCTTTTTCTAGCCTTCCAGAAAAAAATCAATTTAGATTTTATTGAGCAAAACATTTTTTTTCTCAATGAAAGACACTCGATATTTTATTTTTTTAAATTTCCCCGAATTGAGAATACGAAAAACGGATTTTTGGTATTTTTTTATATTATGGGATTCATAAACACTGTGAAGTAACAGCAATTTTATTTAAATTTTTTTTATTTTTTATTAATATTCCATTGAAGAGTGTGGAGCACTCCAAGGCTCCAATACATATGGCACATATGTCATTTATATATTTTAAAAACCTGGTAAGCATACAGCGAGTGTTCCAGACTCTTCAATCGAATATTAATCAAAAAATTACAATACAGCTGTTACTTCACGGTGATTAGGAATCCCATAATATAAAAAATACCAAAAATCCGTTTTTCGTATTCACGATTCGGGGAAATTAAAAAAAATAAAATGATGAGTGTCTTTCCTTGAGAAAAAAATATTTTTACATATTTTGCTCTGAAACGGACGTTCGACTTGCTCAATAAAATCTAAATTGATCTTTTCTGGAAGGCTATAAAAAGACGTACATTTTCGTTTTTTACGAATGCAAATACGTCAAATCCTGCCGAATATACAGCCATTTGAATGGAAATATATTAAAAAATGGTAATCAGCGAGAAAAAAACGTCAGAAATTTAAAAAAAATGTCGACACTCGGTGAATATTTTTCAATAAAGTAACGCGATTTTTCAAAATTATTTGTGGATTTTTTTTTACTGGCTGAAGTGACGTGGAATGCCTGGTATGAGTGAATCACTTTTTCACACGAAAAAAAATGTCTTAAATTTGCACATGATTTTATACCGGTTACTGTGGCCTAACCCCTTGAAGAAATTCAAATTCAATGAATCGGAATTCGAATAAATCTTTATTTGCTCACAATATGCACTGCAAATCCGAGTGTACACTGTAAAAAATTATATGAAATTTACAATACATTTAAGATACAAAGGAATTGAATTTTACGAACTCAGTAGATGAAATTAAATTTGAAACACTTGTACCGTAAATTTAAAACAGGAACATGAAATTCTAACGTGGGCATAGAATTTAATAGACGCAACATGGAATTTTAAAAACAAGTTTGTAAATTTGTGGAAAATGTATTGCATTAACCCGTGTCTTCCTTTGAAAATTACTACAGATGTATAATAAATCAACTATAAAAAACAGAGCATTGAAAATACAAAACAAGTTTGAAATTTATTTACAGCTGCCTGAAATATATAATATATGTGAAACTGAATTTTACGATACGTACAATGCATGATCACAACAGATTTATTTAAAAGAGCGAAACTGGAATTGAAAAAAAAAATCCTAAACGCTGATGAAAATCACATGAATCAATGTGAAAATTATATTCAATTTACACTACATTTAAGGCACAAAAAATTGAATTTTACGAAATCAGTAAATGAAATTGAATTTAAGACACTTGTACCGTAAATTTAAAACAGGAACATGAAATTCTAACGTGGATATAGAATTTAATAGATGCAACATGGAATTTTCAAGACAAAAGCCACTGGGAATAACAATTGTTTGTCAAAAACAAATCACAGTTAAGTTGAATTTAATGTGTTCGTACATTAATATTGAAGAAACATTTCATGATTTTCATAATTATTGACCCGGACGGTATCTCAAAATCACATGAATTTCAAATACATGCGTGCGGCGGACAGAGATGGGCGCGCGGTCGCTGTACGGACTCGGCGGTCACTGAAGTTAAGCAGCATTGGAGGCTGCCAATACTTGGAGCGGTGACCGCCTGCCCGTGCACTGGTTTGCGCGTCAACCTCTGAGTAGGGGGGGCAGTTTTTCCAGGTTTTCCGCAGTTTCCCTGGGCCCTCGTGCAAATGCGATACAGTAGTAGAGTTAGTAGTGTGCATTAAGGAAAGAGTGGATGCGGTCAACACTCTGGGGAGGAGTGGGGGGCTCTGGAAGGAATGTAAGAGGGAACGTGGAAGGATTGTTGTGAATGATGGAAGGGATAAAGGAGGAGATGGTAAAAGCGGAAGGCACCGTGCCTCTGAGGTATACATATAATATATAGAAAAAAAATACATACGTCTAGTGATTTCACTGCGATTAAATTTTATTATTAATTATGGGATAAAGCTGCGAAAAAATCATATACACAAGTATCACGAAAGCATCATACAGTACATGAATTGAGTGGTCTTAATTTGATAATTTTTACATAAAAACGTATTGCAATTATCAATTTCTGAAATAAACTTAATACTTAGGATCAGTAATTTTAATACACACCCGTATATTGATATTAGCAAATGGTTCTTGAATTTAATATACACTCGTATTTTGATATCAGCAAATGGTTCTTGATTTCAATATACTTGGATGTGATTATTTCTTTACAGAGGCATTATTTTTCAAACGCATAAGTATATTAATATTACGGAACTACACTTTCATTTTTAAAATAACCTATTTTGGAATTTCAAAATCGTATCTGAAATTTCATGAGCGGTATCCGCATAAAAACTTCCTACACTTGTATATTAATTTTTATACAGAAATTTTTTTACAGTATACTCTATATGCATAAAATATTTCATAAATCCAAAATTAAATTTAATACTCAATTGAGAGGTCTACCACAATGATTACGTATCATTATTCGCCATTCCCTAGTCTTCTGAAATGATTCTAATGGAAGAAAATATATCGTCTACCTATGGAATCGAACTTACAACCTACGTACTTAAAGCTCGCACACTGCCCCTACGATAGCAGTGTTTGTAGCATTTTAGTTGCAGATATGGCATTAGAGACCAAATTAATTTCTATAATTATTTGTTGTATCACATAAACTATATCAATTAGTTAATATCATTGTGATAAATAGAGAGTTTTATCGAATAACGTGCTATAGATTTTTCAAACATAACACACTTCCTCTAACTCCCCCTCTACCCCCCCCTTGATGTGTGCGTTGCTATATAGACAGACCATTAAGGGGTAAGGCCACTGTAAATTTTTTGAAAAATCGATTTTTTTTATTGGCTTAAAAAATAGTTTAAACCCTCTAGAATAAGAAAAAAAAGGTCCTGTGCTTCTTCTTTTTTTAATTTTTTCCAATAAAAAACTATTCGCAAAACTTTAAACGCGTTTTTCTCGAAACATGGTTTTTCAAAATGGCACGCAGCATAACTCGAACAATTTTCATTTTTTTTACTTGAAATTTTAACCAGATGTGAACATTTACATTATCTTGAGAATGTCGATCGGAATTTTCAAGAACTTTATTTATTGATTTTTTATTAACAAACAACTTGCCGTTTTTTTCGTCAAAAATCAATTTTTTTTTCACACGCACGCCAAATCCACAAAAATTGATACTTTTTAAAATCCGATCGACATTCTCTAGCTATAGCCCTCTAGATTAATGGTTTTTTTTTGTTCTAGATTCAAAAGTGCACCAGTGGTGCTGCGTGCCGCGGAGCCCTGGAAGCAAAACATGTCCCGGGAAGATAGCTGTGGAACCGCCATTTTGTTTTTTTTTACTGTAAAAAAATTTTATAATAAAGTTTAATGTATGCCCGATAACACCATTAAAAGTTTTTTTTCAAATACCTTCAATTTCGGGAGCAAAAAATTAGTGAAAAAACCTTTTTTTTTGGGCCGTTACAGTGGCCTTACCCCTTAATTCGATCCAATAGAAAAATGTTTGACCTGACAGGAACCTCTGATTGCATTTAGGGTCGCTCGGACCCCAGACGTTTTTCAAAACTTTATATTTCGATCAATATGCATTTTTTTGTAGAGACATTTTTTGTAGACAATATTCCTTATTCTATGTCCAAAATTTTATTGTTTAAGAAAAATAAATTTTTAAGGAAAATAAGTTCGTTCGAAGTGGGAGTCAGCTGACAATACGATCAGTTGGAAAAAAAATTGGGTCAAAACGACCCCATTGCAGTGGAAATTTAAAAATTACATAGATGCATTTAGGGGATTCGACTAAATTTTTTTTTTGAACAGATAAAAGCGAATCACTGATTTATTATAAATAAAAAAGATTTAGTTACTAGACGATATTCAGTAGATCTTGATTTGAATGGATAAATATATTTAATCAACAATTCCAATAACCGGATGCAATATGAAAAATTTTATTTCACGAAAAGTCTATTCAAGTAAATTTTGTTGAACATCACTAGAATTTTTGTCAGTGTGGGTTAATGAGATAATGAAAAAAATGAATAAAAAACGTGAGTGGTTTTGGATCTTTTTTTTTTATTTTTCTCGCATTGGTATCAGTTGAGAAAATACTAATTTGAGACAACTAAAAAAAAACCTATTATGACCGAAAACGATTCGTCCCGAAATAAAAATACAACTAATCTTGCAGCTTTTGGATCATTTCATGTCCCATTTAGATAATATACTGAAATTAAAATGAAAAACGGCTTTTTCTATATGGCCGGTAAAAAATGAAAGAGACGTAAAAAAGGAAAACGTCAATGCGAATATTCGTGGAATCGGGAACGGAAGAGTCAACGATGACAGTCGGTTTCTTTCCCTTCTCCTCTGTATTTGCCGAAGGCTTGTCCGCGAAGAGTAGGAAAGAAATTTGCATTCAGGACCAGAGGCTCGCGATGCCAGGATTCGCGTCATATAGGATACATTCTCGGGACGGTAAACTTGATGAATTCTTAGGAAGGTAAACTCGATAAATTGTGTATACATCCAGCTTTGCTCGTGTGTTTGTGGCGACTTTGGTTCGTGTGTATGCCGGAAATGGATTTCGGGGTCATATCGTATGAGGGAAAAACGTTTTTGGTATACTTCCGAAAAAAAAACCGTCTTCTTTATAGTTTAATAGATAGGGTAAACCGACCACTGAATGGACGAATAATGACACTGTAGAATTCCGATGGGCTGTGAAATGAAAATATTATAAAAATTAATGTTTTAAGGGGTTAGACCACAGTAGCAGGTATAAAATCATGTGCGAATTTAACAATTTTTTTCGTATAAAAAGTGATTCACTCTTTAAATTAATTACACATCTATATAGCAGGAATATCAAGCTGTTAGAAAATATAGTTTTTTTTTCGATGTACAAAATGGCCGACTACTCGAAACTTCTCGAAACAGCTTTTTTCCAATTGGCGTGACGAATACCTTCAAAAATGTTCACTCGATTTACTTCAAATTTAAAAGTTCTGTTCCTAATTGCATTTCGCAGAGAAATACGTATGGAATTTCTGATTAATCGAAAACTTTCCATTTTATGAGCAGTTTATGAGCAGTTATAACGAAATACCTACAACTTTTGAATAAAATAATATTTATTAAATTCCGTACGTACTTCTCTAGGTATTCTAATGTAGATTGACGAGAATTTTTGTTTTTCGTTCTAGGTAAAAAATTGTGGATGCCAAATGTCACGCCGCGGGGCGCCTAAAAAAAGATAACAAAAGAAAATATTAGTAGCTGGCCATTTTGTACATGAAAAAAATATATATATTTTTCTAACAGCTTGATATTCATGCTAAGTAGATGTGTAATTAATTTTATGAGTGAATCACTTTTTCATACAAAAAAATAGTTAAATTCGCACATGATTTTATATCCGTTATTTTGGTCTAACCCCTTAATTGATATATCTAACGATAGATATTACTCTTCTAGTAGAAGAACAAATTTGAAGTAATTGCAACAAAGATTATTGGAGAGATCAATGAATAAGTAAAGAAATGACAAGATCGTCAGGGAATGGACGAAAAAACCAGTAAATGGACGTGTAGTGTAGATGACCGTCGCAAAGGATAACGATTTATTATTTATTTTTATTAAATGTTTGATTTGGAGTTGACTGTGTTGCACAAAAATTATAATATTCTTATACATATGAGTATTACACTTGTTATCACGATTTCGTAGAAAATGAACAAAACTTTTTGCATCTTACCGTGACGTTCTCAAAAAACTACCGAAGTTTGTTTCGACAGAGAAATAGAAAATCGAATTTTGTCAGAATTTAAAAAACGAATGAAATGATTTTATGACAACATTTAATGAAATATTCATTATTATTCTTTGACAGTAATTAACATTGTTATTTCAAGTAGATGAGCTAAATTTTTTGCTCTTCTTTGAGAATGATTAAACAGAGCCCATGTTTCCATTCACTGGGTACAAGGCAGAATACAGCACCGGTGAATAAACACGGCTAATTCTGACCTATCATTACGAATTTATTTTAAAAAATTTCGAAAAATCGAAGATTGATTGTAACTTAAGTAATGAAAGTAATACTTACCCTCAAAACCCATAAAAAGCATTGTTTTCGTCTTTAGACTACCTTTAGACTATAGGTGCACAGCCATTTCGTAAATAAGTTGCGCGGCGTGCAAGTAGTTTTTTTTGCTAAATTATAACTCTTCGAGATTTTAGCGACAATTCATATTTTTCGCTTATTTAAATTTTAAATCAGCTTTCGTCCATTCATTTATCCCCGTTCATTCAATGGTCAGTTTACCCTACTCGTAATCACATTGCTAGACATAAAAACACAAAAAATTGAGTCTGAGAATGATAAACGGCAACGGAACTGTTTTACGATAATTAGTAACTGACGAGCTTTCTTATACATGCTGCTTTCTTATACATGCTTATTTACCGATCCTTTTTGGAGTATCGGTAAATTATGCAGCAAGGATCCGTAATGCTTTCACTATTTATCGCTAGATGAAGAACTTTCAGGAAATGTCACGATTGAATGAGTGATTGATTGAATCAATTTAATTAACTGAATCTGAAATTACAATATAATAATTACATTAAAATTTTAATGGGTTCAATGATAAAATGCAGGGTTCTGAACGGTAAATTCAGTTACTTATTTTCCATAAGTAGCCTTTCTGAAAAAGTAATTTTTTTATTTTTCAAAAAGATTATCCTTAAAAAAAGTATATCGCATTTTCTCAGGCTTTACCCGACGGATAAGGGATAAGGGATGAGGGGAACTGTTAATTTTCATGTACCGGAAGTTTAAGAAAAAAAGGTTCAGTGATTTTCACGCCCACTTTGCTCAGACCGACAGATCGTCTCAGTATCGTATTTTAACTCGAAGAGCTTAATTTTACCCTGAAAAAAACGAGTGTACAGACCAACGCCCCAACTTTATAATGTTAAGCAAGATTATTATAGAAGGATAAGGATATAGTAGTAGTAGTTTATTCCTCTTGTACAGCTTTTGCTTTTTTACATCCTCCCGACTCTCTCCTTATCTTCTAATTCTTATATCTGAATCACAATTCTTAAACTTAAACTTAACCTAACCCTAAAGGCTACGCGATATATTAACTCTGCTTCGTTCTTCTCCTTTCCCTTATTCCTCGCACGTCACCTCCTCACTGTCCCCTTCCTCCCCTTCTCGGTGCTCCTCGGCTTTTGCCTTTTTTAATTTTGCGAATGCCCTAAGGTATTCGCAGAGTACCGTTCTCGGTTTTCCCCTCAGCGTATCCTTTGTCCATTGCTCCAACTCCTCGCCCACTCTCCCTCCCCTCCAATCATCCACCCCCCTCACCCAGACTTCCTTCACCCCGTTTCTCGCTGTTTCACACTTCCAGATATGTTCCAGACCTTCCTCCTCCTCCAAGCATATTTCACAGGTTCAGTTACCGAACCCTCTTTTTCCAACTTTCCCCACATTTCCGCATCTCAGTCTTGCCCACTGCTCCTTCACTTCTCCCCCCGTTTCTTTATCATTCCAATACTCCGCTCGCTCGCACCCCACCTTTATCTCCTTGTACCATGGGCAGAAGGAGGAACAATCCACTTTAACCCAGTCTCCCTGCATGTCCTGTTCCCTTTTCCTTTCTGTCCCCTCCTTTAGCCATTTCCCTATCCTTTCCCAGCTTCCTGCGCTTGACCATATCCCGTCTATCACCCTTCCATCTCCCACCTCCCCCATCGCCTTCTTCAGCTCCTTCCCCCACCTTGATGGGTGCCCATTCAGGACATTCCTCATTTCCTCTCTGAGGCAAATCTTTGGCCACCTCCCGTCTTTCATTTTCAAAATTTGGATCAAATAATCTCCCGCCCTTCTCCGTGCCTCCACTTCCACGCTCCTCCTGCCTGCTTCCAGCTTCCAGAGATAGCTGGGCGTATTTTTTGCCACTCCCAGCGCCATTTTCACCAGTTTTCCCTTCAGTTTCTCTATCTCTTCCCTTCTCTTCCATCCCCAAATCTCGACTCCATATAGCGCTCCCGCTTTGACCAGTGAGTCAAACAGCTGTAGCCGTTCCTTCAAGCCATTTCCCTTTGCCCTTTTCATAACCCCCCATACCGCATTTGCCGCTTTTTGAGCTCCTGCCACCAACTTTCTTATATGTACGCCTCCCGTGTTTCGCGTCGAAAACCAATACCCGAGGTATTAAAACTCGCTGACCACTTCAATCTTTTCCCCCCTGTAACTCCATTCCTCCCCTTTTTTCCTCCCGCCACCATTCCTAAACACCATGATTTTTGTCTTTTTCGCATTTACCTCCATCTTTGCTCCCTCCACAAATTTCTCCAGTCGCCCTATCATTTTCCTTAAACCTTCCGCTTCCTCCGCGAGTATCGCAATGTGGTCCGCATACTTCAGCGCGTAGAACTTTATCCCACCCATAACCGTTCCTCCCACTCCTTCACTTTCCCACACGTTGTCCACGTCATCCAGCGCAATGTTAAATAGAGTCGGGCTGAGCGGGCAGCCCTGTCTCACCCCCTTTCCCGTTTCGAAGCTCTCCGTCACCCCATTCTCTGTGATCACCTGATTCCGTGTCCTCCTGTAGATTCCTCTCAGCATTCTTAGCATTTTCCCCCCCACCCCCTTTTTTGTGCTTTCTCGAACAGCATGTCCCGGTTGATCATATCGAATGCCGCCCTGAAGTCGATAAACGCTACATACAGCTTTCCTCCTTTGATTCTCAACCTATGGCTTATCAGAGAATTCAGTACGAATACATGATCCCTGGTGCCTCTTCCCGCTCGAAACCCCGCCTGGCTTTCCCTGAGTATCTCCCGTCTTTCGACCCACCCATTCAACCGCTTAGCCATGATGCTCGCTAATAGTTTGTATCCAACGTCGAGTAACGATACCCTTCTGTAATTCCTCGCTACCTCCTCATCCCCCGCCTTGTGGATTGGGTATATTCTCGCTAAGTCCCACCCCTCCGGTATCTTCCCCTCGTTCCATATCCTGTTCAGTATATCTCTCAGCCCCTCTTCCCCCTTTCCCCAGATTCCCTTAATGAATTCCGCCGTTATTCCGTCCTCGCCCGCTGCTTTCTTGTTTTTCAATGCCTTTATCGCTTTTCTCAATTCTAACCTACCTATATCCTCCTCCAGTTTCGCGTCCACTTCTTCCTCCCCCCCTCCTACCCTCAATTGCTCGGCTTGCCTGTCCGGGTTTCCCTCACCCCCTTTCCCCCCCAGGAGTTTTTCAAAATGTGTGACCCACTGATCCTTGGTGACACCTCCCCCCGCCCTTTTTCTTCTAATTCGAAATTTCCCGACCGCAGCCCACCACTGTTCCATGTTTTTTACTTTCTCTCACGTTTTTCCATCTCTCCTCGAACCATTCCCTTTTTTTCCTGAGGCAGAGTTCCTTCATCTTTTTCCTTTCCTTCGCTAGTTCGCCTTTTTCCGTTTCGCTTGAGTCACCCGTCCTCTTTCCCCTTTCCTTGCTGATAAGCAGTTTCCTGAGTGCTTCCCATAGCCGCAATTTTTGTTCCTTGCACTCCTTATCATACCAGCTCCTTTCCGTCCCGCCCCTTCCTACCGTCTTTACCATTCCCGCGTTCCCCGCCGCAGTCCAAATGGCCTTTTTCAGGGTTCCCCAGTCCCCCCCTTGCCTTCGTCTATTTGCCATACTTTCTCCAGTTCTTTTCCAAACTCTTCTGCCCCCTCCACCTTCCATGCCAACCTCGTCTCCTTCGCCGCGTCTTTTCCTCGCCCTTCCCCCCTCCTCCTTCTCCCCTCCCCGCCCGCGAGTTCGAATACCACTGGTAAGTGATCCGACTCCGTCCTCGGCCTCACCTCTATTTTTCTGACGATTCCCTCCTCCTCATCTTCTAGCCTGATAGTTAGGTCCAGGACTGAGCATGCCCCTCCTCCTCCCACGTACGTTATTCTCCCCTCTTCGTCCCCTTTCGTTCTCCCATTTAGTACTACCAACCCTTGGCTTTCACAAAAGCCGAGGAGCTTCCTTCCCTCTGCATTTACTACCTTATCCTGTGAGCGCCTTAATCCTTCCTCCCCCCCCCCGTCCCTCTCGCTGTCAATGATTCCTTGTTCCTCCCATATTCTTGCGTTGAGATCGCCCGCAATTACGACCGCCGCCCCTTTTTTCGCCGCTTCCTCCACACACTGTCGTAGCGCCTCTTCCGCTCTCTTGAAGCCTCCGTTTATGTACGCTCCTATTATCCACAATTCCTTGCCGATACTTTCCCTCTTCATTTTGACGATCATTCCATGCTTCCACTCCACCACTCTACATTTTTCACATATATTCTTTCTAATTCCTATAAAATGCCCGCCTGCCGCTCTTCCCCTTGATTTGTCGCGTACCGCCGCTTTCGCCCACCACTTGAACGCCTTGTCCAAACATTGCGTGATCCTCTTCTCGTTTTTACTTTCCAGCCATGTTTCTTGCGCCAATACGATGTCCCATTGCCCGATAAAGTCGCGCGCTTCCCACAGTTTCCCTGCCCCTGCCACGTTCCATGTTACCACTTTTGTCGTTTCGCTCGCCTCTGTTGTGCTATCGCCCCCGCTCGTTTCGAAATGGCACCCTCTCCATTTTCCCTTCCCTCTCTACCCAGTACCACCAGATCCCGTTTACGCACATTTTCAAGTATCCTAGATTTGCTATTTTCCCCTCTCGCCTCTTCGAGTTCACTTCCCTTCTTAAATATTCCGTTACTTCGACCTCTCGGGCGGTGAGGTCATCCCCTATCCACACTCCTGTTCCCCTCAGCCCCCCTCTCCTTCTCATAACACTGATTTTATTCTCAATTGAGGCCAGCGTTACAAACAACTGTGCCTGCCCCCGTACGCATGACCCTCACAATCTTTGGCGAGATTCCCGTTTTCTCCCTTATTATTTGGCCTATTTCCCGCGCCATTCTCCCCACGTTCCTACCCGTATTAATCCCCTTTACAATAATGTTGCGCTTTCTTTTCGCTCTTTCCCGCGCTTCCCAGTGCCACTCGTTCTCTCCTATTGCCTCTGGTGTTCGCTGCGTTCTGTTAATGGGTCGTCGCGCCCTCTGGCGCGTCCATCCTTCCCCCTCCGCAATTCCCTCCGTCTCCGTCTCACTGCTTAAGCGGCTCGGCTCCCTCCTACTCGGCGGGCCCGTCTCGCGCGAAGGCGAGCGCAACCGCATCGTTGCTCCACTCCTCGCTGCCCCTCCGTCTCCGGGTCTGAGTGCTTCGTCTCCTTGTTGGTGACGCGCCTGCCCGCGGCCCGTATCCCGATTGACGGTGGGTTGGTGCTGCCCCCAAACCATCGATGCGCCTCTGTTGTCATTCCTGGCTTTCCTCTTCTCACCTCGTTTCCACTTCCCGTTTTTTTCCGCCATGTGTTTTTTGGTTATCACTTCGGGTTCCCCTGCATCCCCGCTCTCGTTGTTGTTCATGTCCGCTTTGATACCTGCTTTCTGTCGCAGAGCTATCAGCTCCCCCATCAGCTGCTCCTTTTCCTCGTCCCACAGTGCCTTGTCCTTATACCTTAGGAATCGCCATTCCTCTGCCTCCGCCAACAGTCCCTTTATTATTTCTCCCATCCTCTCGCACCTACACGGTAGCGGGGAGATTTCTTTCCGGATGTTTCCTGTCATGATTTCCCAACATTCTTTCCATCTTTCCTCGGATTTCTTCATCTCCCTCATAATCGTCGATACAACCGTATCATGCCCTCTGAGATCCGCGTCCCCTTGCTCTCTCGTCTTCGCCATTTCTTGCTCGCTTTCCTTCGACCACCGCGCTTCCCCCTCACTGTCCTCTGCCTCCACCTCGCCCGGATCGTCCTCGTCCTCGCTGCACTTCACACCCGTCCCCTCCTCTTCGATGCTCTCCTCCTCCCTTCTGGCTGACATCTCACAGTAGCGCTTCCTCAACTTTGGGGGTGCCGGTGGCGTCGGTGGCGAGTGCAGCACCTTCGCTCTCACTGCTGCCACCCCACCGTCGAAGAACTCCCTAACGTCTCTGTTTCCCTCTTCTTTCTTCTTTGCGGTGGGACGCCCGCGCCTCTTCTTCACTGCTCCTTGGATACTCGACCCTGCCGTACCGACCTCCTTGTCATCCGGGTTCTCAAACTCGTCACCTAGCTGTTGCTGCTCGTCCCGGCGCTGCTGTTCCTCTCCGTTTCCGCCTGCGCTCTCTTCTTCCATCTCTTTCCACCTAACCTCACTTTTTCTCGACGCCACTAAATCTCCTCTTTTCCCTATTTCACCTCTTTTTTCCTCCTTTCCTATTATCTCCTCACGAAAACTACCACCTCACTACCTCATTCTCACCACTGGTTTCGTTTTCCTCACTACTTTCACCCACAATTTGCTCGAATATAACCGCCGGTTGTCACAACGCGTCTAGAGCCTGCACTGTCCCAACCGGAAGTCGGATAAGGATATACATAAATGTATAAATATATACATGTACAGGGTGTCCCTCTTATCTCTGCCACCCGAAATAACTCGGTAATTATCGACGTCGCAAAAAAAATGTTCCAGCCAAAAGTTGTACGGTGTGAAGGGGGCCATCAAATACGACCAATTTTTTTTTTTATTGTGGTGGAGGCGCTGGCACATCGATGATATAAATCTCAATATCTCGGATCACTACCAAATATTTGGTAGTGATCCGAGATATTTAGATTTGTATTCCATTTTAATAGGTGTTCGATACTGACCTTGAATGACCTTGAACGACTTTGACTCCCGAATGTTTTTTATGCGGCTTGAGATGCTCCACAAGATGTTTGAAAAAAATGTACCATTCCATTTATAAACGTGGAGGTGACCTTCACTGTGTGTTAGCGCCGCCACCGAAATAAAACAAATTGGTTGTATTTGTTGGCCCCGATCACACCGTACAACTTTTGTCTGGAACATTTTTTTGTGACGTCGATAATTATCGACGGCACAAAAAAATGTTCCGGACAAAAGTTGTACGGTAATTACCGAGTTATTGCGGGTGACAAAGATAAGAGGGACACCCTCTATATATAAATGTCCTTATCCTTCTATAATAATCGGGCTTAACATTATAAAGTTGTGACGTTGGTCTGTACACTCATTATATATATATATATATATATATATATATATATATATATATATATATATATATATATATATATTTATATATATTTATATATATATATATATGAGGTATTCCGCATGAATCCGGTGGACTCTTTCCATAACCACCGCCAATTCGATTAATTTCTTTTAATCTGATTCTATTGACTCTAAAAGACACCCTGCATTTTTTGAACACTTGCCGAAACAACCCTTAGTAAAAAAAAAATCTCCGACAAAAAACGCCTCGATTTAAAAATCTGAGGAAATTCCCAAAAATGCTTGATTATATGTAAAAATTTTCAAGCTATCACCTGCAGTGGAAGTATGATTTTTTCTGTGCTTTCTGAGCGATTAACGTTTAAAAAATCCGAAAAATTGACTCAATCGTTCAAGGTCCATGATTGTGATTTTGTTATCCAAAAAATGTCAGAAAAATTCATTGTGGGTATGAAAATATTTAAGTATTCGCCCGAAGTAAGCGGTTCTTGAATTTTTCGGCTTTTTAAAACGTTAATCGCTCAGAAAACACAGAAAAAAATCATAATTCCACTGCGGGAGATAACTTGAAAATTTTTACATATAATCACGCATTTTTGGGAATTTTTTCAGATTTCCAAATAACGGCGTTTTTTTCTGAGAAATTTGGTTTTGAGACTAAGGGTTGTTTCGAAAAATGTAAAAATCTTAGGGTGTTTTTTAGAGTCAATGGAAACATATAAAAAAAATTAATCGAATTGGCGGGGGCAGGGAAAAAGTCCACCGGATTCACATGGAATACCTCATATATATATATATGTGTGTGTGTGTGTGCGTGTGGGTGTGTGCTAACTGATTTATAATAATGTTTGGATCTTCGCAACATCACAAGGTATATCATTGAAACATGCTGGAAAACAGGCTCATAACTAAATATTCAAAAAGAAATTAAGCTCACGAAATATGTGATTTGTGCTATCATTACTATTGTCATGATTATTATTTAGGCTAAGCGCCATTCCCTACGTCATCGATGCTCAATGGTGGTCGTGTGCTTGTTGGTGGTTCAAATTACTCAGCAGTGGCACGTGGATCTGGTTATAAGTTCATATTTGCATACGTGCGCACATCTGTATCGCGAATGCGTGAAATAAATGCTTATTACTCTATAAATAACGGCAGCAAAGTCGGTCGTAAATGCTGACGCGTGTTTTCGAAATCATGGTGTGCGCAAACCTTCGTGATTACCCGCCTGTGTACATGGCAATTTTCCGGACATTGGCCACGTACGAACTCTATGTACATACGTGTTATTTGGGTTAATACCCAGGCCCGATCGTCTCTTGTCACGTTCAAATAGAGCGTGTGCGCATGCACTTACGCAGTGCAATTCGTAATTCTAGTCCGATCGTGGTGAACGCAAGCTCATTTGCTCCAAGTGGCCTAAGGCCTTGCCTTAGGCAAGCATTAGGCTACTCGAGAGGCCGAAAAAATAGGCTTTGTGGGGATTTTTTTCTCAGAAAAACTACGAAATAAATCGAGATTACAAAAAAGGGTGTTTATCATACATATCAGTGACAGTATACAATCATTTTTTTGAAGCGATTTATTTCAAAATGGCGGCTGTGCAGCGTTTATCTCAAAACTGCATTTTTTAAGTTGGCCGGAAACATAACTCAGACAATTTTCAAGCGATTCACTTGAAATGTTGAATATATCTTGTAAAATACATTGTCTATGGAAGTACGTGAGATTTTTTTTTATTGCATAGTTCATTTGTTATTAACACTTATCTGACCATTTTTCAGGCAAATTTTTGGAAAGTGAAAAAATTTCAAATTGTTAATAACAAATGAACTATGCAGTATAAAAAAAAATCCTACGCACTTCCATAGACAATGTATATTTCAAGATATATTCAACATTTCAAGTGAATCGGTTGAAAATTGTCTGAGTTATGTTGCCGGCCAACTTAAAAAATGCAGTTTTGAGATAAACGCTGCACAGCCGCCATTTTGAAATTAATCGCTTCAAAAAAATGATTGTATACTGTCACTGATATGTACGAGGGGGCGGGGGGGGGGGTGAAAAGTTTCCGGCCTGACCAAGAAAAACGATATTTAAAAATTTTTTTTTGCTTTATTTTTCAACATAATCTCCATCAACACTCATACATTTCTCATAACGGTGTTCCAATTTAGTTATACCAGTTTTAAACGTAGATTCGTCAAGCTCCTCAAAATACTGATTTACAGCTTCGATAACTTCTTCGTTGCTCTTAAATCTTTTTCCGCCAAGCCATTTTTGAGGTTAGGAAACAGGTAATAGTCGCTGGGGGCTAAGTCTTGAGAGTAGGGAGGATGCGGCATCAATTCAAACTTCAATTCGTGGGTTTTGGACATGGCAACAATCGACGAATGCGCTGGTGCGTTATCGTGATGAAACAAAACTTTTTTCTTCGCCAAATGAGGTCGTTTAATTTGCACCTCGTGCTTCAAACGTTGCAATAACTCTGCGTAGTATTGACCAGTGATAGTCTTACCCTTTTCAAGGTAATCAATGTATATCATTCCTCTCGCATCCCAAAAAACAGTAGCCATAACCTTGTTTGCCGATTAAATTGTTTTTGCCTTCTTTGGGGTTGATTCCCCTTTTCCAACCCACTGTTTTGACTGTTCTTTATTTTCAGGAGTGTAGTGGTGGACCCATGTCTCATCAACAGTTATGAATCGACGCAAAAATTCGTTTGGATTACGCCTATATAGCGCCAAATTGTCGGTAGAAATGGTTTTTCGAAGCAGTTCTTGGTCGAGCGTTAGCAAACGCGGCACCCACCTTGCACACAGCTTTTCCACTTTCAAATGGTTGTGCAAAATATTTCGCACACGTTCAGCTGACATCCTACAGGTCTCAGCTATCTCATGCACTTTCAACCTGCGGTCTTCCAACACTATTTTATGAATTTTTTCAATCATCTCTGAAGTTGTGACTTCAACGGGCCGTCCTGAGCGAGGCTCGTCAGAGGTGCTCACACGACCCATTTTAAATTCAGAAACCCACTGCTTAATAGTTGAATATGATGGGGAGGAGTCTCCTAGTGCTGAATCCATCTCTTCTTTTATTTGTTTTGGTGTAAAACCTTTCAAATGGAAGTATTTGATGACAGCACGTTTTTCCAATTTTTCCATTTTTACGAAAACAACGGAAGCGTCTCGCGCAATGTGCTCTCAAACGCAAACTAACGTAGCGAATGGGCTGAAACTGTACATACAAGCTCGGTAGGAATGGTACTGTAGGACGCCGCTCCAAAACTAGACCTAGTGGCACCATCTCTTGGTCAGGCCGGAAACTTTTCACCCCAGCCTCGTATGATAAACACCCTTTTTTCTAATCTCGATTTATTTTGTAGTTTTTCCGAAAAATAATCCCCGAAAAGCCTATTTTTTCGGCCTCTAGAGTGGCCTAAGTCGATATCTCGACCGAAAAATATCACATCGGCGTCTCTATCTCTCACTCCTTGCGTGCCATTTTGAAATCAACAAAGGGTACTGCAGGGGTACAAATAGCGGATGTTCGGCCACCGACGTTGCTGAATAATCCTCAATCAATTCTTTGAATAGCCCCAATGCTCCATCACACAAGGTGGTCGGAGTTTCTTATCGAATATCTTTGCCACATATACGATATGAGAATCTTCGAATAAATCTGCAATTCTCATGAGCTCCTGCAGTAAGTTCTGCACGTCAACAAAAAAAACAAACCCGGTCTATTTTCACGTTCACCTTATTCCTCTTTCGTCCTTTCTGCTATAGATCCAAGCATCAGACAACCATAGTTCAATACATATGCAACCGAAAATAAGAAGCGAACTTTGTAAGGCGTCATAGAAAGTGACGCGCTCGGACATTTCAAAATTCATTCACAAATTCACTGGCGCGCGGATTTGACTATGGTGCAAACATAAAAGTAGTTCGATGCCTACGAGTCTCCGGACTTGTGACTAATTCCTAACCACTTGCTTATCACTTGTAAACTCTGGTTGAAAGGATGTCTTCTAACCGGAAGTGGGTAGTTGATGCAATCCAGGATGAACAGAAAAATATCAGATCAGCTTAGTTGTACCGTGGATTGAGTTTTCATCGTTGCCATGATTACACGGATGCTCCCAACGTGCGGTCGGTGAAGCTTACATTGGCCGGTCTATAATTGTTACCCTAAAGTACAGTTTCCATTTTAGAATCATCAAGTTTGCTATACTCTTTATATTTAGTAACTAGCTTTTGCCCGCGGCTTCGCCCGCGTGGATGTCGGAAAATATCCCACGGGAACATACTACCGTGATTAAAAGTACCCCATTTGTTGATCTAGGTACACAATGTCTTCTCACATTGCTTATTATAGTATCCGAGATGCGGCGCGCGGATTGATATATGATTGCTGGAGGTTAACAAATCCGAAATCTTACAATAGTAACGGAAAACATAACGAAACGGAAAATTACCTACTTGAATGCCAAATTTGAAGGCAACTGTAAAACGAACATTTAAATCCTACCAAAAAAAAGTTAAAGTTAAGGTAAATAGTTCCCTTAATAATTCAAATTAAGCTTTTACTTACATTGTTATTCTCAGGGGGTTAGGACCATTTTTTTATTTATACTTAAAGTACCTCTTTATATACTACATTAGAGGTTCTGCCCTCAGGTACTAACACAACCAGGCTGCTAGATGAGCTCACTCTCGAGCAAGCCACGTAAAACTGGCCGTGCGAGAAGCAGTCCCCTCTAAGATCAATCCCCGCTGTTTTCAGTGACTGACCCTGAGACTTATTAATCGTCATTGCGAAACATACCTTAAGGAGGAACTGCAGCCTTTTAAACTCGAATGGGTACTCCGACGGTATTAGTGGTATCCGCGGTATATACACCGATTCACCTCGAGCACAGCCAGTAAGTATAATGGCCTCTACCACGTTTTTATGTAAGGCTTTCACACGCAACCTGGTACCATTGCACAACTTTGGCGGATTGAGATTTCGTAGTAGCATTACTGGAGCACCCACTTTGAGGATAAGTTTGTGAGACTTACAGCTTTCTAGGTCCAAGGGTTTGGGCTGGGCGTTGATGAGTCAGTCAGTCAGTCAGTCAGTCAGTCAGTCAGTCAGGACTTCCCTTTTTATTTATATAGATGGAGGATAAAATCTCTAAAACCTAATAATATAACCTAATAACGGGACGGAAAATTACCTACTTAAATGCCAAATATGAAGGCAACTTTAAAGTGAAAATATTAAATCCTCTTTATTCTCTATCCTGTGAGAATTAGAAAAAAATAGTTACGTAAATAATCCCCGTTAACCACCCCCCCCCCTAAACCCCTTAATGACAAACTTTATTACATAGGCAAGTATTTGTGTCAAGTTTCAAATAAGATCAAAGAAGATGTTTCAAAGAAGATAAGCCCCGCGATAAAATCCTCCCCTGTAAAAATGACTATCCCTATAGGGGTTGATTTTCGAAAAACCCTGATACACGTTATTCTTTATTTTTGTTCTCAAGCATAAATACTGAGTTTCGAGTTAATCGAACCGCGCGTTTTCCATACAAACGCGTCTTCCATACAAACTTTGATACCCCCAAATCCCCTCTTAAGGGGTAGTTTAGGAAAAATAAAAGTGACAAAGTTTATAATTTACTTTATAATTTATTTGTGTCAAGTTTGTTTGGGTTTGTTCGACCCCTAACGGCTTAAACCCAAACAAACCCAAACAAACTTTCACCCCCAATTTAACTCCCTTAGGGGTTGAATTTCGAAAAATCCTTCCTTATTCCTTGTCTACATTATAAAGGGAACCTTTGTGCAAAATTTCAGCTTTCTAGGTCCAAGGGTTTGGGCTGGGCGTTGATGAGTCAGTCAGTCAGTCAGGACTTCTCTTTTTATTTAAATATAATAATAATAATATATAGAAGATAGAAGATAGATAGATAGATGACAATGTTGTGGTCGGAATACATTGCGAGCAAGTACACTTTCACGTAATGTATACCAGGCCAGACAGTTGACATTTCCCAAAAAGTGGAGTCTGACTTTAAGGACGGTGTAAAGCTGTTCTGCTTTTTACCCAATCGGAGATATTTATGATTAATTCTAATGAAATTAATACATTTGTTGTAATTCTATTCATCATTATAAGTATTCTTTTCATCAAAGATAATCTACGAGAGTAAAATACTTATCATTACTACCTGTATTACAGTAACTATTCATTTGAACATAAGGAATAACCAAATGATTTAATAAGGCAAAAATGTAAAGCAGGTGGTCTCGTACTTTTCGTACGCCTTGTCAGGAAATATCAACGTTTTGGCCATGGAGACATTACCTGAATGTATTTCGCCAACAATCCGCAAGATGGCCTTGAGCAAAGTGCTTCGCGAATCCAAGGTAGGGGAGGCTGGGTTCGATAGAAACATGGTTCAAATGAAACAAGTTGAATAACTCGAAGATGGTCATTGATAGCGGTGGAACCCCAAGGGGGGAAGTAACTGCTTTGCAAATCGGAACCTGTCGCTTAGTTCACGCCGCCGCTCCGAGAGCGTCGAACATTTTATGTGGGTGCATCGCTTTTTCGACACAAAAAGTTAGTTTTTTTTATTATCATTATTTCGCGTATTGCTCCAAAACTATCGTTCCTTCTTCAGCGTTGTTTACAATCATCATTACTACGAATGTCCTATTGAGTTTATTGTGATCAGCACCTACCTACAACATTTAGGTTCTGTGTTATTTGATAAATTATTTGAAGCGAGGGTATGGGGGCAGTTAAAAAAAAAGGTTCGGGGTCAGTTGAAACGTGTATCTGTTGAACCCGAACAAACATTTTGCACGCAAGCAAGTTTTCCAAAGCTTGTTTTTTTAGATGCCAAAAAATATATATAATAATAAAAATATGAAAGCGTCTAGTAGGGGTAGGATAAAGAGAAAGTCAACAATATACACCGGTATCCCAGAAAAAGAAGAAACAAGGAAAGAGACCGAAGAGAAAGACCGCAGAAAACAGGCTAAGAGAGTAAAAGAGAACCTCGGGGAAAAAAAATAAGGAAAAAAGCAAGAACAAGAATAAACGTCAAAATTAAGAGTTCTCTACAGATGATGAATCTGAAGAATACTTCTGTCTAGTTTGCGTGGAAAGTTACGGCCACAGCAGGCCAGGGGAAGGCTGGGTGCAATGTTCTGGGTGCAGGCTGTGGGATCTGATTTATTTGTGCCATAATTGTAATTCCAAATAATGTTTATATTTGAGGGTTTGGACCAATAGGTCTTTGTTGATTTCTTAGAAGTTGATAAATATTAGATAAAAACTTTTTATATGTTGTTTTAAAATAAGTCGATCTAATTGAGTACATCGCTAGTAAAAAAAACTATTCTCTAACTGATTATCTTTAGTAAATTCAAACTAGATAAGTAAAATAATATTGAAGCACCTCAATATGCCTTCGGTGATACGAAAACTGGAACGAAAAGCAATAAAACCGATTATTTTAATTAAAAGTGTATTTTATCCACAAAAAAAAACATATTTCATCACTTCATACACATCATCAACAGTACCTGGGTTTAGTAGAAACATCAGTTCAATCAGCTTAAAACACAGCTGAAAACACTTCGTCAAATCAAATGAAACATTTTCCAAGCGTTTCTAAATAGCTTTTATCTAAGTTCAGGGCATATTAGAAGAAAAATCAATAATGCTATCATATAGCCAGATAATCTAGCTATAATTTAAGCCCATTACCAAACAGATACGGTATAAAATGAAGCCTCACTAACCGATTTTCTCAAAAACGTTCCAATTGACCCCAGCCTCCCTTACCGTATCATACAACGACGAGACTTCGACCCGTTGTTGTACCACGTACAGAAGTGCTATGCTTACAGCATGCACTTACTCTTATGATTTTGTGATACTTGTGAAATAATCAATATCATTACCACTTAGTACTATCTATTTTTAGTCGGTTATATCGCCAAAGGCCCTTCCAGTACTTGATCCTTCCCTGTGCAGTTCTGGTTATTTCCCGATCTATCCCCTATAACATTCATGTTTATTTTCCAATCGTTTCCTATTCAGTTCCCGATGAGTTATCGAAAAAGGGAACAGCGAATCGAGGTCTGGGCTATGGCTTGTTACATGACGAACCTGATCCACACTGGAAGGCCTGACCATAGCCTGATATTGTCCAGGGAAGGCAAATAAGGGGCAGTACTTGTTTTCGATTCAAATTTCTTAGGGGGTAAGGCCACAGAAGAATTGTCAAAAAATCGATTTTTTTTCTCGTTAAAATGGTTATCATCATAAGCATAAGTTACTATTCAGTTTATAGTAAGAACATGTTTGTCACCGACTTTGGGCGTATAACGTAAGCCCACCTCTGAGCACGGCCTTCGAATACCTAAAACTTTAAACGCGTTTTTCTCGAAACAGCTTTTTTCCAATTGGCGTGACACATAACTTCAACAATTTTCACTCGATTTACTTCAAATTCAAAAGTTACGTTCCTAATTGCATTTCGCAGAGAAGTACGTACGGAATTTCCGTTTAATCGAAAACTTTTCATTTTATGAGCAGTTTTATACGAAATTTTTCACTGAAAATTCATTCAAATACCTACAACTTAATTCAAATACCTATAACTTTTGCATAAAACAATATTTTTTTAATTCCGTACGTACTTCTCCAGGTATTCTAATGTACAATGACGAGAATTTTTGTTTATTGTTATCGGTAAAAAATTGTGGATGCTAAATGTCACGCCGCGGAGCGCCTAAAAAAAAGATAAAAGAAAATATTAGCAGTCCCCCATTTTGTACATCGAAAAAAATATATACATATTTTTCCTAACAGCTTGATATTCATACTAAATAGATGTGTAATTAATTTTATGAGTGAATCACTTTTTCATACGAAAAAATGTGTTAAATTCACACATGATTTTATACTCGTTACTGTGGCTTAACCCCTTAACGCGTAGAAATGATGGTAAACCTGGTCTTATGTTTCTATCGCGCCAAAAGGTATGTGTCGGAACGAACTTTTTCTCCGCCAAAGTGGAACCGTCAATTGGCCACTGCACCCGCCTTATATAGATCTATTCGCCATTATACTTCTTTGCCCGGCGGTTCTTTCCCCTGGCACTTTGCACCGAACCTTAGATAGTTTTCACGGCAATCGTGAAGTCTGGCCGGTTTCTTTTTCGTCGTAGGTTTGGCATACGTTGAAAAACTCGGCCGAAGGTGGCCGAAACTGGTGCGCTCAGTTGCCATCTCTTTTACGACGAAGTCGAGGAGGATTTGACGTTGTGACGAATTGATCCTCAAAACAACCAACGTTAAACAAGATGGATACTTTTTTTTAGCGTTGGCACGCAAAATGTATTCGAATGAGAAACGCTGCGATTGGCAAAAAACAGCATCTCATAAAGATGGAAGAACCTACGAGGAAATTTCTCCACAGAGGTAGCTCGTGATGAAAAACGGCACTTGGAATTTGGTGGCACGTGATACCGCCACCGAGATTCCTTTTGTTTGGTACCTTCTACGTACATGCACACATCGTCATTTGCACCTGATGAACGTATGTATTTGCACGCGAAGAGCCGATTTGATGAGGAGCACTCGTGACACGCAATATGGCGGCAAGAAAGGTGCTGGTAGACAAAACGTACCTCGTGACGCGTCCAAAGCGATCAAATGACTTTAACGTTGTAATCTGCAATTATAATGGCCGTCAACCTAATCCTTCGAGACTTGCTTTGTTCGACAGGATTTTTCAGCTGATAAACTATGCACTCACGGTGTCTACGAATTCACCAAAAAAAATTAACTTTATTATAATACTTCAGTCGTAAATACCCGTTGATGATCATTTTTCAAGATGGCCACCTTTTTTTTATTCATGTTGCCATCCATTCCCGCAGGCGCTCAATCACATACCAATTTCATACCATCAAAGTAATGCAAAAACCGAAAATCCACGTTTCGATATCCATCGATAAATTACCGTCATATTCGATCGTTTTGAGCATCGAAGCAATCAAAAATCAATTCTCCCCACCATGTAAATCCGCGTTCGTCACGAAGAACGAATATTATTGCATATTAAATACACAAAGAATAACGTTGCAAAAAAGGAAAAAGTATATTTATCTTCAATACATAAGCGAACAAGGATAATGACTATCAACCCGAAGAAATGAATAATTTTCGTATAAGGAGAGAAAAAAAAGTGCAAATGCGTTACGTATGAATTTGAGAGCCGTGAGAAAACGATGATCGTGTCGTACTCGTACAGATCTCGAAACAACAAAGAGGCCGTCTTCCTGGTATCGTCTGTGTTTGGGAAAAATAAAAAGAAGGAAAAAACGTGACATCAGCTGTTAACGCAATTCGCGTTCATCATGGCGCGTCGTTCATTTCGTCCACAGCACTCTACGTGCACGAATCGAAACCGGCTCGAGCCGGAGCGAGCTCGACGAATCGTAACAAATGGCGATCTTTTAATGTGTTGAATGCATTCATTTACATGCATACACACACACACACACACACACACATGCATATATAAACAGGGTGTCCCCCTTATCTCTACCAGCCGAAATAACTCGGTAATTATCGACATCGTAAAAAAATGTTCCAGACAAAAGTTGAACGGTGTGAAGGGGGCCATCAAATGCGACCAATTTTTTTAAATTTCGCTGGAGGCGCTAACGCACAGTGAAGGTCACCTCTACTTTTTTAAATGGAATGATACGTTTTTCAACCACCTTGTGGAGCACCTCAAGCCGCGTAAAAAACATTAGGGGGTTAAAGTTGTTCAAGGTCATTCAAGGTCACCTATTTAGATTTGTATAATCGATACTGGCCTTGAATCTTGACCTATGAAAATGAAAATACAAATCTAAATATTTCGGATCACTACCAAATATTTGGTAGTGATTTATATATTTAGATTTGTATTTCATTTTCAGATTTGTATTTAGATTTGTATAATCGACACTGACCTTGAATGACCTTGAACGACTTTGACCCCCTAATGTGTTTTATGCGGCTTGATGTGCTTCAGAAGACGGTTGAAAAAAAATGTACCATTCCATTAATAAAAAGTGGAGGTGACCTTCACTGTGCGTCAGCGCCTCCACCGAAATAAAAAAAATTGGTCGCATTTGAAGGCCCCCTAACGCTGTATAACTTTTGTCTGGAACAGTTTTTTGTGACGTCGATAATTACCGAGTTATTTCGGGTGGCAGAGATAAGAGGCATACCTTGTATGTATATATATATATATGTGTGTGTGTGTGTTTTTTTTTTTTTTTTTTTTTTTTAAAGAGGTTTAGCGGGAAAATGCCTGCGCACCGTAGCAAATAATTGCCGTGTGTCGGGCTTGCACCGACTAAAAACCCCCGTTCCTCTGTGGCCTTACAAATTCTCCCGCGGGACGACCGCTAGGTATTACATCGCGGGAGAGGCCTTAGCCGTAGCTCTTCCTACAGTGGTCAGACGACCTTACATCCCCCGTTCCACTCGAGATGGTATGAGTGGTTTAGGGGTTCGTGTCGCTGATTTCATCTATGACTGCCTGGTCTTCCGGCGTCGTCTTCTTCCTCGCGCGTTCTGCACGTCGCAACTCCTTCATTACTGCGACAGCATAAGCCGATACAGCTGTCCATGCGTCTGCTGACTTCAGCATCAACTCAACCAGGTTATCCGGGGTGATGCGTGTCTCCAGCTGATCCTCGACTATCGCGCGAGAGGCACTAAACCGTGGGCATTGGAACAATGCATGTTCAGCGTTCTCCTCGACTGCTACACATGCTGGGCAGTCCGGGGAATCTTCATAATTAAACTTATAGAGATAAGCCCGGAAGCAGCCGTGTCCTGAGATCACTTGAGTGAGATAATAGTTGAGCTCCCCATGTAGACGGGTCACCCATATCTCCACCTTCGGAATTAGTCGATGTGTCCACCTTCCCTTGGTAGAGGCATCCCACATCGTCTGCCACTGGTTCAAACTGGTTGCTCTCGCTTCTGTCCTTGCACAACTGGGATTTCTAGCTCCCTTCTGCTGGTACATCGCTCTACGCTCCTCAGCGAGCACCTCAATGGGCAGCATTCCCGCGATAACGTTGATAGCGTCCTCGGAGACAGTGCGAAATGCACAGGCTACCCTCAAGGCGCTGACGCGATACGTTGCTGCAGCCTTCCTGCGGTACTCCTGGATTTTCAGTGCGTCAGCCCATATGGGTATGCCATAGGTGAGCACTGAGGTCGTCACTGATGACAGCAGTTTCCTCCTCTTCTGTCTGGGGCCACCAACATTAGGCATGAGTCGCGCCAGTGTGGTAGCCACCCGAGCGGCCTTTCTGCTGATCTGCTCGGTTTGCTCTTTGAAGTTAAGCCTCGCGTCGAGAATCACACCCAGGTACCGAATGAACGGTTGGGATGTGATTTCGGTGTTTCCAACCCTGAGCGTTACCGTTTCCATCACCTTCCTGCTGGATACGAGGAGTACTTCTGTTTTGTGGGCTGCAAGCTGCAGTCCAACAGAAGACATCCATTCCTTTATCTTGGCGAAAGCTTCGCCGAAGAGTGCGGTGATTTGCTCCAGGAATTTGGCGATGACAATCAGCGCCGCGTCATCTGCAAACGCTACGACGGACACTCCTTTCGGCAATTGCAATAGCAGCAGATCATTGTACATGATGATCCACAGAAGCGGTCCAAGTACAGAGCCCTGAGGAACTCCTCCAGTCACCCTATACGTCTTCGGTCCATCCTCTGTGTCGTACATGAGCCACCTATTACATAGGTAACTCGCCACTATTCTCCGGAGGTACCATGCTACACCTAATGTTTTTAGGGCATCCATGATACACTTCCATATCGCCGAGTTGAAAGCGTTTTTGACGTCGAGAGCGACAACTGCGCAGTACTTCTTGGACCCTCTTGTCCATCGTTTACCCGCAGTCGACTCCTGCGCCTGCTTCACCACTGTGTTAATGGCATCCAGCGTAGAGCGCTCCTTTCTGAAGCCAAACTGGCCCTCCGCCAGTAGAGGGTCCACGAACTTCTCAATCCTGTTATGGATGATGCGCTCGAAGATCTTTCCGGCGGTATCCAGCATACAGAGCGGACGATAGGATGAAGGTTCGTCCGGCGGCTTCTTCCCTTTCGGGAGGAGCACTAGCTTCTGCCACTTCCACTTGTCCGGGAAGATTCCTTCCTTGAGACACCCATTGTACATGCCCAGGAATATTGCCGGTGCCAACTTGATCGCTGCCTTGAGTGCGATGTTGGGTATCCCATCCATACCGGGGGCTTTATTGTTGCCCACCCTGGCAATCGCCGTAAGAAGCTCTTCTTCAGTAATGGCTGGGATGTCCTCATCGACGTCCTCCGCGAGCTGGTAGTCCTCCTCGGGTTGCTCAGGGAACAGATGTGTAACAATCTTTTCCAGCAGGGCTGCGTCTACAGGCGATGGCATCGGCTGGCTTTTCAGCCGAGTCATTACTACTTTGTATGGCCTGCCCCAGGGAGCATCTTCCACCTCGCTGAGCAGTTCGCCCCAGCTTTCAGCTTTACTCTGCTTGATAGCTTTTTTAAGCTTCAAGCGCGCCTTCCTGTGCTGTTCTTCCAAATCGGGGAACGAGCGTTTGCCTCGAGCTCGTTGCGCTCGGCGGCGAGTTCGATGACACTCCCTTCGGAGGCCGGCAATTCGTTCGCTCCACCAGTGTACCGCTGGTCGGAAGTCGACATCACGTTTCCGTGGCATTGTGGCATCGCATGCTTCGGTGACCCTCTGCATGACCACCTCGACCTTCTCGGTTGCACTTTCTGCTGCGAGGGGGCTGGTGTCAAAAGTTTCACGAAACAAGTCCGCGTCAAACATTTTCGCTTTCCAGCCCTTCCCGTTTGTCTTCGGTGCCTTCGCTATTCTGCTGAAGTGTGTGTGTGTGTGTGTGTGTGTGTGTGTGTGTGTGTGTGTGTATGTGTGTGTGTGTGTGTGTGTGTGTGTGTGTGTGTGTGTGTGTATATGCGTGCGTGTATGTGTATGTGCGCTCACGCGCGTGCGGTGTGCGTATTTTCCAAATCAATTTCAGCTATGACTTTGCAGAACACTCGATGTATTCTACATGTGTACTATATGTACATTTGGCCAAAGAAATCGGCACGTTTGATTGATCGATCAACGAAGAAATTCGAAACGCGTAAAGAGACGTTCGAGAATTTCGAAAAATATGTCGCGTTTCCCTCGTCATCACCCATGCATGGTGTATCCAAAGCAGAGATGTGCATACTCGAATACTTTTAGTATTCGAGTAGGAAAATAATACCGAATACATGTCAGATGGATATTCATTTTTTTTCGATAATGAATCCACCTCGATTCAGTATCCGTGCTGAGAATAAATAATGAATCCAGTTGGATTCAGTATTCGTGCCGAAAATAAATAATGAATTTTGCGGATTCTTTCCGTATACACAGCAGAGAGTGCATACTCGAATACTTTTAGTATGCGAGTAGGAAAATAATACCGAATATATGTCAGATGGATTTTCATTTCTTTCCGATCATGAATCCACCTCGATTCAATATTCATTCTGAGAATAAATAATGAATCCAGTCGGATTCAGTATTCATTCATAAAATGAATAATCAATCCAGTTGGATTCAGTATGCATTCCAAAATGAATAATGAATCCAACTGAATTCAGTATTCATTTCAACATAAGTAATGAATACAATCCGATTGGGAATTCATTCCGTATTCGGATATCATCAAATTGAATAATCTAGAAAAAATGACAGAAAACATGTTTATTCTATTGAAACATTATCGTCCGATTACATTATATTTACCCAAGGGAAATCGCGCTCTTAGTATCTAGTAACTGAATAAGTGGGGGTAGGAATGGGATATTATATTAGTCCCATTTCCATTGCCCATTTTTCCAGATTATTCAATGTGATGATATCCGAACACGGAATGAATACTGAATCAAGTTGGATTCATTACTTGTGTTGAAATAAATACTGAATTCAGTTGGATTCATCATTAATTTTGAAATGAATACTGAATCCAGTAGGATTCATTATTCATTTTGAAATGAATACTGAATCCAGTAGGATTCATTATTCATTTTGAAATGAATACTGAATCCAGTAGGATTCATTATTCATTTTGAAATGAATACTGAATCCAGTAGGATTCATTATTCATTTTGAAATGAATACTGAATCCAGTAGGATATATTATTCATTTTGAAATGAATACTGAATCCAGTAGGATTCATTATTCATTTTCGGACCAAATTTTGAATGAGTTTCGTTATTATTCATGAATTAAAAAAAAATTCGAATATGCCCAACCCTGATCCAAAGTTGTCAGGATTCACTAGAAAAACGATTTAAAAAATGGGCAATGCCACAAATAATACAATTCCATAACAATAATAATTATAAAATAATAATATAATAACAATGATATTAATAAAATAATGAGAAAATATATTTTTTTAAATAATATAATAACAATGATAATAATAAAATAGTAATGATTAAATTCGTCTCGATTTTTTTAAATAACCTACGACCACAGCACGGTCGTAGACATTGCCCTAGGATTAGATGATCTTGAAGTTTCCGTCGTTGGAATGCAAAATACCCTCTTGTAGATATAACTTCTAGATCTCAAAAAAAGATTTTTACAATGTTCGAAGGATTATCGCAACGAAGATTTGCTAAAAGAAATTCGAGCAATTGAGAAATAATGCTTTTCATTGCGTTTCAACGATGCAAACACCAACCTCGTAGGATTCAATTAAAATCGAAGGATGTGCGCGAAATAAAGGATCGAAGATCCATGATCGCTGCACACATTGCGGGGAACATTGCGGTGGACGATAAAAATAATTGTACGATTACGCGGTGCTGCTTCGTCGTTGGCAGATGGGGTCAATCGAAATATATAGAATCGCGCGCAAGGCCGTCGAGGACGATCGATTCGTACGGAAGGAAAATAATGGAAAATAGAGCCTTGTCGGGAGGAGGCTTACAGCGTTATCGCGAATTCCTTCGTCGCGATTGTTCCGTGCGCAAGACCTCGAAAAACCGCATCGTTTCCGCTTGAATCATGCTCACAACTTGTTTTTTTATTTATTTTTGCTTGGAGGGCAGAGTAGGAAACGGTGGTAAAGCTGTTGACGTAAATTCGCGGGTAATCAGCCCGACTAGAAATTTCGATCCGGCAGCCTATAGACTGATCAGGCCGCTATCAAGCTGCGGTCCGTAATACCGTTGTACGGCACGTCTGATCAGTGCCGGAAGTCCCCCGAACTAGTGGAAACTTATTCCGAGCGCGAGTAGGCACCCTGAACAGGGCCAAGTACGGTAGCCTGTATGTCGCCGTAATATGACGTCCATAGACGCCGTGTTACGGTTCGCCTGCTGTATGCCGGATGTTGACCGGATCAGTAGAGCCTTAGTACGGAAGCGAGAAGGCACCCTGAACAGGGCGAAGTAGGGTAGCCTGCATGTCGCCGTAATATGGCGTCCATAGACGCCGTGTTACGGTACGCCGGATCTGTGTCGGATGTCGGCCGGATCAGTGCAGCCGTAGTTGGCGAATCAAGATTTTGAGGTTAGGTTTCATTGACGTCTGCGATATAAACCGCGTGAATTCGAATAATCTACACTCTGCGAGCAGGTAATAAACATGGACTAATTGTTTATATACAAACGAACTGAAGCGATATTATTTGATAATACTGATTAATGTGTGTGTACGAGGGTGGGGTGAAAATTTTCCGGCCTGACCAAGAGATGGTGCCACTAGGTCTAGTTTTGGAGCGGCGTCCTACAGTACCATTCCTACCGAGCTTGTATGTACAGTTTCAGACCAATCGCTACGTTAGTTTGCGTTTGAGAGCACATTGCGCGAGACGCTTCCGTCGTTTTTGTAAAAATGGAAAAATTGGAAAAACGTGCTGTCATCAAATACTTCCATTTGAAAGGTTGTACACCAACACAAATAAAAGAAGAGATGGATTCAGCACTAGGAGATTCCTCCCCATCATATTCAACTATTAAGCAGTGGGTTTCTGAATTTAAAATGGGTCGTGTGAGCACCTCTGACGAGCCTCGCTCAGGACGGCCCGTTGAAGTCACAACTTCAGAGATGATTGAAAAAATCCATAAAATAGTGTTGGAAGACCGCAGGTTGAAAGTGCATGAGATAGCTGAAACCTGTAGGATGTCAGCTGAACGTGTGCGAAATATTTTGCACAACCATTTGAACATGGAAAAGCTGTGTGCAAGGTGGATGCCGCGTTTGCTAATGCTCGATCAAAAACTGCTTCGAAAAACCATTTCTACCGACAATTTGGCGCTGTATAGGCGTAATTCAAACGAATTTTTGCGTCGATTCATAACTGTTGATGAGACATGGGTCCACCACTACACTCCTGAAAATAAAGAACAGTCAAAACAGTGGGTTGGAAAAGGGGAACCAACCCCAAAGAAGGCAAAAACAATTTTATCGGCAAACAAGGTTATGGCTACTGTTTTTTGGGATGCGAGAGGAATTATATACATTGATTACCTTGAAAAGGGTAAGACTATCACTGGTCAATAATACGCAGAGTTATTGCAACGTTTGAAGCACGAGGTGCAAATTAAACGACCTCATTTGGCGAAGAAAAAAGTTTTGTTTCATCACGATAACGCACCAGCGCATTCGTCGATTGTTGCCATGTCCAAAATCCACGAATTGAAGTTTGAATTGATGCCGCATCCTCCCTACTCTCCAGACTTAGCCCCCAGCGACTATTACCTGTTTCCTAACCTCAAAAAATGGCTTGGCGGAAAAAGATTTAAGAGCAACGAAGAAGTTATCGAAGCTGTAAATCAGTATTTTGAGGAGCTTGACGAATCTACGTTTAAAACTGGTATAACTAAATTAGAACACCGTTATGAGAAATGTATCAGTGTTGATGGAGATTATGTTGAAAAATAAAGCAAAAAAAAAATGTTAAACATCGTTTTTCTTGGTCAGGCCGGAAACTTTTCACCCCACCCTCGTATGTATATATACTAAGTGCGCAACTAAGTTCCCGGGTTTCACACATGGATGGCGCAAGCGAGACATGTAGTCGGCATACAGGTCTGAAATCGGGTGTCTTTATAGCTTGGACATCTGTTAAGAATACCCAGTCGTAATATAAACAAATATCGCAACACAACGACCTTTTTTCTAACCTCGAAAATGTCAATGTTTGTGCCAAATAAACAGCATTTGCGGGAAGCATTGCTTTTTCGCTTCAACCTAAAAAAACAGCAGCTGAAGCACGTTGATTACTTGAGAAGGCCTACGGCGAACATATATACCATCAAAAACAACGTGTGAAGATTGGTTGAAGCGATTCAGAAGTGGCGATTTTGAGACTGGGGACAAGGAGCGCTCGGGAAGACCGCAAACATTTGCGGACGCCGATCTGCAAGCGTTATTGGATGAAGATGACACTCCAACAGAAGACCAACTTGCCGAGGCATTAAATGTGGCTCGGCAATGCATTTCGAAACGTTTGCACGCCATGGGAACAATTCATAAGGAAGGAAAGTGGGTGCCGCATGAGTTGACTGAGAGACAAATAGAAAATAGAAGAGCCACTTCCGAAATTTTGCTTTTGCGGCAGAACAGAATGAGTTTCCTGCATCGAATTGTTACTGGCGATGAAAAATGGATATATTTCAAGAATCCCAAACGCACAAAATCGTGGCTTTCACTTGGCAAAGCGTCAATATCGACGCCATGGCTATAGCGCTTCGGAAAAAAACAATGCTCTGTGTTTGGTGGGACCACAAAAAGAATCGTGTACCATGAGCTGCTGAAACCGGGCGAAACAGTCAATAGGCATCGCCACCGACAACAAATAATCAATTTGAACCACGCATTGCTCGAAAATCGGCCAGAATTGGACACGAGACACGGACGTGTGATATTGCAGCACGACAACGCTCCGTGCCATCGCAGTTCCATCGTCCAGGACATCATAAAAACACTGAAATGGGATCTGCTACCGCATCCGCCGTATTTTCCAGACATGGCCTCAGACTATCTCTTGTTCCGGTCGATGGCGCATGACTTGGGTGGTCTACACTTGGCCAATTACGATGCAGTACAAAATTGGTTGGACGAATGGTTTCAGTCCAAAGACGCGTCTTTTTATCGTCGGGGTATTTATGTATTGCCAGAGAGATGGCAAAGATGTGTAAATAGCGAGGGACAATACTTCGAATGAACCATTTTTTGTATTTGTCTTGAAATTTTCGATTTTTTTGTTGGTCAAAAAAACCCAGAAACTTAGTAGCGCACCTAGTATATATATATATATATATATATATATATATATATATATATATATATATATATATATATATAAGAATAAAAGTGAATTTATTATTTTTTTCAAAATTACATGCGTGTAAGTTGTTTTCACAGCCTAAAGGCACACAGCCTAAAGGCTAAAACAGCCTAAAGGCACACGGCGTATTTTCTACGCGCAGACGAAGCGATACAAACGCGATACACACATGATCCACACGGTTTTTGGACTGAAAAACGCATATAGATCGCGTTTGTATCACGTAGTCTGCGCGTAGAAAATACGCCGTGTGCAAAGGCCCCAAATGGGCCAAAAAATTCAGCGGTAAAAACATAATTATTGTTGTATTGCAATGGTGCAACGTTCAACGTTATACATACAATTATTGACATTCCTTAGAATAGAATTAGACTGATAAAGATAGGAAAGAAAATAACCCATGTAGGTTTCGCCAATCGAACCGTAACGGCCAATACTTGGACCAATGTTGGCGGGACGATGATCGATTAACCAATTGTACGCCAATGTTCGGCTGAGTATTGACTAGCCAACATTGGTTTGCTGATACGAGGCCAATGTTCGGCCAAATATAGACTCGCTAATCATTGGCTTGTCGATACGAGGTTGATGTTTGGCAAAGTATAGACTGGCCAATCATTGGTTTGCCAATACAAGGCCAATGTTCGGCCAAGTATAGACTTGTTCATTATTGGTTTATCGATATGAGGCTGATGTTTGGCGAGGTATAGACTCGCCAATCATTGGTTTGCCGATACGAGGACAATGTTCGGCCAAATATAGGCTCTCTAATCATTGGCTTATCGATACGAGGTCGAATGTTTGGCGAAGTATAGACTCGCCAATCATGTTTTTGCCGATACGAGGCCAATGTTCGGTCGAGTAACGCATGATCGAACCGCAATTCGTATATTGACGATTGATTGTTTCGCGTTGAAGTCATTGAGAGACGAGATAAATACTTTTTACGAGTCCATTGTATTTTTAATAAATATACTACCAAATCAATGCACTTATTGTTGGCCGATTCTCGAACGAGCTCTTACGCAATATTCTGCCGATTTTTATGAACCATCCTACACGGACAGAAAATTTCTATTAATATTAACTAACCGCGTCTATTTATTTATTTTTTATTTGAATTAACTAAATTTTTCGTGAAATCAAATTTTTCCTATTGCATTCCATTATCGGAATTATTAATTTTAAATATATTGATTTATTCAAATTAAACTTGAACTATTGAACTAATGGTCTGTCTTTATTGCAACACACATATTAACGGGTTGTGGGGGTAGAGAAGGTGGAGAGAGAGGAATTATACATATAGGTTAGGTTTGAAAATTCTATAATATGTCATTCGATAACACTCTCTAATTATCACAATGATATTAACTAATTGATATAGTTTATGTGATACAAATAATGATGAGAATCCATTTGGTGTCTTATGCCATATCTGCGATTCAAATGTTACAAGCACTCGGTCGTATAGGGGCAGCGTGTTTGGCTATGAGTAGGGAAGTTCAAGGTTCGAGCCCCATATGGGTGAAATATTTTCTTCGAACTAATCATTTCGAAAGACCAGGTAATGACGAATTGCAATGCAAAAATAATTAATTTTTTTTTGGCAGTGCAGGACCAACTTTGGTGATCTATATTGGGTCACAATTATCCGCCAAGACTCGGTCGACAATCGGGCCAAGCTCGAGTGCCAATGATGGCAAACTTGAGGGGGCTTATTGTTGGCCGATTCTCGAATGAACTCCTACGTGACGCTCGGCCGATTCTCATAAGCCATTCTAGGGCCAATATTGATTGCGAATATCGGGCCGCTCTTATCATCCAAGGCTCGGTCGATGATCGGGCCAAGCTCGAGTGCCAATGGTGGCCAGCTTGGCGTCGAGCATCCGCCAATCATTGGCCACTACCGATCACCCTACATGAGAAGGAAGTTTACACAAGTGTTCGGATGGCCAAATAGGTAGCGCGCTCAGCTCAAGAATAAAGAGGCATAGGTTCAATCCCGAGGGTAGGTAAAAACTTTAACGAGGCAGAATACGTTTCAATTCAATTATCATCATCATATAGGCAGGAACCTAAATAAGGTACATGGAAACACAACATAGTAACAGAATTGTTTTATTCATAATTTTTGGATTGTTTTTATTTTCAGGCGTAGATGCGGCAGCCGGATCAGAGCCTGCAAAGGTATACTGACCAGGTCTGTAACCGGCATCCGCATCAGGGTCGGATGCAAAAAGCGTTACACGCCTGTTAAGGCCCTGATACGGCGGCCTGTAAAGTGCCGTGGTACGGAATACGGCATGCCGGATACGACCCTAGTCTGCCCCGTAGCAAAATTTCTAGTCGGCAAACGAAATGTTGGACTGCTCTGTTATTGCGGTTATAATAATTATTATTGTGTCCCGTGAATTCTTTCGCGACACAATTTTTCGAGAGCGTATTATTTTGATTCCAAATTCGATACGGATTTACGTTCCAGGTAATATGAAAATGCAGCTCGAGATTATTAGGTCCTGCATGAGGTTAAAAAAATATTTGAAAAACTTAACGTCTAGCGACGACGTCAAAATTGCCAATATTTACAAATTTTTTATTCGCCTCGCTCCTAAATTCGAAAACTACGAGAACGACGCAGTAACAAAGCGTAGGTTAACCAAAATTTATTCGCAATTGCACAAATGAGGCGAAGAAGCATGCTGCAGATGCGAAGCTGGTTTTTGGAAAGTTCAAGCCGATGAGCTTGTGTGTACCAAGTATGCTAATTGGCGATCGAGACCTACCTGGAGAATTTCCTGAACACGTGATTTCATCAACTTACGCACTTTGCTCTCGCACTCGTCGGTGCTGCAAGAACGTGAATTTTAGTACGGTTCACAACCGGTGAGCGTCAACTTTTCAGACGAATTTATGCAATGTTTACAAACTTTTTTTTCTGTGACTTAGTCAAATGAAGAGCTCGTTCTTATTATTATTGTCAAGGAGACTATAGGGAAGGGGTCCAATCTTCGTATGGTGAGTCGGTATAAGAAACGTCCGTAAATTTGACCTCAGAGCGTGGTGTTAAATATGGCCTGTAGGCGTCGTTCGTGTCTTTAGTGTAACAAAAATATAGTAATACAGCTAGTGTACAGGGTGAAACTGATTGTCATGGTGGCTAATTGTTGACGCTTGTCAAAAAAACACCTATCGTGCACTAAAATTGTTTGTTTGCGATCTAGTTCGTCTATTTAGTTTAACCCTTAGCGGGTACACGGGGTAACTAGTTACCCCAGGCTCACACGGAGAGAATTAAATGTTAAAAATTACCGTGCAGTAACGGTAACCAGATGACAACCCTGAAACTTCGCTTATTATTGCTGGGTAGAACACAGATTTTCACGAAAATAAAATAAAATTTCTTCTTCAGATAGAACATTTTACCAGATTTTCTAGTAAATTTAGATGTGTAACAAAATTCGCAAAACTTAAATTTTAAAAATATATAATATCAGCGAAATTTTACTGTGCATTTTATTATTTTATGCTTTCAAAAATGTCTATAAAAAAGTATCGTCTTTATAACAGTTATCTTAAGATTTATTATAAAATTTAATGAATGTTATAGGAAAATTTATTGTGCTCTCGGTAAAAATTATCGTGCGCGCTTGGTTAAAATTATCATGCGGTACGGTACGGAAATTTTGAGACACTGCATGGTAAAAATTCCCCTCATACCTTTCACTTCAGAATGGTATGGTGGTGGGGCTAAGTAGGGGTGCGCGGTCTCGTTTCAGTTGTCTATCTATTCCTTATATAGCGCGATGGAAGTTCCCAAAAAAAATTCGTCTAAACTGCGTACATCAACGGCTTATGAAATGTTTAAGAGTGAATACGATTTTACGATTTTAAATTATGACAAAATAATATGTGCGCAAATTAGTCACATCACTCGAGCTTACGACGTTACGAAATGTATTGTAAAAAAATGGTAGTATTAAATGAAAAATAAATTCTAATAATTAAATTTCTCTCTTTATCGGTTTGTTGAGTATACCAATTTATATGAAAGAAACAAAATTTCCGAACAAAAAACAAACAGGTTGGTTATTATTATGATTATTATCGCACCAGTCTTTGAAGAAAAAATACATTTTTTTAAGGAACCGGTGCGATGGTCAAGTGTCTCGCGTGCTCGCCTCTGAAACTGCGGACTTGCGAGGTCCCGGGTTCGAAACCCAGTTGCGTACATTCGTCGTGAAATGTTTTTCATCGGCATTTCGCGGCAAAATTATGACAGAGGGAGAAGTCGGTTGGGCCCGCCAGAGGGGGGATCAGGGAGAAAGGGGGAGAAAAAGGTAAACAAAAACAGTAGAGGAAAGAAACGGTCACAATGAGGGGAGAATATAATATATAAATATAATTTACCAGCCTTATAGGAATTTTTTCTTCTGAGGTTGACGCAGGTAAATTTTACTGTGCAGTACAGTAAAATTATCGTACGGTGCGGTACTTGAAATTTTCTGTAACGTGAGTTAAAAAAAACTTGTCGCATACGAATTATTATGTTTTTCCCACTTGTCACTACATTGAAATATATCACGGTAATTTTTACCGTGAAATTCACGACAAAAATTAGTTTTTAATTCTCTCCGTGCAGAAAAGTGAAATTAGAGGTATAAAACCTTTGAAATTGATACAAGTAACGACATCTGCCGGTAGTAGACTAGTGTGAGATGTGACTCCATTACATAGGAAGCCGAAAAAACTCGTGGCGGCGCTTTGACCGTTCGTTTTCTTAACGTGGGGTAACTAGTTACTCCAATGTCGCCACAACCGTTGCTCGGCACAGATCTTTTTTTTCAAATCGACTTGTTTGTGGTGTTAATAGACAGAATAAAGGTAAGTTTTCGATATTCTAATAAAACAAAATTTCAATCCTAGTCGTTATGGAATCTTGTCCGTTCATGTGAAATAATTCAGTTTTATTTTTAGATGATATTGTTTATTGAATAAATCTAGTGTACGTTCATTGTAGGATAACACGTGGGTTCTAGGTTATGAAAATACGATGTATAAACTTAGTTTCATATGTATGAACAATTTTTATGTCTCAAGTGGCCATAAATACAAAAATTGACAAGATACTTTCCAAGGAATTTTTTGACTAAAAAATTCTGCGTCTACATGTGAGAAGTGAAATAGATTTTTTTTCGTTCGATTACTGCGTGTTGGCTTTTTTGTAATCGATTCCCATTGTGCATGACGTGTGCTCGTCAATAAAGTAGGATTCAAAATAATTTTTTTTTATTCGAATATCATAAAAATAATATTTTTTCACTTTTCTGTACGTAAATATGTATTTAGAAGCTAATAAAACAAAAAAGCAAATTTTATGATTTGTAATTTTTTTCATTTTTCCCTCCAATAATTTTGCAAAATAAATATACTTTTTGAATGATCGGCGGATACTGTTATTTTTTCATGGTAGTGGTATATGTTGTGCGTACAATCCTACAATTTTAGCCCTTAATATTGAAAAATGGCGGAGTAATGAATTTTTTTTCTGAAAAAAGCCATTTTTGCTGAATTTTCACATATATGACCAGTTTTTAGAACCCCATCTACAAATTGACCTATAAAAATCATTAGAAATATTGAAGAACTCTTCAACAAACATAACACAACCGGCTAGAAGTCTTAAAACTCCCATATGTCGTATACAACTAGGTTTTTCAGCGTGGAGTAATGAGTTATCCCATGTGGCCGCTATGTGGCCTAGCTGAGGTGTGGCTGCTAAGGGTTAATATAATAACTGGTATAAAAATTTGCACAAAATTCTTAAATTTTTGTCTAATTACGAAAAATGTATTATGACTTTGTAAATAATTTTTATAATGCATTTTTGGGTAGTTACAAAAAACGATCAACCATCAATAAACACATTAACGTTAATTGCTTTTAGGAACGATTACTATTTTTATTTTCGTTATTACGATTCTTATAACAAAGGTAATCAATAATCAAACTATTTTACCGTTAAAAGGCATAGCGAATCATTTCAATGTAAAAAAAATAATGATTTTAGTTATAATAAAACTTTACGAAAAGAGAATCGCAAGAAGTACCTCGCGCGGTATTATACAGTTTTTTGATATTGTGTGTAAAATTAAACTTAACAAACAAACGCATATTAGTAGTAGTTAGATTGTAGACTTTCGACTGATGTTATCAGCATCTTTAAGTCTTGATATTATTTTAATAAATGTAAAATGTCAAATGATGGCTCATGGTAGCGGTGAGTCTCGTGATGCTGCAGATGATGCCATTTATGCAAAGGATATTTCAGATGTGACTTTCGGGTGAATCACTTCAATTCTTTCGATGAGTTGTCGATGTCTAATGTCTCTCACTTTATGAGCGTTTGTATATGACCTTGTAGTATCACTTATAGTTCACTGGGGCATCACTTATAGTTCACTGGGTGATCTAGGTTACTGCAATTTGCACAGTGGAGGAGCTGTTTATCTGATCAGTTATTCAAAGTGAATTTCCCGTTTTCGTGTGAAGCACTACACTTCACGCAGTGGTATGTGAGGTTGCAATTTACACTCGCATGTCCCAGTCGCTGACATTCTCAACGTACTTTACACACTATAATCTCGGCGTCCTAACCACATTTTAACGGAATTTATAATTAAGTCGGATATAAATTGTTATGGCATTTTTAGGGTTTTTTTTCGTGTTTATGTGGGTTATTGGACTACGACTTAAATGTAGAAACATCTTAAGGCACTACTACAGCGACACGAAATTTATTTATAAAATGAATTGAGGTTAAGCAATCTAAAATGTTCAGCTTATGTGACAGCTGACCAACATAGCTGAACAACACAGGCAGCTGATAACAACGCATGCGCAAATCATACATGTCTATATAGCACATAGTGACTAACTTCCGCAGCGCCGCTTATGCGGAACCTAATTTGGCCCCACTTTTACGGACGCGCCAGAATACGGAGATTGGACACCTCTATAGTCTCCTTGCTTATTGTTATGAATGATGTATTCCCATTAGCTTGCCTATTTAATTCTTAATAAATTAATAAGAAAATATTTTTATAACTAATTGATTAATAAATTAAATAAATTGAATCGAATAAAATAAAATATCCTTAACAAATGAGAATCATGTTCATCTAATTACTATATCGTATTATTATTATTGAATGTGAATCGATCGGAATAACATTTACATAGCAATAATGGTACATCCCAATAACTCGGTTTTTTTGCAAACATAATTTCTTGATGTCCAAAAACCTGATACAAACCCAATATAAAATATGTTTTATTGAATCTTCCACATTCAATAAAAGATTTTCAGCTATACGAGGCATTTTTTTATGAATAGCATTTCTGCGTTTTTCCTTTATAAGGCAATGCAGGCAATTCGATCCAAAAATTGTCGAGGGAGCGATCGAAGTCCAAACTTCACGAAGCGATCGATATTCGAGAACGTCTCGTGCGTCTATGTACGCAGACGCATAATTGTAATTCGTTAATAACACGATGCCTTCGTAGTCATGAGGATTATGCGTTCCCGTTCTTTTTTCATTGACTTTGGCCAATTAATAATGCAAATATTTGTAATTCAAAAGAGGATTTAACTGCCTAGATACAAAGTCTTCGCGTTTTTCTCGTCCTGTTTGTTTGACGCATGGGGGGGGGGGGTCGCGTGATACGAATTTCGAGTTTAAATTGGTAGCTTTTGTTTTTTATTGAATCTTATTACGTAGGTTTGTTTGTTTTCATTTTATTTTAACTATTACCTAGGCTAATAGTTGATTTTATTTTTTCTCTAAATTGGATACAGTGTGCAGCATTTATGGTCTTTTTACACAATTCTTCTTAGTCCAACACAAATACATTTGATGGTGTTCCGCCTACAGCCTTAGTTGATTTTTAATTATTACTCCGTTATTTTTAATTGTTTAAAAACAATTTCAATTAAACGACAGTTTCCAAAGTGTTTGAAATTATGATGAATGAAAACAAAATTAAGAATTTTATTTAACAAACCACGTCTTTCTGTTTTTATCTTAGAAAGTTGGCCCGATTTTCAAAATAATGTGAATGTGTTACTATGACAACGAGTAATTGTTTAAATTTGATCGCAAATTCGAAATAAAAATATAGCAAATGTTAAATAACTCCCCATAACTCATGTGAGCAGGTGTTCACATTCGAATGAAAATTGAAAAAAAAATGACAAAGCCTGAGCGCCAACACATCGATTATACATCGGAATCTATTTTTTTTTGTCGGTCATTGTCTGTCTGCATTCTTCAAGACTGGCAGCTAACAACCTCCTGAATTCCGGAAAGAGCTCTGAAATATGCGGACCGCTTTCTGCCTAGGCTCGCACATACACCCACCCACATACAACGGCTGCATTGTTTCCCCTCATCTGTTAATGACGAAATTATATTACCAACATTACTCATTATCGACAATTCACATTAAACTCATAATTTTACACTTGAATTGATTTTCGTGATAGGGCAGTTGAAACAGTAATTATATTTGCACGACAAATCGTCATGAAGAAATTTCGAAAAATCGGAAAAAAATAAAGAACCCTCACATTGTTTGGATATTTTCTTGTGTCTCTCACTTTTCAATCTCTCCCTTCGAGGGCCAAAAATTATTTGGAAGCCTAATTTAATTTTTAATCACTTGTTAAACTTGAGTAATTGCAAAATTGAATTACAGTGTAGCTATATAAGGGGGCGTACACGAATTACGTAACGCAAAATTTCCCAATTTTTACCCCCCCCCCTCCCCCTGGACGTAACGGGACCGTAACGCTTGGCCAGAACCCCCCCCCCACCCCCTATTCCGTTACGTGACAGGTGCTTTGTTGTCAATAATTGCGATTTTTTCATAGACATAACTAATTATGAAAGGATCGGGTTTATACTCATTTTATGAAGTATATATCCATCTAGTTTTATACCAATTTTTATAACAAAATCTTGAAAATTAACCGAGATATATGCCTTGATTTGGCGACGAAAAAAAATTCTCTTCATTGTCCCATCGATGTCTTTATGAAAGGTTATCTGTAAATTAAAAGTCAACAATTCATCAATATCTATACAAATGTAGCTATCGTTATGCATAGCCGTTTTTTATTTTGGTTTGTTTTTAACAAAATGCCCACAGTTTGGACTTCTTTTTCTATTTTCAAGGCCCTTTTTCTGTATTTAAGCAGTCTTTAAAAATAGTAATTATCAAATGTTAAAAATGCGGATACGTACACCCTGGGTCACTGCGATTACAAAAATGTTATTTAAAAAATCGAAAATCGGTTGATAAGTTTTTAAGTATTCGCTCGGACAAGGTCGAAAAAACTAGTTTCGAGAAAAACGCGTTCAAAGTTTTCGTTACGTGTTTTTTTTTATATGAAGTTATGTTTTTTCTAGAAGAGTGATACTTACATTGAAGTATCTAGTTGCGGGCGATATGACGGTTCTTCATCTTCATGATAGTTCACAAAATAAAAAGAGCTTGTACTTTATCTATTGTAAATGATGCCACACCTGTACACTGAGAAAAAAATTTGGTTAAAAAGCTTGAAATTCGTTTGATGCAACCAAATTATTTAGTCCCATACGCACGACAAAATATTTGTAAAATTTAACCAAATATTTCGATAATGAATGAAATAAATCGTGATTTGGATCAACAAAATTAAGTGTTGCATTAAAATATCGGAAGACTTTGAACGTAATATTTTGTCAGTATAAAAATAATTATATCTTCAATGTACATGTAATTTGTTATCGTAGAACATCTAAAATCAAATTCACAAAATAATATACTATTCGAGCAAAAAATTAAGAAAATAAACAAGAACCAGTATATAACTACGAATAAAAATTTAGTTGTATCGAGTACGTCACTGTTAACATATCCGTAACAAAAATGATTCTTGACCAACGTTTTGTCTTTATCAACCAAAGATCTGTAGTCCTTTTGTAAAGATAAAATATAAACGACAAAATATATGTTTGATACACAAAAAGTTTATGTCAACCAAGTTTTATGTACGGCTTATCGAACTATTCATATAATTCAAAATACAATTGAGGTCACCACCGCGCTCAAGAGTTTTGTGGTTGCAACACACATTTTAGTATAATCAACTAAAATATATTTGTTCGACGGGAACAGTTTGTTGTTTCAACTATATATTGAGTTCTTTAAATTTTATTTTCATTGCAATGACTCTATATGTAAAGCTTGGAAGAGGATATAAAGTGAAAGATATTAAATATAGAGTTAATATAAAAATATATTTGTTTATTATACTCAAATATAAATCTAGCATGTTGATCAGGCAGCCAAGACTGGCAAAATTCTGACGTGATTAAAATAACATTCGGTCGTCAAGCAACAAAAATTAAGTTCAATTGAATACATAATCTGTCAGAATGACACAAAACCAAGGTTAACCAAAAAAACTTTTATTTTTATATCCAAATTTTTGTAATTATTTTTGTCAATCCGTTTAGTTAATTCTTGAACATCAATATTGTCGATTTTCATGAATGCAGTTAGTTATCCAACTATTCAAACAATTCAAAAGACAATTGAGTTCATCACCGCGCTCAAGAGTTTTATGGTTGTAACAAATATTTTAGTATAATCAACTAAAATATATTTGTTCGACGGGAAAAATCTGTTGTTTGAACTGTATATTGAGTTCTTTAAATTTTATTTGCATTGCAATGACTATATATAAAGCTTGGAAGAGGATATGAAGCGAAAGATATTAAATATAGACTTAAGATAAATATATATTTTTTTGTTAGACAAAAATGTAAATCTAGGATAGTGATCAAGCGGACAAGACTAACAAAATTCTTACGTGATTAAAATAACATTCGCTCATCAAGCAACAAAAGTTAAATTCAATTGAATACATAATCTGTCAGAATGACACAACCTCAAGGTTAAGAGAAGAAACTTTTATTCGAATATCCAAATTTTTGTAATTATTTTTGTCAATTCGTTTAGTTAATTCTCGAACATCAATATAGGCGATTTTCATGAATGCAGTTAGTTGGTTCGTATAGATACATGTAAGTTTAACACGTCGGTTGAGTTGGTTTTTAAACAGAAATACATGTTTTTCATGCATTCATATAGTTGATCATTTTAATCCTTTAGTTAACATAACATTATCAATAGAAGAAGAAAAGGTATAAAGATATAAAGGTATTAAAATCGTGTAAAGTAGATACAAAATTATGTTTATTCAACTTATTATATAAATTCACAAGAAATATATACATTGCCATCGCTCATAATATAAGGATTACATGGAACATATGAGAATAAATCCTGTATTAAAATAAAACGCCAACTATGAGGTTTTTTAACGATTTCAAATGCACAGTAATGCTTGTTTACTTTTTTGGTATGATATTCTGTGCATATGAACGCTACTTCGTGCATTTTATGAATGATTATATATCTAATTTCGCCAAAGACTATAAAATTGTCGTACAGAAATATGGCAACGGCCATATTTTTGTGGTAAGTAATGCCGTTCAATTTTACCCATGTGTCAAGAATGCATTCGCATTGAAAATATAACGGGAGTGTATTTTTAAACTCGGAATAATTAGGTAAATCAGTTATTAACTGACGTAATATGGGTCCCAAACTCAATCGTTCACCGAATCCCTTCTGACTGAATAGTCTATGTGATAGGACCAGTTGATGTTTTAAAGCCAAAGTATACGGGCAATTTATACGGGATCTCACGACCTTAGCATTGTCTTTCAATTGTTTGTGTTTTGCTTCAAAACGGAAGCACGATAAGAGAATGAGTGGTCCTAATCTTCTTAATAAGCGTGGATAATGTATGATAAAATGATGCTTTGGTTTTAATTCTTCTTTAAAAACTTCTATGTACAATGCGTGATGTTCAGAGATCAAAGTTTCAAGCAGATCAATCATGGCAGGCGTGATTGAAGAACTCATTACAATACTCATAATTTCTCGCAAAGCGAGATAAACTTCCCAGGCCGGATTATTCAAAGGCACTAAATCGCCGATAAGAAGACCGAGATTTTCTACTAAAAAAACCATTTCTGACGCCGAAATTATCAAAATCTGTTTTTGAATAGCACTGCTGCTTATCGAGATTGGTATGTTTTTATCAAAATTTCGACCACAGTCAAAATGCTGCAGGCGAGCATTCAAAATTTCGAGAGAAAAAAGTTTTTCTTTGTAGATCAAAATATTCAAAACTCTTGGTATTATATATCTGCATATGCCTTCGGGGAAATCGTGCATGACATCAAAGATTGAATTTTCTATGGCGTGGAAATTTGGCACGCGATTGAAAACGCATTCAGCTTTGACTCCTGCAGAGCAATTTTCACAATCTTCGCGATAATTTTCAATTGTCCGTAGAATTTGGGTATCCTCTTTAATTAATTTTCGACTTTGATCTTTGTTAGCTCTGCAAACTCTACAACAATTTTGTGAGTTAAAACTTGTAGTGAAGCCGAAAATATCATTCATAGCCAAGTTATCTCCGACGATTGCTAACAGAGAAAAATAAATTGTTCGTTGCTCATCACCCACATTCACAACCAAACCAGTTTTCTCGAGATCTATCAGTTGATCGATTATATTACTAAATATCTTTTTATTACCGACAGTTTTATGATCTTTAGTACAATGAAGTTGAGCAAGAAAAATATTTTCCAACATGCTGCTGTACTCTTGGGGAATGCATGCTAACGTAAAATAGACGGCACCAAGCTTGTGAATACTAGCGTGTGAACCGAGAGGATTGTTAATTTCAACGTCATCAAAGTACAAGATTAATGGGAGTACAGTTCTTCCTGCGAATTGGGATTCGATCCTTTGCCATAACTCGCCTTGCATGTTTGATATTATCGGCTCACTACATTTAAATTCGCGAATGTGTTCTTCAATCGACGGTAAAATTTTTGGGAGCTCTAAAAAATGTTTCAAAACGTCTCTGATTGAAATAATTTGAATCTGTGTGTTAACAACAACAGCCTTCCTTTTTCCTGCGACGAACCGCGACTTTATTGATGCATGAATTTTTATCGATTTTGGTCTTATCAAGGTATTTTCCTTTTTGAAGAACGTTAAAGAACGATAGTCCGATTTGAAAGGATCGAAACTGTGCTGCAAAATCGTTAGCATTTTTTTCAAATCTAATAAAGCTTGCTCATGATCTGTTGAGTCACACTTTTCTTTCAGAATAGGTATAAGTGTCAAATTATATAAAACACTCAATTTATCAATCAAAGAGCGAATAAATGATCGTGTGAGATTCAACTCCGAGTAAAGTTCTGAAACGAAAGAAGAAAATTCTTTTTGGAGTAAAAATTCGAAAGATTCGATGTTGAGATTTTCAGACTCGTGATATGAAAAGTTTCCTTGGAAACATGGAATTTTTGAATCAGAAATCGCATTATTAGGACCACTCAAATTTTTTGCTCCGTAAGAGTCGGAGAAACCTTTGCTCCGAATTTTCAGTTGACCACTTTTTGCATCGCCAATTGGTCTTGAATGAGTCAGCGATACATGCCGTTTATACGCGTAAAAGTTATTAAAACTTCTTGAACACCCTTCATGGCGACAATAACAAGCTGACAATATTATAGTCTTATGACGAAATTTCACGTGATCGGTAAGATTCGATTCGGAATAGAGTGCAGTTTCGCAATATGGACACAAAATCATCGCTGAAAAATGTATTCGAACGGAGTTGATACAACTATCGCATTTTGGTCCAGAACAAAGAAAAATGATAAAAAAAGTAAGAACAAAAAATCTCAAATGGTTCATTTGCGATGAAAGCTCACTCTATTCGAGTAATATCAAACTGTCTGGAGTCTTTTTAAAACACTGTTTTTATAAACCTAAACATAAAATCACAAGAACAAATATTCTTTAATACGTTATTTCAGATAATACAATCATAGATCAACGTATTTACTCAATGCTAGAAACGACGATCGCGTCGAATGAGTCAAACTATAGGAACTAAACCGAATGATAAGAAACAACACGTTTACATATTTTTCTATATAGTTTCGTATCATAAACTCAAACTTGTACGAAATTTTGGTCCACTAACTTTGAAGATTTAATGGAATCATTCCAAAAATAGTTTTATCAGAGTACGGAAACGAGTGACCGGAAAAAGTTTGAACCGTCTAAGTATTTCTTTCTCGCAATGCCAGCAAATCACTGATTACTTCGGTTATACCCGGAGTTACGGTATCGGATGCACTTGCATAACCGTACAAATACCTCTGAATTAACAGCCAAATGTGCGCACTTTCGATCGGATATTCAATGTCAAAGACATGAAAGATCTTAAAGCACAAGTCGATAGCTTTGAGAGCTGACGGCACCTTGTACAACGTGTTATCCGCGGATATAAACAAGTCCGTTATATTTCCGGTTGAAGGGCCCACAGCAATTATAAAAGGCTGCAAAGTAATACCAAGTTCAGCGACTCTTTTTCTTCGGTTTTCTTGAATTTGTGTTATGTTAGCGAGCAACTGAAACAAAAAAAATGAAGAAAAAAAACAAGTGAGTCAATTTTTAAAGTCAATAGAGAAATGTGAATTCATTCGAGATTCAAGAGGGGAGAAGGTAAGGTTAATTTACTATTAAAAAAAATATTTTCGTTAATTTTTTTTGACTACACAGTTCATATATATTTATTTATATAATTTCGAATATAATAGAAGCACATTTAAAGAATATTCTGTAAAGATTTCATTAATAATTATACAGAAATGAGCCACTGACAGCAATGTTCTCAGACACCACAAAAAAAGTTACATTGCGGTGAACTGCATAACTCATCACTGGATCATCTGAGTTATAAAAAACGAAAAAGATTCAATTAGTTAATAAGTTTCTTGAGGTTACGCTGTTGAGTATTTTTTTTTTGTTTTTAATCAATTCTTCAATTTTTGGTCACACATATAAGTCAAATACCGATTTTTCATTTAAAAAATCGGAAACTTTATTATTGTAAAATGAATTAAATTGATAACAACTCGACAGCGTTACTTTAAGAAGCTTATCAACTAACAAAATCTTTTTGGTTTTTTTATCTCAGAGTATCTCAGGTGATGAGAATTTGTTGTCAATAGCTCATTTCTGCATAATTATTAATGAAAATTTTATAGAATATTCTTCAAATGTTCCTTTACTATATACTTTTTACATAAATAAGTATGCCGTGTCGTCATATTTCATATGCTGTGTTAAAAAAAAAAATTATCGTAAATATGCTTTTTTTATAGCAAATTAACCTTACCCCCCTCTCCTTAATTACAAAGTTTCGGTTTATCATCGTTCTTACCATTGAGTATATAACGATGCTGTCTTTTGCTTCGGGAATCGATGGTTTCCACTGCGATTTTTGTCGGCGTTTACGACTCTTGGGCGGGAGCAAATGTGGGAGCAGTCTCAGTTGCGCTACAACTGTTGCATCTGTAAGATAAAAAAATATTTGTTAAGCAACGTGATTAAATATAAACATATTCCCTTAAAAAAACGTACGTACTTTCGTTGATCTCTCCGCAGTCGATGAGTTCGAGCAATGCTGTCGCATTGTTGTCTTCTTTTTTGGTCGGACGAATAACCAGCACTTGAGCGAAAAATTCCTTCCAACGTTCTGCATTCAGATCTTGCGTTGGTAATTTTGAAGCCACGAAGTCGTCTTCGATCAAGGAATGCGCATCCGGCTGCTTCAGAATGGGCCAGATCTCAAAAATTTGACCCAACGTCAAGCTTCGATTCGAAGATATGTTCTTTCGACGATATTCAGATGTCAGCGTCCACTTTTCTCTCACCGTTTCCCATGGCATTGAGTGGCTTTGTAGCCAGGTTTTTGCTTCTAGTATGACTTCTGGGACTATACATGAAAATTCCATCGAACACAGCAATTTAATCACAAAGAAAAAATCAAAAATATTATATTTGAAATGAACAAATTTATTCCGCTGAATTTTTTCAAATTATTCTTTTAAGGTAGTGATAACGATAGAACTACCTCAAAAAATTTCAATTACCTTCTTCACAATATGATTCCGAACTGTCGTTAGCTGTGTGCTGGCTTCCTCCTGGTGGTTTCCACTCGTGAATAGTTTTCAGCTCTCGTAATTTATTTCGATATTTGTCGACAAGTCTTCCGCGCGAAATCAATGATTTTCCGATCTTCGACTTATTTTTTGGTACTGGCGGGATGAAATAGGTGTTCGAATTTTCAGTAGGAAATAGTTTAACTATTTCCTCAGACAGATAAACGAAATCATTGTTCGTCAATCTGAAAATAAAACGAGAACACAAATAATCGTATTCACAAATAGTTAAAAATTAGTTCAAGCGTTATGTCAAAAATGCTACTTGGACATACACCGCTATTTCGTTCAATAAATCGGTTAAAATCACATCCACGATGAGCATGCGATTTTTTCGCGACAAATATTTCGTTTTTTTGTACGACTGCAAAACCGCCTTTCCTTGGACGTTCTCACTAAGAATTTGTTTGAGATTGATAGTTTTCGTTCTCAAAGCAAATGACAAATTCCCCGTGAAAGAATCTTGTTTTTGCAATTTATAAGCCTCCGTTGTAGTCTCTTCCGATGAGATACTTCCTGACGATATCTGCGATATTTGCGTGTTTGGGTTTGTATGCTAATGAATAATGATAAAGACAGAACGCTATAGAACACCCAAAATACAATTTGTTTGCATTTTCAGTTTTCAGATCACAGACAAATCATCACATTTTTGTACGCAATATAGCCACATACTAACATCTGAGACTTTTCCGAGTTTGTAGGTCGCTGACCATCTCTTCAAAAATTCGATCCGCAGTCCGATGGGGGGGATCAATTCTTTTATAAGATCTTCGGTTAGGTCTGCTATATTATCGTCGGTTATTGCATTGTCTAAACAAAAAAATGACGCCCGATAACGATAAAAAGTAGGAAGAAAAACAACGACCAAATGATTTATAATCTTTCGGCAGATGTGACCATATATTTAGTCCATCGAAGAAAATTTTGTTCAGGCAAACAATAATTGTCAATTCTGATAAAATAATTTGTCATTTCACGCTCAACGTTTCCGAATTCTTCACATAAGTAATTAAAGTAATGAGATTAAATATGTAGTCACTCTAATAAAATTTAATTCTGGCAAAGACGGCCGGTATCGATAAAAAGTTCGAAGAAAAAATAAATAAACGAGTAATTTATAGTACTTCAGCAGATAGGACAAAATATTTAGTCACATTCGTATAAAATTTCGTTCTGGCAAAGAAACCCCGGTAGCGATAAAAAGTGACAAGAAAAACAAAGACCCGGGTGATTTATAATACTTCGGCAGATGTAACCAAATATTTAGTCACTCAACAAAAAAAAATTGTTCAAGCAAATAATAATTTTCAGTACTGACAAAATATTTCGTCGCTTTACGCTTAACGTTTTCGAATTTTTCAAATAAGTAATTGAATTAATGAAATTAATTATTTAGTCATGCAAATAAAATTTCGTTCTAGGAAAAATAAGACACCCGCTATCGATAACAAGGTGGAAGAAAAAATAAAGACCCGAGTGATTAAAAAAAACTTAGGTAGATGGGACAAAATATTTAACTACTCGAAGAAAATTCCGTTCTGGCAAACAATAATACGCCCGTTATCTATAAAAAGGTGAAAGAAAAAGTCAAGACCCGAGTGATTAAAAATACTTAGGCAGATGGGACAAAATATTTAGTTACTCGTATGAAATTTCATTCTGGCAAACAGACCCCGGTAGCGATAAAAAGTGAGAAGAAAAAACTAAGACCCGGGTGATTTTTAATACTTCGGCAGATTTAACCAAATATTTAGTTATCAACAAAAAAAATTCTCAGGCAATCAATAATTTTCAGTACTGACAAAATATTTTGTCATTTTACGCTTAACGTTTTCGAATTCTTCAGATAAATGATGAAATTAATGAAATTAATGATTTAGTCACGCGAATAAAATTTCGTTCTGGCAAACAATAAGGCAACCGGTTTCAGTATTATGTAGTCACCCGCTATTATTTAGCCACTCGAAGAAAATTTTGTTCTGGTAAGCGATAAGACGCCCGGTAGCGATAAAAAGTGGGATGAAAAAACAAAGACCTAAGTGATTTATAATATTTCGGCAGATATGACCAAATATTTAGTCACTCGAAGAAAATTTTGTTCAGGTCAACAATAATTTTCAGTATTTACTATATATTTTGTAATTTCTCTCCGAATATTCTCTTTTGAAGCAACATTTATTCGAAAACCATTAACAAATTCTAAAAAGTTCTCAACAACCGACTCTCATCGTATACATAAAAAATGAAAAAAGATGGCCAATTTTGGACGCATTCTTTTATAAAACTTTTGAACCGGCATCTGCAAGGTTGTCGAAGTTTCCAACCAACCGTTTAATACAAGTCGCTTTCAAAATATTTCCCAGGAACGAAAAATAACGATATATATACATTTCTGTTTATACTCGCATCAGTCTTTTGTATCGAAGTCGATATCTATATCTACATATATCTATATCTATATCCTGCGAGTGAGCGTGTATATTTGTGTGCGATTGAGAAAAAGGAATGAGAAAATTGGCGCAATAAATGTGGAAAGAAAAGTATCAAGGGCGAGCGGCGGCAAGAGAAGAAAGGAAAAACTGCGTCTTGGCGTGTTTTAGTCGTGCGGTCGAGGGAGGCCCGCGAAGAGAAAAGCAACGAGAGTATAGGCTGGTTCGGCAGGCCCGAGGAAGAAAGGGGCAGTCTCGTTAGGAAACCAGAACTATTTTTATAATCGTACAATGAAAAAAAATTCTAATTTTTTACCCATTATTTTATGTAATATTTCAACAGGCATTGTAGGGTTTCCAAAGTTTTCAACGAGCTGACTTTCGTCGCTTTCACAACGTTTCGAAGAAACGTGTTGACATTGTGTTGACATTGTACACTACATTTATATTAGAACGTGCTCTTGGCTGTTGCTCGCATCCCGCACGTGTGTGAGTGAATGTGTATGTATGCGATTGCGAATGTATATGCCTACCTTCCTAACAAAGGAATGAGACATTTTACGCATCAAATCTCATCTAATTATATTTGTACGCTATACTATTAGTTGATTGCATGCAGAATGTGTGTGCGTACGTGCGTTTTTTGTATATCACTAACAGGTAATAACTTGAAGAATATACATGACTTGTACAAAAAGTAATGAAGAACATTCGAAGAAAAACGTTGAACACAGAAAAAGGTTAAACATTACAAACTTGTACTTACCTTCCAGAATCTTTATAATTGATGCTTCCACAGTTTCATTCAATGACCACGATCTTATAATATTGGCCATGATTCGTTGACGGTGGCTGTTAGTCGATATTTGTTGGTCCTTGGTCGACGATGATTGTCAGACCCATAAACACACTCTCTCTTTTTTTTTAAACTGTCGAACGACTGAAGCCGGCTACCGACTTTTTCCGTGCACGGGCTATCCACGAGTCTGATTCAGCGCATGCGCAGATCGCTTTCACGTCTTTGCGCTTGCGTGCCGATCGAAATTCAACAAAATTCGAACGATTTAACTGGTAATACGTTTAGTTGAAATAAATACGTCTTTTCAATAAATCAAGACAAAGAGGCGATATCACTTTCACGTCTTAGCGTTTGCGTGCCGATCAAAATTCAACAAAATTCGAACGATTAAACGGACAGTACGTTTAGTTGAAAGAAATATACATTTTTTAAATAAATCGGGACAAAGAGAAGATTTTGAGTTATGCGCTTGAATTTGCCATAACACAATTTGTGTTCAACTATTTATCTACACCGACAAAAAACTTATTTCAAACAACTAAATGTATTTAGCCCATTAACTCTCAGAGGAAGCAATTTCGATACCTGATTGTGAGTTTGAGCTGTAGCTATGTGATGAATTCGAAAAAAAAAATCGGGAACCACTGCTATATGTTTTTGAGTGTGCTCTTTCGAATGGCGATAGTCAAAATGACGCCAGAAAAAATTACACCACAAAAAAATCGAAAATACGCCAAAAAATCATTATTTTTCGATGACGTTTTTTTTTAAATCGAGTTTTCGTTCCCTTTCAATTTTTTTTCATGCCTAAAAGCCATCAGTATCGCGAGGTTATTTATACATGAGGTTATTTTTTTTCAAACGTTTTGGTAAGCTAAAATGGCGGCCAGAATGACAAATTTTTCTCTGAAATTTGACAATTTTTTTTCTCCAAAACTATAGACCAGAGCAAAATTTGTTTAGGAAAAAAATATCTTAAAAATAGTCAAAGAACGCTACACATTTTTTTCAATTTTTTTAACGATGTTTATTGCAATTTCAATTTCGTAATTTTCTTAAAAAAATAAAAAATTACATCAGATCATACTGAAAAAATTTGAGAGTATTTTTTGACTAATTTTAAGACAGTTTTGTTCTTAGACAATTTTTGTTCAAGTCTATAGTTTTCGAAAAAAATCCATCAAGTTTCGGGAGAACATTTTTCATTCTGACCGCCATTTTGGCTTACCAAAACGTTAAAAAAAAACCTCATGATTATTAGTTCAGACATCGAGGTCACGATATTCATTGGTTTTAGGCATGAAAAAAGTCAAAAGGGAACAAAAACTCGATTAAAAAAAAACGTAATCGAAAAATGACGTTTTTTTTGCGTATTTTCGCTTTTTCTATGGTTACATTTTTTCTGGCGCAATTTTAACCATCGCCATTTGAAAAGGCACACTCAAAAACATAGCGAACAGTGATTCTCGATTATTTTATCTTCGAAATCATCACATGGCGACAGCTCAAACTCAGATGTCAAAATTGCGTCCTCTAAGCGTTAATGGGTTAGTCGGCCAAAATCTGTTTCAGACAACATTTTCAAAACCAATCCAACTAAATTTCGGTTTTGCTAATAAATTTGCGTTTGGTTTAACAAAATAATTCAACCATTTGATTTGTTAATTATATCGTCGTATTGAGTAATTATTGTCGCTTATTTGATTGTATAGAAAAATAAAGTAATGCATATAAGAAATAAATGGATAACGAAACTCATAAAAATGCAAACAAAAAGAAAAGCGAAAATGACAGTACCGAGGATCGAACTCGGTTTCTCCAAAACAGTAGTCGAACGCCCTACCCACTTCGCCAACAGAACATTGCACACTAAAGATCGCTTCCTTATATTTAAGTGACAGTCACGCCTGGGGTTCAATTAGTTTGGTGTTTTATTCGTTTGGTTCAATGCTTAGTTTTATTTGTTTAAATTAGCTACATTGTTGGATCTTGAAATTCTGATTTCTCATAGATAAAAGTATGCAAAAAGAATTTTTTGATGATTAAAAAAAAATTTTAATGAGAAATTATTTTGTCAATTTACGAAGATTAGCTGGATTATTTTGTTAAACCAAAAGCACAAATTTATTACCGAAACCATAATTTAGTTGAATTAAATTTGAAAGTGACTGAAAAAAACTTATTTAAAACAATTATAAATGTATTTAAACGGTCGAAATCTGTTTCGGAAAACACTTTCAAAACCAATCCAACAAAATTTCGGTTTTGGTAATACATATGCGCTTTTGGTTGAACAAAATAATTCAACCATTTGATTTGTTAATTATAACGTCGTATTAAGTAATTATACGATGCTCAGTTTTATTTGTTTGAATTAGCTATATTTTTGGGGTCTTGAAATTCTGATTTCTCATAGATGAAAATATGCAAAAAGATGTTTTTAATGATTTTAAAAAAATATGTTTAAAATGAGACAAATTATTTTGTCAACTTACGAAAATTAGTTATTTAGATTGTGTTGTGTAGATCTTATCTAATAGACTATTCATAAAGTCTATTAGAAGAAATACATTATGTTCAATAAACAAATCATCTAGTTTTAACAAAGAAACCAAGTTGGTCACTGTTTATAAAAGGTCCAACTAAATCTAGTGTGAAAAGCAACCGATTTTTGACTTATGGATAACAAAATCATAATAGTTGTACCGACCAAATTAAATTGTTAAATGATTTTCTTAGGCATTGGTATTACCAATTGACCTAGTACGCGATCGATGCAGTTTAGTTAAGTCACATAAAAAAAAAAGATCCCACTATCCAAATTATTTGTTACTTTGAAAAATAATGTTAACTAAATTATATACATTGATTTCAACAAAAATTTAATTTTTTCAATATTTCAATCCGATTTAATACAAAAAATATTTGTTATTTTCAACAAAATTGTTTAGATACTTTGATACCTGGTATTCAAACAAATACATAATGAAAATATATTTGAATAAAGTATAAACAAACAAATATTTCCAGTCCTTTGAACAAAAAATTTGATTTTACTGATTTAGTTGATACAAATAAAAAAAATATCAACGATTGCCATGAACGAACTAATCCTCATCTAGTGTAAGCAAATTTTAGTTAAATCAATCAACTTATATATCAACTAAAGAGATTTAGTTGTTTCAAGGATTTTTTTTTCTCAGTGTAGGGACTGAGGGCATTAACCCGTCGCGCTACCTGTTCTCACTAAAGTTACTATAACTCCGTCAATTTTCGGACTTGTGAATAAAAATGTTGCCAACATATTTGTCAATACTTTCAAGAATTATTTTTTTTTAATCATTCAAATTTTGCTTGGAGGATGTGGGAAAGCTACTGTGCAAGTTCTTGCACAGTGACTTTGCCCCTTAACTGAAATTGAGCATAGAAGGCGCTGAGCTGTCCCCGGTAAAGTTGCACGCGAGGTTCAAATTAAAAACTTGAACATGCAGAAATTTTGCTTTTTCTGGCAGTTTTAAAATCATGACGTAACGCAAACCTTGACCCCCCCAATTGCGTTACGTAATTTGCGTATGGACCCGACTATTTTATTTTATTTCCACGTGAAACAATATCTTACAAATAAAAAGGCTGCGACAGATTTAAAAAGAAAACAAAAGCGAATAGCAACTACGATTCGGGAATCATCTTGATCTCTTTTTATTATCGAAAATCTCCGGCTCTACGTCAATCTGCCGCGATCTGGAATTTTCGAAATTAATCAAGCGAATCTTCGAAAGAGAAAAAGGAAACGCAATTTTTCTTCGATTTTTTACAAAAACCACTTAACGTTAACACGCGACGACGAAAAAAAAAACGACACGTTTTGTAGAGCATCGTGCCAAAGTGGTCATGAACTTCTCCCATTTTTTTTTATCGCTGCTCGATCCTTCGTTATCGGATCAAGTGCGGTCAGACTGATAAACTTTAGAACGTGAACTTGAAAAAAAATATATCAACGAGCGTGCTTGCAGCGTGTCTATACACATGTTCACGCGCATTTACAAGCGCACTCGATAAAACAGTAATTGACGGAAAAAAGATCGCGTGGATGGAATGATGGAGTGCGAGTTGGGATCGAAAATAATCTTCAAGAGAGAAATCTCACTTCAATAAATCAACGTGAGTCTCGTTCGATTTTCCGACGCGTCTGTATTGCAGCTGGGACTAAAAATGCAGTTGTGAGCACGGTAATATTCCATCGATTATGTCGTTCTTATCTCTTCATAAAGCGTGAGAAATTTATTAATTACACGAGGCAACAAAAAAAAAGAATCGGCGCCGGCAAAATTCGTATGATTTTTTGTCAAGTGACTACTGCACTGACTGAAAAATTCTATTGATATTAACTAACCGCGTCTATTTGATTATTGTTTATTTGAAATAACTAGATTTTTCGTGGAATCATTTTTTTCTTTTTGCAATCCATTATTGGAATAATTTCTTTTAAATATATTTATGTATTTAAATCAAAATATATTTAATATCGTTCAATAACTAAATATTTTATTTTATCCTAATAGATCTGTGATTCGGTTTCATCTGTTCAAAAAACAATTTAGTTGAATCCACTAAATGGATGTATTTGGTTTGATTAAATTTAAATTTCGATAGAATTTGGGTTGAGTCAACCATTTTTCGATTTGATTGAACTAATGGTTTGCATTTATTGGGAATTATAAAATATTAATTCCTCTCTCTCCACCCACTCTGCCCCCACTCCCAATAAAGGCAAACAAATAGAAAAATGGTTGACTGTATATATATATATATATATATATATATATATATATATATATATATATATAGGTCATGTTTGAAAAATCTGTAGCATGTCATTCGTTAATTAACTAATTGATATAGTTTATGTGATACAATGAATAATTATAGGAATTCATTTGGTCTCTTATGCCATATCTGTGACCAAGGTTCAACTCCGCATAGGTGAAATATTTCCTTCAAAAATATCATTTCAGAAGGCCAGGCAATGACGAATTACGATACAAATCATTGTGGTAAAAAGCTCAATGAAGTGTTTCATTTCATTTTGGATATTGTAAAATATTTGATGCATACAGTACACTTAGATTTACAATGTACTTGTAAGCAAATAAAGATTCATCTGAATCGAATCTTTATTTATTCAATGTGAATGTATTTAATATTTTTAAAAATAGCTGAAAGAAATGAAAAAATATGTTTGAAACAAATAAGATCGTAGTAGGCCGTGAGACAAGGAAAAAACCTATTTGATTTAAACAGATCTTATTTGAATCAAGGTCTTAGGCCACAGTAACGGGTATAAAATCATGTGCGAATTTAACGATTTAGTTTCGTATGCAAAAATAATTCACCCATAAAATTAATTATACATCTATTTAGTATGAATATCAAGCTGTTAAAAAATATATATTTTTGTTTTTGATGTGCAAAATAATTTTCACTCGATTTACTTCAGATTTAAAAGTTATGTTCCTAATTGCATTTCGCAGAGAAGTAGGTACGGAATTTCTAATTAATCGAAAACTTTTTATTTTATGAGCAGTTTATGAGCAGTTATAATGAAATTTTTCACTGAAAATTCATTTCTTAAATTCAAATAGCTACAACTTTTGAATAAAATAATATTTTTTTAATTCCGTACGTACTTCTCTAGGTATTCTAATGTAGATTGACGAGAATTTTTGTTTTTTGTTCTAGGTAAAAAATTGTGGATGCTAAATGTCACACCGCGGAGCGCTAAAAAAAGATGACAAAAAATTTTAGTAGCCGGCCATTTTGTACATTGAAAAAAAAATTCTATCAGCTTGATATTCGTACTAAATAGATGTGTAATTAATTTTCTTAATGAATCACTTTTTCATACGAAAAAATATTGTTAAATTCGCACATGATTTTATACCCGTTACTGTGGCCTAAGGCTTTAAATATTTCTTTGGCAGTGCAGAGTATTCCACGTTCCGTCGCAACTGGAATCATCGAGCCTTGCTACCTACGTCACACACTGGACAAAACACAAATACCTGATCGAAGCCTTGTCTGACTATCAATTTTATTGCGATTGCGCCTCGTTATCCTTAAAAAATATGAACGTATTTTTGCGTCATCCTCAATGAGTTTTTCGATGTCAAATGACGAATGAACATGTGCACGGTTAATAACGAACGTCTTTCACACGAGACTCCATTTGAACAAGTTATCGTCTTCTATCGTGACACTTGGCAATTCAATCGTTACTTTTTTCACCCTCTATTTTCATTCGCGTGCATATTTAAACTTCTCATTGCACCGAGGCTCTTTTTATCGAGCCAAGGGAGATCGTCGAGACCCAGAATCGACCTTTTTTACGGTCGCCTTTGATCGACGAAGCCAAAAGGTCAACCCCCATTTATTCTTTTGTTTCCCCGTCAGATTCGATCGTAGCAGCTTTTTTCGCTCATCTTACCATGCGTGTCGCAAAGGGGGAAAGTATCTACCTCGCAGAAGGGAATGGATGATATTATTGAGCATTTTCTTATTTAAAACCTTAGTCCACAGTAACGGGTATCAAATTATGTGCGAATTGAACATTTTTTTTTCGTATGAAAAAGTGATTCACTCATAAAATTAATTACACATCTATTTAGTATGAATATCAAGATGTTAGAAATTTTGTTAGATGTTAGAAATTTTTCGATGGCGATTTTGAGTAAACAAGCATGGGACCATTTTTTAGTTTGGGTTCGGACGCATTTTAATGGCAAAAATTTGCAAGAGCAAGAACGCATTTGTCGGACGAGAAAAAATGTATTCATCAATATTAAGAATTATTATATATTAAACAATATAAATAATAATTGCAATGTGCCAATGAGCTTCGTATTTTTCTCTACACTTTTATCAAGCATATTACCTTATCGAGATATATACAATATATATACACAGTAGAGCGTCGATCATCCGAATTAAGGGGGAATATACCTTTGTAATTTTTTTTTGCATTTTTTCCCTACATCTTCGAGAAAAGAAGAAGAGAATGTTGAATTAGAAGGACAATTGTATGGTCCAGGCATCGCCGATTGAAGGTAAAATCGAAATTTTCATGATTTTACAGTATTTAAAACTTTAAACGCGTTTTTCTCGAAAGTATGTTTTTAGACACGGGCGTATGCGTAGCACCTTGAGTTTTCAATCGATTGACTTGAAATTTTAACTGTAGCTTCTTGACAACATTTCCTAGTCCAGTACGTAGGATTTTTTCGATTAGTTGAAGAAAAAAAATTATAATCGATATTCGACCGATTTTTTTACGATCTTTTTTCATATGAACGCTATTTTTTTTTAATCAATATTTTGATAAACCCCTACATACTGGACTAGTTTTTTATATTTACTTTCAAATTTTTTTCGTTTTTTGTTCTAGCTTGAAGCTAGCTTCGTAGAGGACTATGAAAAAAGGGAGTTTTCTTTCATCGACTACTGCGCCGCCATTTTGTTTCAAAATAATTTAAAAAATTCTTTTACTTTAAGACTAACATGAAGATTAACATGAATAAAAAACCGAATTTAACAATATTGTTTTGTTTTTCTGAAATAAATTGTCAAAAATGACCCTTGATTTTGCCCTCACGAAGGTATATTCCGTCTTAAATGGGACCGGGCGCCTTTTGAATAATCGACAATTCGGATAACCGATCAGCAATATTCTGTGGGCGAAAAAAACAAACGTTGATTCTTTCAATATGATAAAGTATATATATTTAAAAATACAATAAACACCAATATGTTAATAATACAAGTACATTTTTGGGGAATTGCAAATAACCATTGTATCATTTAATGATATAGAACGAAGTTAAATGTGTATTTAAAAATAAACAAATTATTTTTTAGATAAATAATATCTTGGATAAAACAAAGTCGCCATTCGGATAATCGACGCTCTACTGTATTGTATGCATATATATAAATATACATACATATATACATACATACATACATACATACATATATATATATATATATATATATATATCTGTCGAGATTTCGCGATCGACAATGATCAATGATAAAATTCCTTGACATTCACATCGCGCACCGTCGCCCTGCCGATATTCGTGCTCGTTGCGAAAGCAAATGAAAGCAACCGGGCGATAAGAAATCGTTTTGATCGCGTTTTTCTGTCGTATCGATTCGTCGATCGATCCGATAAAACGTGGGATTCCTGCAGTGAGCAAAATAGCAAGTTAATATAAATGTTGCGTACTCGAGAGATAAAATGCGCAATATTATAAACGGGAGGGTATACGACGAGCCGAGGGGATGTCGGAGAGCATGGCGATGTTCGATAATTCGATGACTAGCAAAAACCTCGCCTGCTGCCAACCTCTTTGGGGCTAGAATGTAACGGAATGTCAAACCTCCGGGCATGCCGAACGAAACGATGTCTCGATGTCTCGGTATTTATTTACTAAATAATAAAACACGTGATTGCCGATGTATAGATCGTGACCTTAAATTCATCATGAGAGGTTACGTTTCATTGATTGAGTGGGTCTGTACACTTTGTTCAGTCCAAACGTGTCGAAAATTTTATACAACGCCATTTTTCACGACAGATTTTAATTTAACTAGTTACAAATATATATGTGTGGTTTTTGAAAAATAAGCAGGTCAAACGGTTGTGATCTACAAAGGAATGCTTGATTATTCTATATTTATTTATATTTTAGTACTGTATATATTTTTTCCAAATCTTATCTCTATACTGATCCTAATTACAAGCGTTTTTTAACACTTAATATTGATATTCTACGTAAAAAGACGGGAATATACAATAATTTTGTAATCCAATTTTATTGAAAAATTTATCTTGATTACGTATTTTTACATTGAGTAAAAATCGTGATTCTTTTTTCCCTCCTCCCTCTTTCCTTTTCGTGATTTTCTTGAGTGAAACTTGATCGTGATTATGCTTGGTGAAAGCGTTCTGCTTGCTCTTCACTGAAGGAGCCAAGATTTTCTGCGTATTTATCTTGATCCTTTATTTCTATTCCGAAATAAAAAGAAAAAACCACTACTCGCGCAATCTGTAATCGATTTTATAATTTTTTTAATAACATATACTCTCCTCTTATAGAGGGTGTCCCAGAACTGAATGCCTTCCCTGAAATGGGGCGATGGGGGTAAAATTCTGAGTCGATTGATATAAGCATGTGTGGGTCTCAGATCGAACGTTGAATTATTATTAATTTTTAAAGGCGGGCCAATCCCGATAAGCCGGCGTACGTCGGTGAGCGATTAGCCGGCTCATCGGGCGCACCTGATTGGCCCGCCGGTAAAAATTTCAGGGAACGCATTCAGTTCTGGGGCACCCTGCATAACAAAATGTATTAGGGTAGTTCGAACAAGCTCGTCTTTGCTTTGCTACCGTCGACATATTATTAAATTACTTGAAACAGCTAATAATAAATTATAATTCATTGAAACTATAAAATGTTAATTCATTTGAAAGCCCTGTGTAGTAACTTGACATAAAGATTGGTATAGGTCTCACCACATTGCCAATTTTTTTAAAATTCAAATGGGATCTACTTAAATCAAATAGGTTTTTTCATTGACTCACGGCCTACTACGATATTATTTGTTTCAACGATATTATTTTATTTGTTCCAGTTATTCTTTTTAAATATTGAATATATTCAAATTGAATGAATAAAGATTCGATTCAAATAAACCTCTATTTGCTTACAATGTAGGGTAAATCTAAGTGTACTATATGCATAAAATATTTCATAAATCGAACATGAAATGGAACAGTAAATTGAGAGTTTTACGACAACGATTTTCTATCGTACTTATAGTCGTTCCCTGGCCTTTTGAGATGATTTTTATCGAAGAAAATATTTCACCTATATGGCAATCGAACCTAGAATACTCACCTACATAGCTACGCACGCTGCCTCTATGCTATCGACTGCTTGTAACATCTTAGTCGCAGATATGGCTAAGAGACCAAATGAATTCCCATAATTATTTGTTGCATCAGATAAACTATATCAATTAGTTAATATCATTGTGATAATTAGAGAGTTTTATAGAAAAACATGCTATATATTTTTCAAAAGTGACCTATATATATGTATGTATGTATGTGTGTGTGCGTGTGTGTGTGTGTGTGTGTGTGTGTGTGTGTGTGTGTGTGTGTGTGTGTGTGTGTGTGTGTGTGTGTGTGTGTGTGTGTGTGTGTGTACACACACACACACACACAATACCTCTCTCCACCCTCTCTACCCCCACACCTCTTTGATATGTGTGTTACAATAAAGACAGACCATTCAATCAAATAGAAAAATGGTTGCCTCTACGAAAATTCTATGTAAATGAAATTTTAAAAAATCAAATAGATCCATTTAGTGCATTCAACTAAATTGTTTTTTGAACAAATGAAACCGAAATACAGATTTATTAGGATTAAATAAAATATTTAGTTATTGGACGATACTAAGTATATTTTGATATGAATAAATAAATATATTTAAAATAAATAATTGCAATAGTGGAATGCAATAAGAAAAATTTGATGCCACGAAAAATCTAGTTAATTCAAATAAACAAAAATCAAATAGACGCGGTTAGTTAATACCAATAGAATTTTGCTGTCAGTGCAGTCGTTTGGCTTGTAGCAAATTGCCGTGAAATGATGGAGGTTGCTATTTGATGCGCGGCTCTCGTTGAATATACTATTTATTTCCTACTTTGGTTCTCGTTGAACGGATCAAAATGTGTAGGGCAGAGGTCTTATGAGCCGCAGGGTCCCCTGCGCCACCCACACTAGCACATAGACCGTTGTTGCATTGGTCGCCGGCTGGCGTTCGGTTTGAGTATCACGTACGTTACTACTATTTTCGCGCCAAAAGTAAAAAAAAAACAGTTCATCGTATCTTTTGGCCTCCAGCCCATGCTTGTGGTGTGACGGCAGTCGACTAAGTATATTTTGATTTCATAATAGTGGATTTATACGATGACAAAATAAAAAATGATCTAATATTAATAGTCTTGAGGTGGCTCGGTCCAATTAGTGAAGAAAAGGAGAAGGGTTTATTTGAGCGAAAACAAGCGGGGTCTCTTGAACATGTATAGCTAACATTATAACAGCATTAAAATTGAATTTTAGTCAATTTGTATTAACAATCAGGTGTTTAAACCCCACCTCAAGTACCTATGAATCTTTCTACAAAAAACTATTCCTTTTTCCAGGATGCGATAGTACAAGAGAAAACCTGAACGATCTATAGTCTCTAAAGATCTGATTAAAAGTGCCGTAGAAGGAGTCGTCAATGGCAACAGTATCCGAAAAGCGGCAAAAGATAACAAATTGGATTGAGCTACGTTTTGTTCTTCTTTTTTATGTTTCTGTTACTAAACAAAACCTTTATTATTCCACTGGCTCAACTAGCCCCGTGGGGTGGCTTAGTTGACCCCACCTAGTGCGGTCAACTGAGCCATCTGACTTTTGTGATATTCATATAAGTTTAGTTTAGTAAGCAACGGTTTTACTACAGATTTTCGATGGTGTGACATAGCCAAATAAACAACCTTTCTATTAAAAAAGATATCATTACTTATCACTTCATTAATTCGGAGCTATACTGCTTAGAATAAAATCATGATCGAGTGACCCCGCTCTGCCCTACCTCTCCCAACCTTAAGTAGGTTATTGAACCAATACGCTCCTGGTTAGGCCGAGAAAATATATATGTTCCATTGCTCGTGTCGGATCAACTTAGTTGTACCTATACACTGAAAAATAAAACCAATTGAATCACAAAAATATATTGGTTGATGCAAATAAATGTCTGATCGCGGAGTGCCAACGATATATGAGGTTGTTACAATAGTATAAAATATTTGAAAATGTGATTGATTCAAATAACATATTGTTTTATTTGGAAATCTCTTCTGTTTCCTGAATATCTACATCATCCTTCAAATAAAATTATATTCTATTGAAATCATTCGATATACAATCCGTAGATGTATGGATGAAATAATTAAGCGGTTGCTACAACATTTTTTATTTCGTACAAAAATATAAGCAATAGAATGAATTAGTTTTTTACTACATCGAAACGAATATGCCATGAGACGTAAGTTTTTCAATTTGTTTGAAATCTTGAATAAAAAGTGAGCATTAGAATGATCATCCACGATAATAGTGAAGAGAATATCAGATATCCAGTGGAATAGCCATGGAGAGAATATCAGATGTTCAACAGATAAGAACAGATTCTACACTTTGATCTTAGCCACAGGCCAAGAAGCGATACTCTTTAGAGTTTCTCCGGCGTTTAAGTAGATTTTCCGTTCGCGCTACGCTTGCGAGAAACGAGCGCGTGTGCGGCTTCTAGCGGTTACTCCGAGAACTACGGGTTTCCTCACACCTATAATTTCGGTGGCGCTCGGCCATGATTTGGTTGAATTTTTTTCAACCAAATGCGCAAGAAACAAATTTTATTTTCGCATAATGTTTTAACCAATTCTGACATTTGCTTAATATTTTTCAATAAAAATAAAATATTAATATTTACACGAATAATGTACTTGAAAATCAATATCGTATATGGTGAAAAAAATAAAATAACATATTTACTCAATAGACATTTTATCTAAATCAAACGAGCGAAATTCAATTTTTCTTGTGTACTCGAATCAACAATATTCATGTTATGAATTGAAACGCTTTTTTTGTTCGTTGCAGAAAATGCATTCAAAACTATATAATTTGTTCGCGATATTTTTTTGCATACTTTCAACAATATATTGTTCTCGGCTAACAATATATCTTTTGAATGAAAAAAAAAGTTTCAATTTGATCTTGTTATTAAAGTCAATAGCGTTTTGTTTGGACTAATAAATCCGATTATTTACACCAACAATTTTACAATTGAATCAGCGAAATTTCATTCAATAAAACCAATGATATTGGATCAATGATTTTATCTTCTCAGTGTAGTTCGTTTCCATTGTTGTCATGCCCATACGGAGTCAGTGACTCTCTACCTTCCGTCCATGGAACGCACATTGCATACAGGCGGTGGCTAAATTTGGCCAAAGACAAGAAGGGGAATGAGAAAGGTCAACCGGCGCAAAAGGTAATCGTCGCACCCGGGATAATTAACGACGTGGGGTAATTGACGCGAGTGTTTATCATCACATGGGACAATGAGTGCAACGAATAATCGATACTTGGGTTCATTGATGCAGCGATTCGTTGGAACTGAGGCCACATGACGCAGAGAGTGTTGGCACGAATCGTTATAACGTAGGCGGTGCTCCGGAGGGGAGCCGTCCACATCGAAGGAAGTAAAAGGAGCAAAAGTGTCAGGAGGGACAATTAACGCAGACGATAATCGACGTGATGGGTCACTGATGCATGGGCTGACGGACGCAAGGATTGGCATGGAAATATCGACATCGGAGTTTAATGACGCAGGAACTAATCGTCGATAGAATTCCCGGCCGGACTTTCCCTTCTTCGTTTCCATGACAGCCTTTCGCTCCCGATTAGGATCGGCAACTAGAACTGATGTTTTCCCCGACACGATGGATCTCACACGCAGGTTCAAATTCGCACCAACCTCTCCACACGCGAAACAATATAAAGCAATGCGCACGTACGTCCATGTACACTTCAACTTGCGTCAGTGCCTCTTCACGCTGCATTCTTTACGTATATAGCGATGTTTGGTATAAATATCCACCTAGAACTCGTGTCGGCAGACGTCAAAACTTGAATTTGTTCAACTTAATCGAATTCACGAGTGGTACTCGCTAACAGTTCGAGTTAAGATCAACAAGATGTGGATAAAAGTGGCGCGACGACGACGACAGTCACGAGTGCCCGACAACAATACTGGATTCAGAGTGTCTTATCGGTAGGCAGGTTACCTACGAGGCAACAACGCAAAATTCGAACTGAGTAAATGTGACGCTGCCAGAGCGGCGATGACATAGGGGGCTCAGCTCTGAACTGACATTCCGAAGGATCTGGGTCCAAAAGTTATATCGTCTTAGCCGCGTATTCCTACGCTGAGGGCTTGAGAGAGGAATTACCTTTGAAACCTTGGAGGATGTTAATGTTTTATTTATGAAAATGGTAGTCTAACGTTTTAAGAATATGATTGCAACGTCTTAATACGAAATTCGAAGTATTTTTGACCTCTACTTTTTCATAAAGTTGTTGATTTAGTAATTGAAAGTAGTGCAGAAATGGGACTGGGCATTCCCTACGTTGTGTCTGGCCCTGACCAGATTTGTGTTGTCTGATTTATCTGACCGGGCCCTCCCATGGAACAAACCGGGATGATCGCAAAATCGTTTTTTACGGCTTACCCTCTATTTTTGGAAATTACAATCTTCTGGCCGGGATACATCGCGAGCAAGCACATCTTCACGTAATGTTTACCCGGCCTCAACATTGACATGTTCTGAAAAGTGGAGCCTGTCTTTAAGAACCAAAGAAGAGGTACTTTGTTTTTCACCTAATCAAAGATATTTATAATTGATTGGAATGAAACTAATACAACTGTTGTAATTCTATTCATCATTAAAAGCATTCATTTCATCAATGATAATCGACGAGGATAACGATGCTGATTATAAATACCGAGATTACGATAACTGATGATTTGAGCATAAAGAATGGGCAAATTATTTTATAAGGCAAAAAAGTAAAGCATCTCATTCGTGGTTTTGGAACGCCTTGTCGCCATGTTGGGAAGTATCAATGTTCTGGCCGGGAAGACATTACCTGAATGTATTTCGCCAACAATCCGCGAGGTGGCTACAAGCGAAGCGGTTCACGTAAGCAAGGTACCATCGTACGAGGATAAAAGTTCGTCCTGTGAGTGTACCAAGTACAGAAGTGCTATGCTCACAGCGTGCACTTACGCTTATGATTTTGCGATATTTGCGAAATAACCGATTGCACTCTAGGCTTTTTTCGCTCGGATAGTAATCTGTGTACGTTTTTCTGTCTCTGCCTATCAGGGAATGCGAGCAAGCATATGTATACACTCATATACTACCTTAGCAAGCCGATGACCAACGAACAATATGGTGCCGAAATACTAAATTGAATACACTTCCGATTTTACCACTTCAACGATTCCAAAAACGCTGAAACGTCATTTTTAATTTCCTCGTTTGTTCCTGGTTCCCGAATAGAAATGTAGCCCAGGCCGGGGGACCAAAAAGCGTTTCTTACAGCCATGGGGCCACGACCCGACAGCCGGAGAAGAACCTTATTACTGAATACGGTATATGCTGGATCCAGGCTTTGTGTGCACTGTAGATGGAAATATAGTCAGGGCCAAAAAAGAAAAAGTGTTTCACACCTAACAGATACCTAATCCGGATACCGGATCAGTACCGTTTTGCCGAATACGGGTCGCCGGGTCCGATCTCAGTCTGTCCCGTATCTCAATTTCTAGTGTTTTTTTTTTTTTAGTACAGTGGCCCTCACTAAAAACAAGTCATAATCAATTATTATATCCAAAGATAAACTGGAATAAAAAATGTCCCGCAAGTTTAGTAGATTTAGAGATTTTTACACTTTCTCTAAAAAGTCGCGGCTACGAAAATTCTTCTGTTATTCACATTTTTAAAAGATTTATCATTAATATTTTCTTTAAGGAGTTAGGCCACAGTAACGGGTATAAAAACATGTGCGAATTTAACCTTTTTTTCGTATGAAAAAGTGATTCACTCATAAAATTAATTACACATCTATTGAGTATGAATATCAAGCTGTTAGATTTTCTTTTCGATGTACAAAATGTCCGACTACTAATATTTTCTGTTGTTATTTTTTTTTAGGCGCTCCGCGGCGTGATATTTGGCATCCACAATTTTTTACCTAGAGCAAAAAACAAAAATTCTCGTCAATCTACATTAGAATACCTAGAGAAGTACGTACGGGATTTAAAAAATATTGTTTTATTCAAAAGTTGTAGGTATTTGACTGAATTTTCAGTGAAAATTTTTGTATAAAACTGCTCATACATGGAAAGTTTTCGATTAATCAGAAATTCCGTACGTACTCCGCTGCGAAGTGCAATTAGGAACATAACTTTTAAATTTGAAGTTAATCGAGTGAAAATTATTAAAGTTACTTGTCACGTCAATTGGAAAAAAGCTGTTTAGAGGAAAACGCGTTTAAAGTTTTAGATACTCTATGGTCGTGCTAGAGGTGAGCTTACGTTATACGCTCAAAGTCGGTGAAAAAAAAATTCTTGCTATAAATTGAATAGTAACTTATTCTTATTATGATAAAGCACCGTTGTAGTGAGAAAAAAAAATCGATTTTTTGAAAATTTTACTGTGGCCTTACCCCCTAAATATTCGGTGACCCCCTATTTTTATTGTCGTTACGGAATCTTCAGCTTTCTTTACACGCGTGAGCAGTTTAGGGTAATTCCGGGCTAGTCGGCCATAAGGGAGAGATGGCCAATAGAAATGTTTCATAGAACCGTGCACTACATTTCACCTGTTAGTGCTTAATTCGCTTCTCGTCGTACGCAGGTGTAAGCGAACGAGCAAAAGTTTGGCAAAACATGTCAAGTAAGTAAAATCCTTTTTAATTATTCTGTCTAGTGATAATATTTTTTTGAAGGACCCATATTTTATATTGTAAAAGTATTGGTTACTTTTGTATTTCTTGAATAGTTCACGAACAGTGCTTTGTTATAACCTCAAGATTTCGCATATATTGTTTCTATTTGTGCCCATTTTAGATGAGGCCATCTCTCCCGGGAGATTAGGAGAGCTGGCCACGTACAGCCGGTGTATGACGGCCATAGTATTAGTTGTAATGTGTTTAAGATTTCATTTTTTCTACATTTGTTTTAGATGCCTAATTAGTACAAGAGAAAAGCAACTGCTCTGCGAGACAACTGGACTCAAGAATCATTGAAAGCAGCTATTAGTGCTGTAAAAAATGATGAATTGTCGGTTTGTGCGGCCGCTAGGACCTACACGGAAAAAAAATGATTCGTCAAAATTAATAGTTGGTGTTTATAAATTACTGAGGAAAGATGAACATAATGCAGTTTCACACTGTAAACCAATCATGTTACAGCACTTTTAGGACAAAATAATGGATCAGACGTGCTTTTTTACTATTCGAACCGATGGAAATGCAGATTTAAACTGTAAAAAAATCATAATGATCACCGCGATAAAGTAAACTGTCGAATTTACAAATTAAATATGAGACATAGCGGTACTCAATGCGTAAAATATGGGGAGTACCTTTAAAAAAAAAGTAAGATTAGACTGGTAAACACTGATTTGAACCATAAAATTCTTCAACAAGCAAATGTTAAAAATGAGATTAAATTCTATTGAAATTTGGTATTGTCTTCTGAAAAATGTGGTGGGATTTGAAATTAAAAACTGTAGTTTACACCTTGCAAATTGTATCGCAGCTCGGTATTATTCAATACGTACAGATTTAATTTTTACAGAGTCAATTGTCATTTTTTAACAAATCGGGCAAAGCATATTTTGATAACGGGTTGTTGAATACTAACACGGATATTTAAATTTATTAGTGTGATACATGAAAAAAAATTCAAAGCGCTCAGTAGAAGTTACAGCCGACATTGCGCGGTACACCGCGTGTACCTCGAATTTTTACAATGTGCACTGTAAACGCGTGACCGCGTGAACTCGGGGGTTAAGGCGTTCAAACCTGCACGCCTAAATCAACAAAGAAAAATTCTATCGCGTGGTCGCCCTCAGTCTCGACATCTACTCAGTGCTCTTTTGGATCTCGTGGCGTAAAGTTTTGCGCAGTGTCTTCGAGAAACGACAATTATTTATAATCAATGCGAAAACGGACACACACACAGTGAACAAGGACAAACTGTTAGTGAAGAAAAAGTGTCGTGAAAGATTTGTTGATGCTGAAAAGAGGACGAAAAAACGAAGCGAGTATTGTATTTGTACTTTTCTATTTCGCTTTCACGTATAATGATGCTTGATGTACACAAAGCTATTCACTATCTGCATTATTTGCTATTTCACAGTGTAAAAATTTGTCAATGAAGTCGTTCATTTTCACGTAGTAAAAATTCGCAAGTCGGTCCATCTACTGTTTACAGTTTCACATTGTAAAAATTCGTGAGGCGGTTCATCTACTGTTCACAGGTCCACATTATAAAGAATCGTGAGTCGGTTCATCTATTGTTCACAGTTTCACACTGCGACAATTTATCGATCGCTCAGCATAAACTCAATAGTCCTACAGTTCTTTGTGTGAAACGTGGCGTGCACTTTTTAGAGTTTTACGTAGCGAATATCGAAGATTTTGTACCGAGAGGCGCTATTGATGTGAGACACAGTACATTTTGATGGTATTCCATCAAAATTTACAGGATTTTTTTTCCGTGTACGCAAGACCTAGGAAAACCTTAGAAAGACGATATAAGAACAATGACAAAAACCGTTGCGGAGAAAATTATTACGAAACTCGTCTCATCGAAGATTGGCTTCAGTGGATAGTATGCCAACTTTGGGTATACAAAAATTATACTGATTTCGATTATACGTGTTATACGTGTGGTCAAAACATAAAACCAAATAGAAAACCAAGAGCATAATGCTGAGTAACTGGCCATTTGACCTCTACTCATATGGCCATCACACCCGGATACTCAGGGTGAGATAGCGAAGCGTGATTAAAAAAAATTAAGGTTGATCTGATAGGAGTTTGTTTTAATTTCGTAAATTGTCTTAAAGTTAAATGTTCAAAGTTTAATAACAAATGAAGATAAGTTAATAAACGTCTGTACTTTTATGTTGACAGATATTTGAAAAGACTGTGGCCAACTACCCTGCACTTACTCTATAGCAGGCATCTAGAGTTGATTTAGTGTATAAATTACTAGATAGAAATGTGGCCAGTGTGTCATCTCTATGAAGCGCCGTATAAATGAGACGATATTTAGAGTCGGCATTTTTCGATAAAAATTCGTTAACTTGGCTTGAAACTTTATTAGCACACTGGTATGTATTTTTACTTGATAATAGAAGAAAATCAGACTCTTGAAGACGTCTATTGGAGTGTCCAAGGAATTATATTGTTTGCCGTCAGCTGCAATTTGTCACGAAGAAAACACGCGCTCCAACAAAATTTTCAACAACTCGGTCAATTTTTCATATCTCACTTGATGAGATATGAACTAAGGTGATTATCGTGGGCAACGAAAATTCCATCAACACGGAAAACGTTGTAGCAAAAAATCTTCGTTTCTTTTTTTGTACACTCGCGAGTGTGATAAGTGCGAGCGTGGGGCAGTTATCGGTCGTATCTCAAACGAATCGCCCGCACACCTTCCGCACACCGTTCGTCGTGTATATATTCATTTCGGTATGAGGCCGCAAACAATTTGCTCTTCGTACATATAACCGGCGCTATATTTAGCTTCGTCGCGAGTCTCAGCGTGGCTAAATTTGGATTGTATTTGCGAGATTATTCGAGTTTGTTTTTTTGCCGAGTAGAAACGTCGGTCTCGCTCACCTGGTAGGTGGTGATGCGAAAAAATTTCAATTACAATGAGAGCTTCATGGACGGAACGTTGCAAGTCATTGACTTCGTATGGTCACTGCAGCAATGCCAACGCACTGAACGCTACGAGTTGATCCAAAGCGAGCAATGAAAAATATATTTTTCGGTCCATCCAGAATTCTATTTTTTCAATTGCTTGCTTCCAGTTGGAGGACGTGCATACACTGAGAAAAAAAACCAAGTGAATCGAAAAAATATCTTGGTTGATCCAAATAAATGTGCTGCTGCTGCGGAGTGCCACCGATATATGAGATTATTACAATACTATAAGGTTGATAAAAAAGTTTTGTCGCAATAATTTCAATATAATTTATTTATTTATATATCTTATACAAAACATTTCTAATCAACAATATATTCGCCATCGGTTTCTATGACACTCGACCGTCTAGTTGGCAACGCATTTATTCCCTTTGCCCAAAACTGCGGCGGCTGGAACTCAAAGAAATTTGAAATATCCCTTCTGAGAGCGTTTTTGAAAGTTTTGTTTCTCAAACATGCCCTCAAATGTCTGAACAAATGGTAGTCAGATGGCGCGATGTCGGAAGAGTATGGTGGACGAGGAACGGTATTCCAGTGAAGCTAAGTGATTGTTTTGTGGGTTTCCCTTGCGACATGGGGTCTCGCGTTGTCGTGGAGAAGGTGCACAGTCGCGCGTCTTGGCCGTTTTTTCTTATAGCTTTTGCCAATTCCTGGAGATTCTCGATGTATCGTGTAGAGGAGATCGTCTTACCTACAGGGAGAAAATTGTCAAACAGCATTCCCTTTGCGTTCCAGAAACAGCACAACAAAACCTTTTGTGAGTGACGATCAGATTTCGGTTGGTGTGGCGGTTTTTCTCCGATAGGAAGCCAGTAGGTTAAACGCGTTCTGTTATCATACAAGACCCAGCTTTCATCTCCCATCACAAGATCTTCTAAAAACTCCTTGCGATGGTGGCGAAGCAGGAGAGACTGGCAGATGGTCATGCGACAGTTCTTATTGTCGTCGGTGAGACGGTGTGGTTCCATTGAGCTAGAACCTTCCTGTATCCCAAGTTGTGTAAGTGATTGACTATTGACGGTTGGGTGCAGTCAAGTTCTCTTGCTAGCTCGTGCGTACTTGCTTCCGGTTTTTCTTTGATGCAGCGGAGTAATGCTTCATCATCGATGATCGACGGTCGTCCGGAACGTTCCTTATCTTCAAGGCTTGTGTCTCCAGATTTAAAACGATTGAACCAACGCTGGACTGTTCGATGAGAAACTGCGTTCTCGCTGAATGCATCCTGTATATTGTTAGCAGTTGTGCTTGCGTTCGTGCCGCGCCGCCACTCGTAAAAAATGATCGCTCGAAGTTGCTCCTGCGAGATCGAATCCCTTTCTGTCCACTAGAACGCGCGCTTGCCCTTTTATACCCTGTCACGCGGAAAAGTAGAAAACATTCTCGAATATTCTCGACATAGCTCGATGTCATATTGCGTCAATACGTAAAAAGACATTTTTTAAATTTTTGCGACAAAACTTTTTTATCAACCTGATGTAAAATATTGAAAAATGTGATTGATTAAATAACATATTATTTTCTTTGAAAAAGCTCTTCTGTTCTCTGAATATCTACATTATCCTTCGAATAATATTATATTCGAATGAAATCATTCTGTATACAATCCGTAGATGTATGGATGAAATAATTAAGCGGGTGCAACAACATTTTTTATTTCGTACAAAAACATAATCAATAGAATTAATTATTTCTTTACTGCATCGAAACGAATATGCCATGGGATGTAAGTTTTTCAATTTGTTTTAAATCTTAAATAAAAAGTGAGTATTAGAATGATCATCCACGATAATAATGAAGAGAATATCAGATATCCAGTGGAATGGCCATGGAGAGAATATCAGATATTCAACTGATAAGAACAGATACTACACTTTGATCTTAGCCACAGGCCAAGAAGCGATACTTTTTAGACTATCTCGGGCGTTTAAGTAGATTTTCGGTTCGCGCTACGCTTACGAGATATGAGCACGCGTACGGCTTCTAGCGGTTAATTCGAGAACTACGGGTTTCCTCACACTTATAATGTCGGTGGCGCTCGGCCATGATTTGGTTGAATTTTTTCAACCAAATGCGCAGGAAACAACTTTTATTTTCGCATAATTTTTTAACCAATTCAGACATTTGCTTAATATTTTTCAATCAAAATAAAATATTCATATTTTAACGAATAATGTACTTGGAAATCAATCTCGGATATGGTGAAAAGAATAAAATAACATATTTACTCAATAGAAATTTTATCTGAATCAAACGAGCGACTTTCAATTTTTCTTGTGTACTCGAATTAACAATATTCATGTTATGAATTGAAACGCTTTTTTTGTTCGTTGCAGAAAATACATTCAAAACTATATAATTTGTTCGCGATAATTTTTGAGATAGTTTCAATAATATATTGTTCTCGGCTAACAATATATCTTTTGAATAAAAAAAAAACTTTTAATTTTATCATGTTATTAAAGTCAATATCGTTTTGTTTGGATTAATAAATCCGATTATTTACACCAACAATTTTACAATTGAATCAACGAAATTTCATTCAATAACACCAATGATATTGGATCAATGATTTCTTTTCTCAGTGTAGTTTTGTCCGTTTGGTGAGAGCCACATTAGGAATTGGCGTATCAGACAGCAACCTTCACCATTTTATGACAATTAGCTACAAGCCCAAAGACTACATTTTTTCTCGAGCTAGCCCAAAGTTTAGACGCAGGTGCACCTGAAACAGCTCTTCGCAGCCTGTCAATTGGTCACCATTCGCTGTATCGATTGCTCGTCGTACAGGCGTTGTGCAAACGTAGACAACTGAAAAGTGCCCTGATCACGAACTCTGCTATTCTCAATGTTGCACCATCTCTTCTTCAGAGTAGCCCACGTTGCGTTGCAACTGGAATGGTCGAGCCTTGCTTCCTGCATCACACACTGGATAAATTACAAATACTTCATGGGGAAGCGTTGCCTATTAATTTAACTGCGATTGCGCCTCGTTATCCTTAAATGATATGAACGTATTTTTGCGTCATCATCGATGAGTATTCACGACAAGAAATGTTGCTACGGTGCAGGCTATGCATCTGGCATACCGTATTCCGTACCACGGCACGGTACAGGTCGCCGGATCAGTCCTTTACCAGGCGTGAAATGCTTTTTTGCATCCGGCCGTGACGCGGATGCCAATCAGGAAGAAAAATTAAAAAATAAAAAAATTGTGAGCGATCGAAAGGAAGTTTGTTTTTCCCCAAAAAAATTCGCAGTTTTTGTTCACTATTTCAATTTTTCAATTTTTCTTCTTGATTCCAGGTCAACTTATATATAATATTGTAGGAAGTGAAAATATGTTTGATGTTTTTGCTTCAGATCAGCTGTCCGGAACTTAGAACTTCCATAAGCGAAGAATGTCATCGACCGCGCACCGACATACGTGGCTCCTCCCACTCCCTCCACCATGTTTTCTCAAACTTTCAAAAATAGTTTAATGTTCAATAAAAACCGCTTAGTCAACATACCAAATATCAACATTCTATATTTAATATTAGAATTTGTAATTAATTCGTAGTGTTTTTTAAATGAAAAAAAAATATTTATTTTAAATGAAAATTAAAAAATACATTAATGAAAGTATTGCCCCTCGCTTTCTACTACTTTTGACCATCTTTCGGGCAGCGTGCGAATACCGTGTCGGAAGAACGCCTCGTTTTTAAGGGCGGGGTAAAGTATTAAAATTTTTTTTTTCATTTTTTTTAAATTTTCTAAATGAATGCATAATATATCAAGAATATTGTGTTAAAATTTCAAGTCGATCGGAGTAAAATTGACGAAGTTATGAGTATTTGAGCGTCTATTGCTCCATGCCGTTCTCTTCTTTTCTGCGTTTTTCAAACCGATTTTCTGAGACTTGTCATATTTGAAGTCCGTGTGCACGATAACTCAAAATCTACTGGACCAATCGCTTTGAAATTTTGCACAGTACTTCTTCACATAATTCACCAGGTATTGTCGAGAGCTTTTTTGTTTTTTTAATAATTACTAATTTTTCAACAACAAATTAGCCGATTTTTTTAGCGAAAATCGGGTTTTTGGCTCCCAAGTGCTACGAAAAATCGAAAAATCGAAAAAAAAAAATCCTCCCGTCATTACCTCGAAAAACATCTCCTTTAACAAATGCATTTTGATTTTTTTGTTTCAAATGATTCTGTTGCGAGTTATGGTGCACACCGCAAACCAACTTTTTTCGAGGCGCCTCCGGGGTTTAATTTTCACTCGCTCAATTTTGAATATTTTGCAATGCAAATTTAGGAGAATGTTGTTCAAATGTTACTTTATTATATGTAAATTTTTCAATAAACAAACACTATTCGTTACGCAAAAAAAAATCTTAAAAACATGCCTTTTTTTCGCCGAATTAACTTTACCCCGCCGTTAAATGCAATCCACGAATCGACCCATTTTTGACAATCTTCGTAAGAAGTGAACTTCTGCTCAGACAGGCTATGAGCCATCGAACGAAACAAATGGTAATCAGAAGGAGCGATATCTGGAGAATACGGCGAGTGGGGTAGGACTTCCCATTTAAGTGTTTCCAGATATGTTTGTACCGGTTTTGCGACATGCGGACGAGCATTATCGTGCAGCAAAATGACTTTGTCGTGTCTTTCGGAGCATTCCGGCCGTTTTTCTTTCAGTGCACGGCTCAAGCGCATCAATTGCAGTCAGTAGCGATCCTCAGTTATGGTTTCATTCGGTTTCAGCAGTTCATAATAAATCACACCCCTCTGATCCCACCAAATACAGAGCAGGAGCTTAGACCCATGGATATGGCTTTGCCACTGATGTTGATGGTCGGCCGGGCTTACTCCATGACTTTCTGCGCTTCGGATTGTCGTAATGGATCCATTTTTCATCACCAGTGATAATTCGATGAAAAAAAACCAAAAAAAAGCGGGGAGTGAAACTCCCCGCAAAAACACTTCATTCGGCACAAATGTTGACATATTCAATAAATTATAAAGTGTTGTTATTTACGATTCAAAAAGAGGTTATGTACAGCAAATGACATTCAATGATAGCTGTTTCACGATGCATACATTACTGTCGGTAACAACGAAAATACTGTACTACCTACGCCATCTCTTGTAAAACGCTACGAATTAATTCTAACACCTAATACGTTTCGCATTAAAAGTTGGTGAAAAATCGAACATCTTTTGGCCCAACGCGGCAGAATCTTCCCTTAAGGACAACGCCCCTATAGGTGCACCTAAATGGCTCGTCATCGCATGTAAACTGGAAGCGCAGCCAAATAAACTGTCTCCCGACCGCAGTCTTTGCTATCCTCAAAGTACCACGCTTCGTTGCGCTATAGATCGTAACAGATCAGCCTGCCGAAGGTTCCACCATGCTAATTCACAACCATCCACCATGTGGGCTCGGTTCGGCCGATAGCGCGCAATGCTCCAGTTGGATTTGTCCCTTTGACGATCAGGCTCCAATGTTGGCTACTTTTGGTTGGTCGCTCACCAGTTCGCGGCAAAACCAACAAGATCGTCTGCCGCGTATGTAAATATTGTCGCTCGTCGCATTCACCCAACCACGAACGACAGACGCGCTCTTGACTGCTTCCCGAAACGTGATGTATCACGAAACGACGAATCAAGATCGTATTTACCTGCGGCAGCGTACACTGTTCGGAGATCGACCCGAATTAAACTGTTATCGCAACGGTCGCCCAGACGCTTCATTCACGCACGACTCACGTGAACATCGACATTGGTCTCGAACGCGACGAGAGCTGCACGCTGTTCAGTTTCGTATTCAATTTGGGTCGTGACCCGTGCGAGCTCTTCGCCGCGCACGGTGAAGAGACTCGCTGCGCTTCGGAGACGAGCATTTCGCGTCTACGTGCGGTATCACGAGCTACGCCAAGGAATCAAATGATCTTGTGTATTAAATTTTGGACGTGGAAAATGCCCAAGTTTTTTACACAAATGCACCTGCTGATACCCCCGAAACGGTTGAGACGCGACGAATGACAATGATGAATGCTGCTGAAGTTCGCATGTTGGAATGCGAACGTTTTTTTATTTTACTTCTCTCCATTTTCATTGTTATACAAAATATTTTTGATGGGGGTACACTGAGAGAAATGTATGGTAAATTCAACCATATTTTAACTATATTTTATATTATCTTGAGGGGACAACAATATTTTATAGTCATAGTTACTGCCTAAAATATAATAGGTTTTCATAAAATGGATATTTCCTTACAGTATCAAGAATAGTGAATTTTACCATATTGAATGGTATGTCTACTGGATGTATATAATATTTTATAAATGAAAAAATTTTCAATTGAGAGTACTACCTGTATGATTGTTTATCATAATTTGTCATTCCCTGACCTCCTGAAATGATTCCTATCGAAGTAAATATTTCGCCTGAACATGGATTCGAACCTACCGCCTACCTATCGATACTACGCCCGCTGCCACTATGCTACCAGGTGCTTATGTTATTTTGATCGTAGATTTGGCATAACAGATAAAAGCAATTCCAGCTGCAATTCCGAATAGCTGTTACCTCCGATATAGGTGGAATTTTGCACAGATCATCTTTTTGATAATCTATGTCACTGCTTAAATGGATTTTTGGCACAACGCAATAGTTTTCGAAATATCGAATTTAAAAAACTGATAAATTAATGCGCTCATCTATCTATTGGGTTGGTACAAAAATCTTGCAACACTTTTTTTTCAATTAAAATATTTTTCCTAATAATGAAGTTCGAGAACATTCGAGAATAGGAAATACAAGAATGGTCTAGAACCTTCCATGCTGCAGGATATATAAGCGAGTCAGATGTTTCGCGGAGTCAGTTTGAGCAAAGATGGATCAACGTGCACTTCGAGCAATCGCATATTACGAATTCTTGCAAGGGCATTCTGTAAGAGCTGCAGCCCGTAATATGTGCAGTGCGTTCAAGGCTAATGCAGTTAATTATTCAACGGTCTCCCGATGGTATCAGCGTTTTCATTCTGGCGATACATCTTTTGAAGACAAACCTAGATCCGGCAGGGAATCGATTGTGGACGATGAAGAACTGCGAGCACTTATAAAGGCAAAGCCTCAAATATGTCGTCACGAGAATTAGCCAACAAACTCAACTGCAGTCATCCTACTATCCTTCGACATTTACAAGAGAAGGGATATAGGAAAGTTGATTCGTCTTGGATACCGCACAATCTCAGCGAATCAAACAAGGCAACACGCATGTCCATCTGTCTTTCACTCCTGCATCGTCCGCAAAGAGAGGATTTTCTTCAAGAAATAGTCACTGGGATGAAAGCTGGGTGTTGCATGTTAATCACACGCGCAAGCGTCAGTGGCTATCGAAAGGGGAAAAACCAGAACCGACCCCTAAACAGCCCCGTGAAATGAAGAAAGTTTTACTCTGTTGTTGGTAGGATTCTAAGGGCATGCTCTATTACGAATTTCTGCCAACCAACACCACAATACAGGCAGAGATTTATTCTGCACAACTGCAAAAGGTGGCTAAAATTATGAAACAGAAAAGGCGAAAACGTCTTCACGTTCGGCTTCTCCATGACAATGCTCGACCCCACGTCGCTAAGATGACACAAGAAACTATTTCGCAGCTAGGATGGGAAGTTCTACAACACCCACCGTATTCACCAGACTTAGCACCTACCGACTATCACCTGTTTCGAGCTTTGAAGAACTATTTACGGGATAAAAAATTTGAAGATCTGTCAGATCTCAAAAATACATTGGACGACTTTCTTAATTCACGATCAAAAGAATTCTGGTCTGCGGGCGTGCAAAGTCTACCAGAGCGTTGGGCAAGAGTTGTAGATGCGGAGGGAGCCTACATTACTGAATAATCGTTTATTGTTAAAATAAAATATTTTTCTTTTTTACTCGTGTTGTGTGTTGCAAGATTTTTGTACCAACCCAATATATCGGTCATAGCGTGCTACCGCTGTCTCTATTGACATGTTCCACAAATGATTTACTTCTTCACTACAAGATTACCATAATTTTGTTCGTATAGTCACTTTTCGTAAGATCTTGTAACAATTTATACTCAACAAGTGTTAATGTTAACCATATAAATAGTACAAACGTGTACTGAGAACAATGTCCATAGTTTTTATAAAAAAACGCCCATGGTAAAAGTGGACATAGTTAAATTCCCTATAGTTTTTTGACACCGCAATCATAATATGATTAACACAACTATAAGCGTCTATCTAATCATGCCGTTTTGGTAGTGTGTTTGATTATCTAGTATCCGCGAAATAACTATTGACTACTGTGAAAGGCTTTGCAATATCGATATAGTTAATTCAATTGATATTTTTACAATAGTTAGTAATTATTTCGGGGATAATAGATAGTCGAGCACGCCACCAAAATTGCATGTTTAGATATACGTTTCGCTTATAGTTGTGTTAACCATATTATGATTACGGTGCCGATAAACTATACGGGATTGTACTATCCCCTCTTTTGGCGTGGGCGTTTTTTATAAATACCATGTACTTTGCTCTCAGTGCAGCATTACTATTTGTGCGCCGACTTTGTGATATAGCCGAATCAACCATAGCGATATTGTAAAGCCTTTTACAATAGGGTATAGTAATATCTGAGATACTCCCTAGTCAAACACGCCACCAAATTCGCATGCTTACGTATACTTTTCGCTTATAGTTGTGTTAACCATATTATGATTGCAGTGACAATAAACTATAGGGAATTCGACTATACTCTCTTTTACCATGCGCATTTTTTGTAAATAGTATACACTTTTCCCTCAGTGCACTCTGCTGCCTGTCCATTCGGATGTCCCGGATATCTAGCTCGTAAACGGAATGAGTTACAGATCTGAAATTTGCATATTTTGTGTTGAATATTGACCCAAAACCGAATATTGAATTAGAAATTCAATTCGATGATTTTTCATAGGGGTCCCATACATGAAAAAGAAGCAGATTTTTTTTACCCTGGCATGTGAGGTGTCATTTTTTAAAGCTCATTCAATAGAGTACAAACATGTTTCTTTTCTCTTTTATCTTCAAAAATGAAGAAATGGAAGGCCCACAAAGTTGTCGGTTTTAGATCATTTTTGTTACAGGGTCTGTCTCAAAAACTAAACTAGTTAGGAATTTGGAATTTCTGTATATTATGTACCATATCCTGTATTCAAACAACAAATACTGAAAACACCGATGCATAATGTAGTATATATAATAATTGATTGTATACATAACACAATAAATTTACAATGAAAATATATAAAATTATCGTCATTTTAATACTTACAATACCAAATGACTTATTTTTGGAGTGGTGCCAGCCAAGAAGGAGGGATTGCCGTCACGGAAGAAACGATATTGCAAATTTAAAAAAGACGGTAGATCGTATATTTAATTTATTTTTGATAACTTTATCGTATATTTAATTTATTTTTACTGACTCCAAAAATAAGTATTTTGGTATTGTAAATATTTACAGTAGAACCTCGATTATCCGAACCAATTGGGACCGAGACTAGTTCGGATAATCAAAAGTTCGGATAATCGAAACGTGGATTATTTGGGACGGGATCATAAACAACACCTTTTTACATAAAAACAGTACAGACATATATGCATGTACTGTTTTTATACATATATGTATGTACCTTTAGGGTACATACAAAAAACCCACGTTTCGATTATCCGAACTTTTTATCCGAACGATTTTGTTTAAAAAAATATTTAAAAAGGCATTCAACTTTTGGGTTTTTTGGGGTGAGATCATAAACAACAACCTTTTACATAAAAACAGTACAGTACATGTCAAATTTTAATATATATATATGTACTGTTTTTATGTACATACATATATCAGGTGTTATATATATATATATATATATATATATATATATATATATATATTAAACACCCGAAAAAAGTCGAATGCCTTTTTTAATATTTTTTTTTATAAAATCGTCTATTTTTAATTAACGAACGGCTGTAGCGCGTTTTTGAGCGGCTAAGTCTCGCAGCCGTTTGAGAAGGAGAAGTTGTGTTGGGTTGCTCATTGTTGCTCACGGCAGTGGCAGCGAGCAACAATGTATCTTTCGCGCCAACGTTCGGATAATTGAGCGTTCGGATAAACTAAGCCATCGTTCGGATAATTGAGGGTTCGGATAATCGAGGTTCGGATAATCGAGATTTTACTGTAGTAAAATCAGCAATTTTTTTCTCGCCGAAAGGTATCTCCCCCCTCAATTCGATAAATTGCGTGAGATTCAAAGTTTCGGAAAAAACATCTTCCAGCGCTCACTAAGAGAAATCTTCCGAGTGTTTATTTTTTCGGAGTGTCTCCCCGTGTGGATATCGGACGAATAAGCGTATGTTATTCGTCCGGATAACGACTCAATTCACGCCGTATTTCCAGTAGACGTACATATTATTGTGATTCGTGTCAGCTACTATCCGGACGAATAACATATGTAGATTCGACCGGATAGAATGTGTTAAATTGTTAAACAAACTATCCGGACAAATAATTTACACGTATTCGTCCGAATAAAATCTTTATAATTTTGTTTGGGTTTATTTGGTTTGGGTTGGTTGGGTTTGTTTGTTTGTATTTGTTTCGATAGGTTTGTTTCTTTAGGTTAGTTTTGGGTTGGTTGGGGTGTTTGTTTGGGATTGTTCTTTTGGATTCGTTTGTTTAGGTTTGTTTGGGGCGTTGTACAGCATGAACTGCGTGAACTGAGCCGCTATCCGGACGAATAACATACGCTCATTCGTCCGATAACCGAACGGCTACCCACACACGGAAAAAAAATCCTGTAAATTTTAATGGAAATCCCATCAAAATATACTGTGTCTCACATCAATAGCGCCTCTCGGTACAAAATGTTCGACATTTGCTACGTAAAACTCTAAAAAGTGCACGCCACGTTTCACACAAAGAACTGCAGGACTATTGAGTTTATGCTAAGCGATCGATAAATGTTCGCAGTGTGAAACTGTGAACAGTAGATGAAACGACTCACGACTTTTTATAATGTGGACCTGTGAACAGTAGATGAACCGCCTCACGAATGTTTACAATGTGAAACTGTAAACAGTAAATGGTCCGATTCACGAATGTTTACAATGTGAAACTGTAAACAGTAGATGGTCCGACTTGCGAATTTTTACAATGTGAAAATGAACGACTTCATTGACAAATTTGTACACTGTGAAATAGCCAATAATGCAGATAGTGAATAGCTTTATGTACATCAAGCATCATTATACGTGAAAGCGAGATAGAAAAGTACAAATACAATACTCGCTTCGTTTTTTCGTTCTCTTTTCAGCATCAACAAATCTTTCACGGCACTTTTTCTTCACTAACAGTTTGTCCTTGTTCACTGTGTGTGTGTCCGTTTTCACATTGATTATAAATAATTGTCGTTTCTCGAAGACACTGCGCAAAACTTTACGCCACGAGATCCAAATGAGCACTGAGTAGATGTCGAGACTGAGGGTGACCACGCGATAGAATTTTTCTTTGTTGATTTAGGCGTGCAGGTTTGAACGCCTTGACCCCTGAGTTAACGCGGTCGCGCGTTTACAGTGCACATTGTTAAAAGTCGAGGTACACGCGGTGTACCGCGCAATGTCGGCTGTAACTTCTACTGAGCGCTTTGAATTTTTTTCATGTATCACACTAATAAATTTAAATATCCGTGTTAGTATTCAACAACCCGTTATCAAAATATGCTTTGCCCGATTTGTTAAAAAATGACAATTGAATCTGTAAAAATTAAATCTGTACGTATTGAATAATACCGAGCTACGATACAATTTGCAAGGTGTACACTGCAGTTTTAAATTTCAAATCACACCACATTTTTCAGAAGACAATACCAAATTTCAATAGAATTTAATCTCATTTTTAACATTTGCTTCTTGAAGAATTTTATGGTTGAAATTAGTGTTTACCAGTCTAATCTCACTTTCTTTTTTAAAGGTACTCCTCATATTTCACGCATTGAGTACCGCGAGGTCTTATATTTAATTTGTAAATTCGACAGTTTACTTTATCGCGGTGATCATTATGATTTTTTTACAGTTTAAGGGGTAGGCCACTGTAAATTTTTTGAAAAATCGATTTTTTTTTATTGGCTTAAAAAATAGTTTAAACCCTCTAGAATAAGAAGACCCCTTAAAATAAGAACTTCTTTTTAAAATTTTTTCCAATAAAAAACTATTCGCAAAACTTTAAACGCGTTTTTCTCGAAACATGGTTCTTCAAAATGGCACGCAGCATAACTCGAACAATTTTCATTTTTTTTACTTGAAATTTTAACCAGATGTGAACATTTACATTATCTTGAGAATGTCGATCGGAATTTTCAAGAACTTTATTTATTGATTTTTTATTAACAAAAAACTTGCCGTTTTTTTCGTCAAAAATCAATTTTTTTTTTTCAAACGCACGCCAAATCCACAAAAATTGATACTTTTTAAAATCCGATCGACATTCTCTAGCTATAGCCCTCTAGATTAATGGTTTTTTTTTGTTCTAGATTCAAAAGTGCACCAGTGGTGCTGCGTGCCGCGGAGCCCTGGAAGCAAAACATGTCCCGGGAAGATAGCTGTGGAACCGCCATTTTGTTTTTTTTACTGTAAAAAAATTTTATAATAAAGTTTAATGTATGCCCGATAACACCATTAAAAGTTTTTTTTCAAATACCTTCAATTTCGGGAGCAAAAAATTAGTGAAAAAACCTTTTTTTTTTGGGCCGTTACAGTGGCCTTACCCCTTAAATCTGCATTTCCATCGGTTCGAATAGTAAAAAAAGCACGTCTGATTCATTATTTTTTCCCAAAAGTGCTGTAACATGATTGGTTTACAGCGTGAAACTGCATTATGTTCATCTTTCCTCAGTAATTTATAAACACCAACTATTAATTTTGATGAATCATTTTTTTCCGTGCACCGTTATTTTTTTACCAGAGAGAAAAATACTTGGCGGTGTTCCCCGTCAGCGTCACCGGCAATCGTGCGTATATCAGCAATATAAAATAATGATAATGCACAAGCAATGCAACAATTCATCGAAGGACGACGGTCAGTTTCCTAGTCACGTACGCAGACAGGAAGACTCCTCGACCTGATTCCTCCGGGGACGGAAATTACTTAGAAAGTCTCCGCCAGCAAAGATGTCCGGCGATCAATCAATCGTTCGGTCAAAGGAGCGCAAAGAACTATATCCACGTACAAAGAGGATGCGGGACGTCCATGTGTGTCTCAGAAGACCGCAATTTGCGATTCTACTCGTTGGTTGTATTTGTTTCCCCTCGTTTCTTTAATTTCGCCGTGACCGCTTTACCGCGTCCTTGTGGCGGCCGTTGCACGAGCAGAAGAAAAAAGATCGTAGCCACCTCGGGTGGTAGGTTCCTCGACACGTGCGTACTTGACATTGCATTTGCGTATTGTCAAAGAGAAATAAAAACCAAGGGTACCAAAGAGTGGCAGAGCGCGAGAGATTGGCCGAAAAATGATTAAGGGAGAGATATCTTTAGGCGAGGAAAACATTCGATGATTTTCATGATTTTTTTCAGACAGCATATACATTTGCAATGATTAAAATATCGAGTTATTTTTTAAACGATTTTTTGCTTTAAAAGATAGAACTATATGTGTAGAGTATTTTCCCAAAGTTTCAAAGCGAAGTTCGAAAAATTTCAAATCTTACAGCCCGTCAACGCTGTGCCTCACCGCTCGGATTAATAAAAATCTATTGAGCCGATTGAGTCGAGACTTGGTGTAAATATTGATATTATTGCTACCTTCTACTTGACGGGAATTGTTTTTGAATTTAAAAAAAATACTTTTTCAATCTAAATCTGACACAAATTTTTCGTAAAAATGTTAATTATTTTTTGTACATGCGTGCCATTCTCTTTTCTTCATTTTAAGAAGGTTGGAGCGTTAGTCACAGTCCAAGGTTAAATTTAATTTAAAAAAATACATGTTATTGTGTACACTATACTGAGTCTTTACGATTTTTTTGAACTTTTACACCACCAAAGACCAGAGATAAAAAATAGTTTAATGTATGTAATTTAACGGTTAGATAGGCAAGACGTTCACACTAAAGATTACGTAATTTGTATTGTTATTTAGCACCAAGATAAACCATTTCTAACAACGGATTAACGCAAGCTGAACCTTTGTGAACATTTAGAAAAAAAAATCCTCATCTTGCCCATCGTAAACCATGGGCCAATAATCTCGTGACGTAAATATGAATAGGCATAATTATGAATTACTCAAAATTTGATTGTGAATTGTACAAAACATTCGTTGTCGTAGTTCTTTCATAATAATCATCGATAATGTTATGCTTTTTCAAGTTGATAGTAACACAAAAGTTTTTCTACTTTACGTGATAAAAATGTTAAAACGCATAATTTTGCCCTTTAATTATATATTTAAAAAATTAGCATATATAGAATAAATCTGTACGTCGTATGCATATTTTGAGGTTCATTGAAAAAAAATGAATAAACCGTCATTTGACTCAACTGAATCGCTCCAACCTCCTTAATTACTGTCAAATAGAAACTATACATGTTGTTACTGAAAACATAATTGATTTTTTTTCAAATCAAAGTTTACGGGAAGCTAAACTGCGACCTTGCTTTAACACTCTGCCACAGCTTCGCCATTTTGATGATAAATGAATTTAAAAAAGATTGTTTTGTATACTTAAATATTCTATTAAAGTATACCTACAATTTGATAAATGTAGAATCATTATGTCTCAGTTTTTTTAAACCCTCACAATTGCTTCATTTGTTCCCATCTAGATGTATATCCCACCTTAAAAGGAAAGATTTCTTCACCATTTTCCAGACTTAGAGTATGTTTTATTTACTACTTTTGGCTGTTTGATGGTATTTAAAAAAATTAATCTTCAAAAATGCCGGATGTATGGCACGATCTTCCAAATTGCATTTTCAAAACTGGCGTGACGTATAGCTAAATAAATAATCAACCGATCCGGATGAAATTCGGTATAAATCTTCCTAACCTTACTGTCTAAAACATGAACCTAAATGTTCTTGAAAATTAAAAAAAAAAAGTATTTTTGATTGCAAATCATAGATATCTTTTTGAATATTCAATCTTTTTGTTTTAAACCGTATCATTCCGTGGATTTTCAACATTTCCCACTTTTTCTTGGTTCATATTCTGCGTGTGAGTGTGAACGAAAGAAAAATCTTCGTTGGTTTCTTTTCGGATTAATCCCGCGGACGCTACGTGTCACGCCGTCTGACAACATCTGCCGCGATTTTTGAAGATGAATATTTTTTTTAAATACCATGTAAAAGGCAAATGTCGTAATAAAACATCCCCTAAGTCTCAATAATGTTGAAGAAATCTTTCCTTTGAAAAAAAAAATCATAAAAATCAGTAATTTTGTCCTCGCCTGAAGTTATCTGCCCCCTTAAAAACTCAATAATTCAACGGAAACTATTCGACAGGGCTTTGCATCCGAGACCTCTTCGACAGGACGGAGAGATAAAGATAACGAATGTACATAAGCGGCGTAAATAGTGCGTTGAAAAAAATGTCTCCATATATCGCTCAATCAAAGGCCGTTGCCATCGGGCATATATAATTAGAATAAATATTAATAAGATGCGAACAATCACATCGCGACGAATTACATCAGAAGAAGTAGAGGAGGCCGAGGGGAAAGACTCGCGCAAGCGTTGCCGCCTCTTGCCTGTTTGCGATTTAATTCTTGGGTCTCGGGTTCAAGAGACCAACGTCATTCGACGATCGCGGGGGTTCGCGATAACCTTTCTCCTCCGCCTTCCACGCGCGAAGGTTCCCCTTGTTTTGGTGGAAAATTATGAAACGACCGACGGCTGATAAAAACCTCCTTGGTTCTTTCGTCACTCTCGGGATATACACTGGTAACCCGCAATACTAGCAACGTTAATAACTAGATTCCACTAGGGAACTGTGAATGATTCTAGTGTTAAGGTAATCCTATCGCTTCGCACTAGTCATACGACTGATCATTCTTGAAACATGTACAAGTTATATTTTCAACATATGCAAAAAAAAGAATTTGTGATAACTAAAATTTTCCATGTGTAAACTGTTCAATGAATGTTCACATTTGATTCGAAAAATGAAAAAATAGTTATTCCAACGAACCGAAGGGTTGTTAAGGGCAGGTGGATGAGTACTATTCGGGTCAAATAGACTCAGTGTGTCGAAGCCGTGGCCAAATATACGAGGGTGGGGTGAAAAGTTTCCGGCCAGACCAAGAAAAACGATGTTTAAAAAATTTGTTTTGCTTTATTTTTCAACATAATCTCTATCAACACTGATACATTTCTCATAACGATGTTCTAATTTAGTTATACCAGTTTTAAACGTAGATTCGTCAAGCTCCTCAAAATACTGATTTACAGCTTCGATAACTTCTTCGTTGCTCTTAAATCTTTTTCAGGAGTGTAGTGATGGACCATGTCTCATCAACAGTTATGAATCGACGCAAAAATTCATTTGGATTACGCCTATACAGCGCCAAATAGTCGGTAGAAATGGTTTTTCGAAGCAGTTTTTGGTCGAGCGTTAGCAAACGCGGCACCCACCTTGCACACAGCTTTTCCATGTTCAAATGGTTGTGCAAAATATTTCGCACACGTTCAGCTGACATCCTACAGGTCTCAGCTATCTCATGCACTTTCAACCTGCGGTCTTCCAACACTATTTTATGGATTTTTTCAATCATCACTGAAGTTGTGACTTCAACGGGCCGTCCTGAGCGAGGCTCGTCAGAGGTGCTCACACGACCCATTTTAAATTCAGAAACCCACTGCTTAATAGTTGAATATGATGGGGAGGAGTCTCCTAGTGTTGAATCCATTTCTTCTTTTATTTGTTTTGGTGTAAAACCTTTCAAATGGAAGTATTTGATGACAGCACGTTTTTCCAATTTTTCCATTTTTACGAAAACAACGGAAGCGTCTCGCGCAATGTGCTCTCAAACGCAAACTAACGTAGCGATTGGGCTGAAACTATACATACAAGCTCGGTAGGAATGGTACTGTAGGACGCCGCTCCAAAACTAGACCTAGTGGCACCATCTCTTGGTCAGGCCGGAAACTTTTCACCCCGCTCTCGTAAGTGTGTCAAGGAAGGGTTAAATAAATGTTAGTTTTCTATTTTTTTTTCTGTAAAACGGCAATGTTTGCAAGCACTTTTTTAGTTGAAATTTTTTCAACCATCGTCTTATTACTAACTTATTTTTAACAATTTAACCATTGTTCTATGTTCAGCAGTGACATATGCGAGAATCGTCCTTAAAAAATTGTGCTTCTGAGCCAAGTTTTTAGCCGCCTTATGGTAGAAAAACTTCTACCATATTGATGATCTTGAAACAGTTTATATAAATTAGGGCAGTAGGCCGTTTTAATATGGTTCCTTAAATTTCCAGAATTTATTTAATTATTTTTAAATGAAAGTATGGTTTTCGTTACCATCACTTTAGCTTCTAAGGCTGGCGTATCAAGTATTAACCCTCCATCCGTGAACCTGGGTCGTTTTCGTCCTGTCCAAAATCATTTTCTTCGCAGGTTGCTTAATATTTAATGAAAAAAAAAATTACAAATAAGAAAAAAAAACCCTATTTTCTCTTGAGAAGTACGGCCTGAAGATTGACCATGATTTTTTTCAGATTTTTTTCATTGACAATTGTTGGTTTGGTAGTCCAAAAACGAAAACGACCCAGGGTCACGGTGGGATATACATTTTGACAGGAAAAAATAAGCAACATTGAGCGATTTTTTAAACTAAGAAAAAATTATTCTACAACCATCTAACTTTAGGTATACTTTAATACTATATTTGAGTATACGAAACAATTTTTTTTTAAATCAATTCATCATAAAATTGCGGAGCTGTGGCAGAGTGTTACAGCAAGGTCGCCGCGGGAGTTGCGAATCGGCGTGCAGTCTAGTTTCCCGTAGACTTTGATTTGCAAAAAAGTTCAATAATTTTTTTCAATTAGAACATGTTGAGTTTCTATGTGACGGTGATTAAGATCATGAAAATACAAATTTGAGAAAATGGCACGCATTTACAAAAAAAATCAACATTTCACGCAACACTTTTGTAAAATGTGGATTTAAAAAATCGTTTTCTTTTTTTCAATTTTTCACAAACAATTTTAGTCACGTAGAAGGTATCGATATTATCAATATTTCTACTAAATTTCAACTTAATTAACTTAATAGTTTTCGAGTAATCCTGCACGCCAATTTCAGTAATGCATTTTTGAGAAAAACGCGTTTGAAGTTCACGCCCGCTCCGAATCGGAGAGGTTGAGGCACAGCGTTGACGAGATGTAACCGTTTGAAGTTTTTCGAATTTCGCTTTGAAACTTTGGAAAAGTATTCTACATATATACTTCTATCGTTTAAAGAAAGACAAAAAATAATCGATTTTTCGATCGTTGTAAATGTATATCCCGCTTTAAGGTGCCTCAAATACCTTCACGGATTGAGGGTTAAGATTTTTCAATAATTATTGATGAAATCTTCTCCGTTCTTTATCTTCGTTTAAAAAAAAGCGCCAACTGCATGAGCTAACGGTAGATTCTCAAATCGGAGTTTTAGATTTACAATGATATCATCTATTACTCGATGGTCAATGTTGATCTTCCACTATTCTTCTGGTTATGTGTCGGCCGGCAAATCTACTATATTGCTTTCGCCTACAGTTTACTTAATTGTAAAATTCGAATATACATTTAATTTGCCTAATAAAGTACCTCCTTTTCATACAAGTTAAGAATTGAGGCAAAGGAAATAGTCCAAGTTTTATTAAATTATTTTTTCATGCTGCTTGGGCGAAACAAATAAAATTAATCGATTATTTGAATTTAATTATTTAATACGTTTCTGGGGTTACTTTCGGGGGTCGAAAATTCTAAACCACCACTGCCCCCTTCGCGGCTACGTCAATGCTAGTCGCCCAAAGGGGAGGGTGCCATTCGACAATTGGTACCTACGTCCAGATGGTGCAGTCTGGGAGACTGGTACAATTCCAGTCGAGCGAAGATCCAAGCTAAATCAATTCGAGTTTCGTAGCAAATCAATGGGCCGCCGTGTATAATGAAAGTTCACGAGACACCCGAGATGCTGTGAGCGTTTCGAGCGAGAAAAAAAAAGAAAGGATACGTGATTAGAAAACCGAGAGAGGTTGAAGGACGGAGACTTCGGTGACGATAAATGCAACGCGCGCCGGCTCTGTGTCTACCGGGAAAGTAAACGGATAGGCCTGGATCCAATTGTGTCTGCGATTCATTGTCAGTTATAAGCTTTCTCGCGTCTGAAGGCTCCTTGTCGCTGGAGCTGGTCGTGAATTAAAAAAAATTACATCTCTTGGATCGAGACGGAGAACGAGGCCGAGAGAGCCCCCACGCGCTCTCTCTCTCTCTCCCCCCTCTCTCTCTCTCTCTCTCTCCTGCAAAAGCTAAACAACTTTTATATACATATAAGTAGCCCCACAACGCGTCATAGCCAGTCCGACGCGGCTTTATCGTTCAGTCAAAACAAAAAACGATACGCAGCGACCACACCGTGAGCTCGTGTCCTTTTCCGAGCTCTTCGTATACGGTATCGCGACATATGCGAAAAAGTGCTTCCGGAAGGCCCATCCCAACACCGGAGACTCTCCGTTGTTTCCTCTCATGACGTTACACTCGGATTCGAATTCTTGTCTAGACGAGATAACACGGCTATATCTATGGTCGTGTTCGTTGGGTCTCATCATTTTGATACGAACAACGAAACGTGCGCATAATCAAATGCGCATCATTATGCGCATGCGCAATCAAAATGATGAGACCCAACGAACACGACCTATGGTAATGAGATTCCCCGTCTGTGAAATCGCGAAATCCAACCTTTTTTTCTCATCTCCTATGGCCAATTCAGGAAAAAAAATACGAATAAACAAAGGTCTATGGGTGATCGCTGTAGTTGGTGTCAAAGCTGGACAAATGTACTGAATCGCAACGTTAGGAGGGTTTTTTTCGCCGTAAGAGGGGTAATTTTACTAGGCTGAATGAGCCAAGGAGAGAGAATTTTTTTCAACAATTAGGTTGTTGAAAAAAAAAAGTTCGATTTTTTTCTTCTAGAATTGTCCTTTTGTCATAGTAAAATAGAATGACAAAGGAATTTGTTGAAAAAATAATCTTAAAGATAATTATTAAGTGTTTTTGTGTCACGAAAATTCAAATCATTGACGGTTACGCGACATGCCGCGCGATTGGCGCTGGCGGTTGTGACGTCACGATGCTGTAAGCTATGGAATTATAGGTTATACGGCTTACGCTCGGTGTAAATAAATGTGACACTTGGTGAGATTTTGCATATGAAAACATCTCGAAAACTCTTAAAAAGTCAAAAGCTACTGTAATTTTCGGGCATTGATGTGTGAAAGTTGGGCTTGTGACGGCAAATTCGAGCAATTTGCCGACCAGAGACTGTCACTTATGGTGACAGAGTTTCTGAGCGACGATTATCGATTTAACGCTGCAGAAATTCGTGGGGCCAAAGCTTCGTCATAAGTTAATGTTTTTACGAACTACCTTACGTGGTATTCAAACAGAGAGGAACGAAACAAGTACTATATAACTTTATGGCTGCCATTTTTGACAGAATACTAGTGCTACACGAGTAGTTCGCGTAACATTGTGACGTCGCGGCGCCCTCGGATAACTTCGGAACCGCTCGGCGCGTTCTTGCCGAGCCAAACAGAATAAAAATATCGAAGTGCTGTACATAAGGGGCCGTCCATATATTACGTCATCGATTTTTGCTGATTTTCGACCCCCCCCCCCTACAATCATCCTATCGTCATTTCCTAATGACCCCCCCCCCCCCTCTTGCAAAACTGACGTCATTACCAGTTTGGCAACATTAAAACATTTGCGGATTTGAGAAAAATTGGGTAAAATTAAAACATTTTGTTATAGAATCATCTTGTATTATTTTGTACTTTGGCAATGTTTATTAACATAATAATATTATTCTTCCCTATTCTTTAGTTTTTTTTGGATAGCTCCCACATTTTGTTATAGAATCATCTTTTATTATTTTGTACTTTGGCAATTTTCATTAATATAATAATATTATTTTTCCCTATTCTTTAGTTTTCTTTGGACAGCTCCCACGGAGTTTTCACCCATTCTTGCAAATCCTGGATCACGGGTAATATCTCCGGATCCTCCCCATATTCAGTTTCGCTCGATCGAACTATTTTCATAGGTACGCTGTTATTTGAAGTTCTCGAATATAATGTAGACAAACCTTATGTAATAAATAAATAATGAGTTCAATAATTAATACCATTAGGTACTTGCAAAATATTTTTCATCACTCATGCGGGGAAACCACTCTAGTTGTACAATATACTATTGTACATTTTGAAGTAACTGGTACCACAAGAATGACGTCAATTTCGAAACGCCCCCCCACCCCCCTCATCCATCATTTACCGTCATCCGCAGACGAACCTCCCCCCCCCCCAAATTTAGAATGACGTAATATATGGACGGCCCCTAAGTTGATTATTGTTTGAAAAAAATACTTTTTTAAAATGAAAACCGGGCATGATCCGTACAATGAAATTTTTTTAAAATTCAGTTAGGGTTTTTCCGACAATTAGCCATATGTTGCCATTTCATAAAAAAGTATATAGTAAATTCTTTGTCATATACTGAATGCATCCTCCATATTTTGAATTGTTCATCTACACCGGTTCTATAAAATTTACAATTGAAGAAACTTTTTTTTAACATAGGGAGATACTGAAATGTTATGAAAACCTCAAATCATTATGACATTTATCATTAAGTACATTATGACAGTTTCGTCTCCCTTTGCATTATGACAATTAGGCATCTCCCTAAGTTAAAAAGTGTTTCTTTGATTGTAAATTTTATAGAAACGGTATAGACGATTGATTTAAAATGCAGAGGCTGCATTCAGGGGTCTTCTCACTTTAGGCGCTTAAAAAAGCCATGTTCGTGAATTTTTTCGATAGGTTTATATTGTATTATAGATATTGATATAAAAGTTGTTACACTTAATAAATACACTTTCGAAATACATTTTTTTACAAATTATTTATTCAAGTCACTATTTATAGATGAAAAAGGTAGGTAAGAAAATTCCAAAAAATTGTAGGTCTGCGCTGTTGATGAAATCTCGGAGACGGATCATCCGAAACAAAAAAAATCAAACTATTTTAGATTCAGTATGTTAATGGCTATAGCGCATATGATACAATTTTTGATATATGCAAGAATAACAAAATGGCGGAAATTTTTCGAAAAAAAAAACTTTTTTCACTTTTTTTGCCAAAAAAAAGTAACCATCTTTTTTTTTCAATCCTTGATTTGCGCTATAGCTATAGTTGTAAAGAATATGTGATTAAAATTTCATAAGGATCGGTTCAGTAGTTTCGGAGATTTTATCAACGAGCCGTCGAAAAACGTTGTTTCGAGGAAAACGCATTACAAGTTTGTTTGCGTTACATAAATACAACTTTTATATCAATAATATAAACCTATCAAAAAATTCATGAAAATAGCCGTTCTTAGCGTCTAAAGTGAGAATACGTTATTGAATTAGTATATGACAAAGTTTTTTTTAAGCTGGAGAAGTCGAAAAAAAATGACGAAATTTGGATCTTAACTTTAAAAAACGTGATAACAATACAATTTTCAATATTTTTTCGTTACTCTAGTTCCGGCGATATCCTCAGGTCTACAAATTAAAATGTCGTTTGATTTTTTTATTTCAGATGAACAAAATCTCCGGAATCATGGCAGCTGTTAGCCAACTTTTTTTTACAGATGAGTGTCTTCCGAGCGGTGTAAAGTCGATTCAAGTCGTTATTTTTGTTTGTTAAAATTCTGAGGGACTGTAAAATGTTAATAAAAGTGTGCTAAAAATTCAAAGATAATGTGTTATAATGGTTCATAAAAAAAATTCCAAAAAAGCGAAAAAAATTGCTGTTACACGGGATGACCGTACTAATAACCTAATTGGCGGTTGCCTCTTTTAATAGTTCTTCTTGGAGTCTTCCACTTACGATGGCCGAATCGGTTTTATTCTATTTATCCGGTACCCTAACTACATAATAATAATAATAATAATAATAATAGTAATAATAATAATGAGAATATTGATAATGATAGTCATGGTAACGATAATAATAAAATAACTCCTCGATGGAGGCTTTATCATAACATGTAACTTTTTATTGCTGTATACATTTTTCACCTTCTACTTGCCTTCATTTTTACCTTTACAGCAACTTATCCTACAGATTCGAAACTCTTGTCTGAAATTTTCATACGCTTCACAGGCTTATAGCTTTTTGTTGTCAAACTTTCTATAAAAATGACTCCAAGTTTGGTCGATAAGACGAAAACGTTCGAATTTACGAGTTGCTCTGCCGGAACATTCGAGCATGAATCGATTGCGTTCAAAAACGGTCAGTGCCGCCATCTAACGGGGAAGCTTTGTACCCGTATGACTTACTGCGTTTTCTCTTCTTCCTCGGTAAGTAGTACAGGGTATAGCCATCTTGACAGCGAACGGTGAAAGGCTGAAAAATCTTAAATAGTTTTTTTTTCGCGCAATTCTCGCAGGGTTCTGGAGCAACAGTTTTACAGGAAAGGGAACGCAGAATAATCGGACGAGGTAATGGGGTATTACACCCTTTTTTGAAATGTGTCTCAATTTGATCTTTTGGTGGTAATAAACTACTAGACTTTTTATTTCTATTTTACGAAATCCATAAGTGCCATAAAAATGCATTTGAATTTCACATTTCAAATTTCCGCGCGAAAACGCTAGCCGCCATGCTGCTTCGGTTCGGTGACGTCACTTGCATGGTGAACTTCAACGATGCGCCAATTTTAAAAGTAAGTTTCAATCCCTGTCATTGGTGTGTTGTTCCTAAATGCAAGAATACTAGTGTGAAGATATCGGGAACGTTGTGGATTAAAATGCCAATTAATATAAATATACACTGACAAAAAAAAATTAATTTAAATAGGATCCGTTTAAAACATAGGTTTTTTCGTTGGCTAACGGCCTACTACGATCTTATTTGTTTTAAAGATATTTTTTATTTGTTTCAGGTATTTTTTTTAAATATTGAATATATTCAAAATGAATGAATAAAGATTCGATTCAAGTACATCTCTATTTGCTTACAATGTACACTGTAAATCTAAGTGTAGTATATGCATAAAATATTTCATAAATCCAAAATGAAATGGAACACTTAATTGAGAGTTTTACGACAACGATTTTGTATCATAATTCGTCATTCCCTGGTCTTTTAAGATGATTTTTATCGATTCCACCTATATGGCAATCGAACCTAGAACATACGTACTCAAAGCTATGCACGCTGCCCCTATGCTGCCGAATGAATGCCTATAATTATTTGTTGTATCAGGTACACTATATCAATTAGTTAAAATCATTGTGATATTAAGAGAGTTTTATCGAATAACATGCTATATATTTTTCAAACGTAACCTATATATATATATATATATATATATATATATATATATATATATATATATATATATATATATAATTCCTCTCTACCCCCACACCTCTTTGATATGTGTGTTGCAATAAAAACTGACCATTCAATCAAATAGAAAAATGGTTGCCTCTACGAAAATTCGATTTAATTTAAATTAAAAAAAAACCAAATAGATCAATTTAATGGATTCAACTAACTTGTTTCTTGAAAAGATGGAACCGAATCATAGATTTATTAGGATTAAATAAAATATTTAGTTAATGGACGATATTAAATTTATTTTGATTTAAATAAATAAATATATTTAAAATACATAGTTCCAATAATGGAATGCAATAGGAAAAATTTGATTCCACGAAAAATCTAGTTAATTAAAATAAACAAAAATCAAATAGACGCGGTTAGTTAATATCAATAAAAAAAAATTCTGTCAGTGTAAGGGTTTCTTGGTTAAATTTTCGATCGCTCAATTACTTTTGGCCAACTCAAGCAGCGCAAATCGCTCAAACGTTTTTACGCATGCTCATTAGAAACTTGCTACCCCAATTTGCAAAATAAAAAACTTTGGATAATGACAAAAATAAAGAAGTGAAAAATGAAGAAAAAAAAGATTCGTTGCATTCCATCGATTTCATTTAAATTAAAAAAAAACGAAATAGATCAATTTAATGGATTCAACTAACTTGTTTCTTGAAAAGATGGAACCGAATCATAGATTTATTAGGATTAAATAAAATATTTAGTTAATGGACGATATTACATTTATTTTAATTTAAATAAATAAATATATTTAAAATACATAATTCCAATAATGGAAGGCAATAGGAAAAATTTGATTCCACGAAAAATCTAGTTAATTCAAATAAACAAAAATCAAATAGACGCGGTTAGTTAATATAAATAAAAAAAATTCTGTCAGTGTAAGGGTTTCTTGGTTAAAACTTGCGAGAAGAGATCCAAAGTCATAGTCCCAAAAAAGCTCATTTGTTCTTTTTTGAAGTACAGATAAGTATTTGGAAATTTGCAATTAACTATGACAAACGAGAATATATAGTTGTTGACGCTTTCTTTCGCAGATTAGAGAGTAACACGTCTACCGCTTTCTTTGGTTACTATCTCAATGACGTCACGTCGGAATCCATTATGGCGGCTACCGTTTCGCATGTTCGTAGAACAGATAGTAAAAGTATTTTTTTTTTCAAAATGAATAATAAAATTTATTTTGTGTTTTTATAAATTAAAACCCACATTATTCGATTGTTTATTGCGAAAAATACGTTATTTATACATTTTTAGTATTTTTCTTACATAGAGTGAAATACCCTATTGATCGGAATAACAGACCCAAGAAACGCCTGCACTGTATGGATTGCCAAAATGCAGTTTTTGTCATAATGTTATTTAAAAAAATGATAGCGTATCACGTTTTTACGGGGCTGTGAGAAAACGAAAAAAAAATCTTCTCGTACTCGTGTCATGACGTTCAACTCAACCAGCGCAAATCGCTCAAACGTTTTTACGCATGCTCATTAGAAACTTGCGAGCCCAATTTGCAAAATAAAAAACTTTGGATAATGACAAAAATAAAGAAGTGAAAAATGAAGAAACAAAAAAGATTCGTTGCATTCCAACGATGCAAACTTGAGCGTCGTACTCGTGTCACTATGCGGATGCCACCGATGATGGTGGCGCCAAGGTGGCGAAAAATGAATTTGACACGCGATATCACGCGACAAGCTGCGCCAAGTTGTAACGCCGGCCGCCAAACGTTGATGCGCGGGACACCGCGAATTTCACGGCCGATTTACGATCGAGTGTGGGCGTGAAAACGGCTGAAACTTTTTTGTGAATCTATACACGTGTATTCGTACGTGTGCCATGTTTTGGTCCAAATTCTGCACAGCCGTGCACAAATAAAAACGAAATTAAATTTAATAAATGGATCAGTCGATCGAAACAAAAGAGTATCATTTTTTTCGCAATCGTCGAACCGTTTCGAGGTCGTCCGCGCACGACGCAAAGCGACGAAAAAAACACGTTATGCAATTATTCGTATCACACGCGTAAATATATGTCTTTGTATGTAAGAAAAAGTATTTGCTCACTTGACAATATATCATACGACTCGTGTCGTGAAATATATCGCTCGCGTATTTTTTGTTTTTGTTTTCCAAGGCTTTATTTTTTGAATCGTGCAAAAAATATATTTGGAGGACAAAAAGAAAAGAAGCCCAATACTTCGTGGACGAGACTTGCCGGTATGAAAAAAAAACCAAGCAATCACCGGCCAGAACGATTTCCGGAAATGATTCCGCCGTCTGTACTTTACTATGCAGGTGGCGTACGTGTCGTTGTCGCACAGTCAGTAGCTGCGATGCAATTAAAGAGTTTCGAGACTCAAATCGAAATGATTGTAGACGATTGAAATTTACCATCACCGAGAGATCAATTCGGGTTTCAAACTAGATTTCAACATAGTTTCGGAGATTTTTAATGCTCGAGTTGAACGTTTATCCACTTGGATAAACGTTCACATGGTTTATCGTGGAACGTTTATCCATTTGGATAAACTCTCTTAAGGCTTCACATCGACCTTCCTAACACCCTGTATATATACATGTTCTTGTCCAGCCTGTACAGATTCTTTACGCATACAAAAAAATACCCACAAAACTCCGGAGATAAAAAATAGTTTAAGGCGAGAAAGAATCTGCAAAAATCTCTTTAGAATTTTCAAAAAAATCGATTTTTTTTACCTTGTTTCGAAAGTATGATACCCAAAGAATATACTGACCAAAGGAAAACTCGAAATATTGAATATTTGCGGAGTTATCGCATATAGTCTACAGTAGTAACAATTAATAGTTTTCACATGTTGAAACTTTAAACGCGATTATCTCGAGACTACTTTTTCAAAAACTGCTCGTGTTGCAGCTCAAAAAGTTATCGACCGATTTGGATGAAATGTTGGGAGGTTACTCTCAGTAATATTATCGGAAGGATATATTAACAAAAATTAATTCAAACCGCACCACTTCACCATTTGGAAGAATATGCTTTCAACTTATCGAAAACGTACTGTGTCCAAAACGCATACAAAACAACAGTTATCAGCGACTCAGCGACGCAACTTTTCAACCGCTCACTCCGTTACTCGCCGTATTGAGGTTATGTATGTCCGGGTTTCGGAACCGCAGCGACAACTAGCGGCGGCGCTAGGACCGAAATATGCCACGCTAAACGACGCATCTGATCGCAGCTGCCAGCATTAGAGTTTCCAAACCTGTATGTAAGACCGTGGTCCAACGTTACGATATGACGTTTTACATATGACAATATCAACCATAACCTGCTGGTGGGGCCATTTTTTGTGGCGAAGACTTATTTGTCGTCCCAATATTAATTAATAGTAATAATAAATAATCTCGAGACATAAATATAGTCATAATTATGAATTACTCAAAATTTCATTCCGAGTTGTATAAAACATTAACTGACATAGTTTTTTTTTCTTTCATAATAATCATCGATAATGTTATACTCTTTCAAGTTAGCAGTAGCAAAAAAGTTTTTCTTATTCGCATAATAAAAATATAAAAATGCATAATTTTGCCATTAAATTATATTTTATGAAAAATAAGCACCTACAGAACGGATATATAGCTCATATGCATTTTTTGATGTTCATTGAAAACAAAAATCATAAACCGTCATGTGACTCGAGTGGACCGCTCTAACCTCCTCGAACGAGACGCGTAGACGTGAAAAGCGAACGAGGGAGAATGTACTCACAAGTGCTGGTGAAGCTGTGAGCGCGACCGCGGAAATCGTCGTCCTTGGTGGATTTGAGCGTACACAGCGGCTGAGCAAAGTCCGGATCGTCAAGGTCGAAGGAGACGCTCTCTTCGAACTCCGTAAGGGTCGCTTCGTACATGATTGTTGTTCACGCGCGAAGTACGCCTAGTCTCGTTCGGCCAATACACTGTGACTTCTCTGCAAAGAGTATCGCCGAAAAACGACGCAATTTCGTTTACGAGGTATTCACAAAATCACCAATTTTCCCATCGTCTCGCAGTTATTTATTTCTTTACGAGTTCCACTCAATCCGTTATACGTATTTGTAATCGAACTTAGTGTGAAAAACGCGTTTACGGAAAATTCTACGAGACCGCGTTATTCGCGAATACGAGGTTGGCAAGAGCCCGCGTGACATTTTTGCTTACGCACTAACGCGCCATTTTTCATTTGCGTGTTTCGTGGGGGAAAAATATCGGAGGTATACGCGATAGGGAAAAAATCAAAGGAAACTTCATTGCAATCCCGTTACTCGTGAACGAACAAAAATGCGATATTTCGAAAAACAACTTGATATTGGCGACCGAGCTATAGTTCGAAAATATAATTGATAATAACGATAGTGAATGACGTAATGATAATTAGGTAATGATTGCTGCTCATAATAAATTAAATATTACAATGATAAGGCCGTATTATTACAAATATGATATCTCTAAATTACAATGATACAATTTCAACGATAAATTATTCAAAAAGTACTAAAAAAAATAATAAATTTGATAATTGGGTAATTAGGTAATGGTGTAATAAGAATAAATGAAGCAATCCGTAATGAATAATAAATAAAAATAATCAAATAATGATAATAATAAATGATAATGGCAATAATAAGAATAAGGGCGCATTATTGTCATAGTTATTTTTGTTATTATTATCGGTGTTACTAACGTAACTATTGTGGTTATTAGATGATGATAGTTGTAACAATAATAACGACTACAAGGATAGCGACGATGATTAAAAGAAATAAATGTAAATGTGGCAAACCGACCAGCGAATGGACGGGGGGGGGGCAGTGATCGTACAATCGTGCTGTCGCTGACAAACCCCGGAATCGGAGAAAATTAGAAGAAGGCTAATTTTTTGACAGGTGATTTTGTATGTGCCGCGGGTGCTAAATCCGAGATTGCCTAAAAATCGGGGTGTAGGGTTTTTTTAGGCGATGAAAAGAGATGGGGTGTATTAATGAAAAATACAACCCCTATGAGGTCGGCGCCGTGAGACAAAATGTGCAGAAAAATCCGGGCTTTAGGTCTGTCCACAGCGCCGAAGTCGTGAAAGTTCATTTTGGGGGTACAAAGGTGGGGTGGAATTTTGAAAAATCAGTTTTAATTCAATAACTCTTTAGAAAGAATTCGTACACTTTTTGTTCAAATGGGAACGTTGTAGCCCTTGAAAAGACGCGTCGATCGAGAATTTGATCATCACTCTCCGATAATATCTTCATCCCCAAAAAGATGGTTAAAATACCAAAAATAGAATTGTGTATTGAATATCTCAAAAACAATCGATTTTTCGGGTATGGTTCAAATGTACGAACTGTAGAAAATAATGGTCTCCATATTTTCGTTTCTATGGACCGCCCTTGAATTTTGATTTTCCAACCCCTCTAGGGTGTTCAAAATTCAGAATAAAATTCTGGGAAAACTATTGACCGCACGAATATGCCGCTGTGGAAGAATTTGTAGCTTGAACTGTCAGCTACATTTTTGTCCACAGCGCCAAACTCGTATCTCTTTATTTTCGATCAATAGTTTTCCCAGAATTTCATTTTGTATTTTCAACCCCTGATAGGGGTTCGAAAAAGCGAAATTCAAGGGTGGTCCATAGGAACGAAAATACAGAAAAAATTATCTTCTACACTTCGTACATTTAAACCACCCCCGAAAAATCGATTATTTTTGAGTTATTCAATAAACAATTTTTTTGTTTATGACTCGACAATTCCTTTGGGGGTGTAGATATTATTGGAGAGGGATGATCAAATACTCGATCGACGCGTCTTTTCAAGGGCTACAACGTTCCCATTTGAACAAAAATTGTACGAATTTTTCCTAAAGAGTTATGGAATGAAAACTGATTTTTAAACATTTCACCTCACTTTTTCACCCCCAAAATAAACTTCCGCGACTTCGGCGCTGTGGACAAAAATAAGACCCGGATTTTTCTGAACATTTTATCTCCCGGCGCCGACCTCGCGGGGGTTGTAGTTTGGCATTAATCCACCCCCATCCCCTTTCACCCAAAAAAAACCCTACACCCCGATTTTTAGGCAAACTTGGATTTAGCACCCGCGGACCTACAAAATCACCGGCCAAAAAACTAGCCTTCTAATTTTTTCCGATTCCAATATACAGCACGACTGTACTATGGAGGGACGGAAGCTGATTAATATTTGAAATAAATGAAGAATATGAATTGTCGATAAAAACTCGAAACACTATAACTAATAAAAAAAATCATAGGTGTCGATAAAACCGATCGATCAATTTAATATCGAATTTTGACGCCACACGGAATATTTCTAGTTTCTGGTACTTGCATACCGCGCAACTTAGTTACGGTACGGCTGTGCGCGGTAAGTGTTCTAAAGGCGAAAACAATAGCTTTTGTGAGTTTTGAGGATAACTATTGCTAGTATTACTTAGGGGATCATCACAGTGTAAAATTTAAAAAAAATCGACTTTTTTTTGCATTATCCGATAGTATAGACGGTTATAAAAATGGACCTGGCATCGCGGATTGATCGGAAGTAGACAACTTATATGAAAACTCCGCACTCTAAACTTTAAACGAGTTTTTCTCGATATGTCGTTTTTCAAAACGGTGTACACTCTCAAAGGAAGAGTTTTCAAGCTATCCGTCTCAAGTTTTGACACAGCATTCTTCATACCATTCTTTATTTTGTTATGGAAGCTGTTTTTTTTTAATCTTCATATTTAAAAAAACGAAAAACTGTCGAAAAAACAGACTAAATTCGGTACTTTTTTTCAAACTGCCGCCAGTTTTTCAATTTTGATTTTAAAAGACTTCCATAGTAAGATGGCGGCGTTCATACTGATGAATAGTCTTATTACAAATTTTGGTGAATATTTACGAGTGGGGCTCCAGCCCTAATCGGCTCCAAATTTTTTTTTCACATATTCGGGGCTATTCTGCAGTATGAAAATATGTTTTTTATGATGGGGGAGGGGTATTTTATTAGGAAAAAAATATATTTCTCAAACCCAAACAAACCCAAACCCGTGTCATTTGACCCACTTGATGTCACCAAACCCGTTTCCTCCATAAGTTTAAAAAAGTAAAAAAAAGCTTTTGCGGGTTGAAAAAAGGGTTGAAATTGTTTTCTTCCGACTTAAATATTATAAACAAAGTGCCCTGAAATACATCGACTCGGTACAAAATTTCTCAACCCCCTTTTTAGCTGGAGCGCTACTTATAAATATTTACCCAAATTTTGTTTCAGATAATATTTACGCCACAACCGTGTACACCGTGAGGACTCATTCGAATTTTCTTCGAATACATTTTCAACCGTTAAAAAATGTGGAGAAAATAAAAATAAACGTTTGAAAATTTATTTTCTGTTCTTCGTTAGTGCTTTGATTTGACGTGTAAAAATCAGTGTGATCAGCAAATTTTAACCCTCAAAAAAAATCGACCAGTTACACTGTGATGATCCCTTAATCTAGAATCAGTTTTTGAAGTTTTGAAAATTTTTGAATTGAATTTGTAATAATAGATCACAATTAGACGTGCTTTTTCATGACGTTGAAGTTTGCATCGTTGGAATACAACGATTTGTTTTTTCTGCATTTTTCATTTCTTTATTTTTACTTTTAATTGTTGAAGGCTTTTTTAGAATTGAGGTCGTAAATCTATCTAATACGAATATGTAAAAACGTTTGAGCAATCGCCACAACCTGAATCGGCCAAGCAAAATTTGAGCAATTGGAAAGAATTCGTTTTCGTTGCATTCCAACGATGCAAACGTCAAGCTATGGTTATTCACTGGTACTGGATTCTATTCTCTTTCCAGCGAATGGACATATGAGCTCTGTTATGATAATTCTCAAAGCAGAGTGAAAATTCAGCTCATCTCCTGACAACTGTAAAATTAATTGCTATTAAGAGATGATAATGGACACTTCATTAAATTTTGTCATAAATTAATTTCATTCCTTTTTTTTTCAATTTTTATGAAATTCAATAATCTATTCCTCTGTCGAAAGAAACTTTGGTAGTTTTTTTTTTATAATGTTGCGTTAAGAAGGTACGATCATTACGAAGAATCCAATTTTCGGACTTGACATTTTTTATGACGTTAACGAATACGTTATGCAAACTTTGGAAAAATTTAAGCTTTACTGACCGTTCAGTTTTTTTGTAATAAAATGCCAAAGTCGAACACTTTGAGGTAACGAAGCACGTCGTCGGAACTTTGAGGTTGCGAAGACGGTCGACCGGAAGTGCGGTAATCACGGTTTTGCTGCTCACCTATCCGACTAAGGTCGTTGGAAAACTGAAATTTGATAAATTAGACATAATGGATTCTGTAAATAATCGAAAATTCGAACTTCACAGCGTAGTTCAAGCAGTACATTACAAAAAGATTTCTATTTCCGGTTGAAAAATATCAGAACGACGAAATAGCAGCTACAGGGGCCGGGTGGAAATTCCGAACTTTAAATGCTCCGACGGTTTAAAATTCCGAATTTTAATATTCCGAAATTCAAGATGGGGCCGGGTTTAGGATTTAATATTTCAGTTTCTATTACGCGATAAGTAAAACATTTACCACAAATTTGGCACATTAGAATCGACTCTATGAATATTCACCACAAGTTAACATAAATCAGAACAACTGTGGGTAAAATAAATTTAGTCTCTTTGTTAACCCTGAAGAACTAGTCGTACCTCTTTAAGATGCAAAAAAGCTTTGTTTATTTTTTACGAAATCGTAATAACAAATATAACTTATACTCATATGTATAAGAATATTATAATTTGAGTGCAGCACAGTGATCTCTAAAACTAGCATTTAATAAAAATAAATAATATATCGTTATCCTTTACAGTGTTCATCTACCATACACGTCCATTTACTGGTGGTCGAGTGTCCATTTACTGGCAATTTCTTCCATTTACTGACGATCTCGACATTTCACTACTTATTTGGCAGGACAACAACTCTATTCTTTATTTCTCTATTCTTAAACATCTCTCTTCTTAAATATCTCTATTCTGGAGCAGGTTTAATCGAAACATCTGTATTCCACAATATCTCACTTTTTAAACATTTCTCTGCCGGAACATCTCTATTCGTAAACATCTCTATTCCACAATAATTCACTTCCGAAATATCACTACTCTTAAATATCTCTATTCCACAATATTTCTTATCCGAAACATCTGTATTCTTAAATATCTCTATTCTTCGAAATCTCATGTGACATCCATAACATCTGTATTCCGACAATTTCATCTCACAATATCTCTCTTCCGAAACATCTCTATTCTTAAATATCTCTATTCTTTAAAATCCCATATGTGACATCCATAACATCTGTATTCTCCTCCGACAACTTCATCTCACAACATCTCTCTTCCGTAACATCTCTATTCCACCGTCTCTGCGTTGCCAAATTCATTGGTGGCCAAATAAATAAATGCAATATATTACAAATGGGTCATTCAAATAAATTTGACATGAAGTTGGCAAATGACGAATTTCCCATACAAAGTACTTTTCGTTTTCCAATTTTTATCTCGAAATTACAGTGTTATCGTGTTAATGTTCTTATCTTTCCTAACTTACCGACATCAGTAGGGCATTGCGAGCAGCAAAGTGAGTATTGAAGATCCATACCACGAGCATGACGATTTTATAGGTTAATCGTATTATATTATGTAACTTTGCAATTATGATACACATTCAATGAAAGCATCCACTATGGCCGAGGGCAGACCACAATGTTTTTTTACTTCCTTTATTCTCATTGCCGACCATTCTACTATAAAACGAGTTGATAACCTTGGAAAGAAAAATAAACTGAAAACACGACGAATAATTTTAAAACAAGCGATTTCATTTATTTGGTTTATTACGTGGTGACGCCAATGTGATAATGAAAATGTGATAATGATAATAAAAATTCCATTTGTGGAGATTGCGCATTATTCGTTTGGGTTTGCACGAGTTATCCGAAAGACCCCAAACATGCATGAACTCTTTTGTTCGTTCGGATTATTGTCCATAAGGTATTCCTTTCGCGGAGGGTCATTTTGAATCGTTGGTTAATTGCAGTGGCGCTTTATAAAAATAAGTCCCAGTCGATACTCAACGATAAACTGGAACAAAGTCAAGTTATGAATAGCTTTCACATCTGGGACACACACAATCTTTCTTTCCGAGCTTACCAACTCGTATTATAGTACGAGTTGCTAAGCTCGGAAAGAAAGATAAAGAAAGCACGACGAATAATTTTGAAACACGCGATTTCATTTGAATAATTCATTGACATTTTGAATAAAATAATTTATATATTATATTTCAAAGAAAATAGAGGAAATATGTTTTTTTGTTTGTTTCGAAACCCACGTAACCCCTTAAATGATGTATAGGGACGTCCATTAATAACGTGAGTTCCAAATTGGGGGACGGGGGTCTGGTAAAATCTTACCAACCTCATTTAGGAGGAAGGGGGGGGGGGGGTCAATGAACATCTCACGTCAGCTTACGCTTGAAATTGCATATTTCGAAAATATGCAATTTCAAGTCGAATGCAGATTCGATTTGAAATTGCATACGAAACGTGCTTCCGTTTCTATGGGTGATGTTTTATCATTTTGTTTATCCAGTCTCGTTTGCACCCGTAGCATTTTTTGCGACTCATTTGAAAGTGCTGTTATTGTGAATCTTCCGTTGCCGTGTACGTTGCCGTCCAGTAAAAACGATACAACGAGGATGATAAAAGTTCCTGGACAACGAGCGTCAACATGGCGATACATGTATAATGACTACGTTTTTCATCAAGATGCGCGATACATTGACAGACGTTTTATTTGCGGTACCAAGTCTTCGACAAATAAGTGTCCAGTTACGATTCTCGTTTCGGAAGATGGTGCCATCCAATTGAATGGCAACCATAATCATCCTCGGCCAACGATAACAAATCGACAGCCGGTAATTGAAGAATTGAAGCAACGTGCTTTAAGCAGCGAAATGATGCCCCGGGAAGTTGTAGACGCGGTGTATCGTAAGTAAGTATAAAATGATAAAATTAAAGCTCACGTCGTAAGTAACTTCTCTGTCGCCATCTGTTTTCTTTTGTTACAATAAAAGATAATTAAAAGTCCACGAACATAAGTTTTTTTTTTTCAGTAGTTTATTCGTGAGAAATCTCTGGATTGATTCTTCCTCAAAGCAAACGTGACATTATATAGCGTACGGGAAATAAAAGGATGGTTCAGAAAACTTGAAAGTATCCCCTATAAGATGGTTTTATGGTTTTTTGACGAACATTTTGTTTTTAATGTGAGAAACTTATTCTCAAAAAAGGTAAAAAAATCTTATGAAAATCAATACTTAACATTTATTAGCTACAAAAATAATAGAAATTGATGAGAAAAAAATTAACCTTCGAAATTAAGTTTAAAAAATAATTTGATCATTTAATTGATTTAAGCCGAAGTTTCAATTTTATACGTTCGGATCACAATGAAAGAAAAATCACAGAGGTTTCAATTTTTGTGGACTTATTTCTATAAAGTGTCACTGCAATTAACCAACGATTCAAAACGACCCTCCGCGAAAGGAATACCTTAAGGACAATAATCCGAACGAACAAAAGAGTTTACGCGTGTTTGGGACCTTTCCGATAACTCGTGCAAACCCAAACGAATAATGCGCAATCTCCACAAATGGAATTTTCATGATTATTACTATTTTTGGTAATTCTTTAGATAAGTGCCTTTTCTGAAAATTGAGCCTAAAGTTTTGTTTTCGCTATTACCTCATAAAACCTTAACAAACCCAATGTGGGCGTCAAAATGTTCCAAAATGCCCTATTTTATAACGTGTTTCTGCGAACTTCAAAACCCCATCACTTTTTATTGGGAGGGGGGGGGGGGTGAATTTTGGCTTCCCCCGACTGAATTTGAAACCTTAAGGTGTTCATATTTGCACCATGGACCTTACTAAATTTTGAATAGTATATGTTCTGAGTTACAAAGTTGACGTGAGATTTTCATTGACTCCTAAATGAAATTTGGTGAGATTTTGCCAGCCCCCCCCCCTAATTTGGAGCTCACGTAATTAACGGGCGTCTCTATACATCATTAAAAAATAATGTATGCAATAAATCACATTGGCGTCACCACGTAATAAACCAAATAAATGAAATCGCCTGTTTTAAAGTTATTCGTCGTGTTTTCAGTTCATTTTTCTTTCCAAGCTTATCAACTCATTTTATAGTAGAGTGGTCGGCAATGAGAATAAAGGAAGTAAAAAAACATTGTGGTCTACCCTCGGCCATAGTGGATGCTTTCATCGAATGTGCATCATAATTGCAAAGTTACATAATATAATACGATTAACCTATAAAATCTTCATGCTCGTGGGATAGATCTTCAACATTCATTTTGCTGCTCGCAATGCCCTACTGATGCCGGTAAGTTAGGAAAGATAAGAACATTAACACGATAACACCGTCATTTAGAGATTATAATTGAAAAACGAAAAGTACTTTGCATGGGAAATTCGTCATTTGCCAACTTCATGTCAAATTAATTTGAATAACCCATTCGTAATATATTGCATTTATTTATTTGGCCACGAATAAAAAAAGTGCAACGCAGAGGCCGTGGAATAGAGATGTTACGGAAGAGAGATATTCTGAGATGAAGTTGTCGGAGAATACAGATGTTATGGATGTCACATATGGGATTTTAAAGAATAGAGATATTTAAGAATAGTCGTATTTTCAGTTCATTTTTCTTTCCAAGCTTATCAACTCGTTTTATAGTAGAGTGGTCGGCAATGAGAATAAAGGAAGTAAAAAAACATTGTGGTCTGCCCTCGGCCATAGTGGATGCTTTCATCGAATGTGCATCATAATTGCAAAGTTACATAATATAATACGATTAACCTATAAAATCTTCATGCTCGTGGGATAGATCTTCAATATTCATTTTGCTGCTCGCAATGCCCTACTGATGCCGGTAAGTTAGGAAAGATAAGAACATTAACACGATAACACCGTCATTTAGAGATTATAATTGAAAAACGAAAAGTACTTTGCATGGGAAATTCGTCATTTGCCAACTTCATGTCAAATTAATTTGAATAACCCATTTGTAATATATTGCATTTATTTATTTGGCCACGAATAAAAAAAGTGCAACGCAGAGGCCGTGGAATAGAGATGTTACGGAAGAGAGATATTCTGAGATGAAGTTGTCGGAGAATACAGATGTTATGGATGTCACATATGGGATTTTAAAGAATAGAGATATTTAAGAATAGTCGTATTTTCAGTTCATTTTTCTTTCCAAGCTTATCAACTCGTTTTATAGTAGAGTGGTCGGCAATGAGAATAAAGGAAGTAAAAAAACATTGTGGTCTGCCCTCGGCCATAGTGGATGCTTTCATCGAATGTGCATCATAATTGCAAAGTTACATAATATAATACGATTAACCTATAAAATCTTCATGCTCGTGGGATAGATCTTCAATATTCATTTTGCTGCTCGCAATGCCCTACTGATGCCGGTAAGTTAGGAAAGATAAGAACATTAACACGATAACACCGTCATTTAGAGATTATAATTGAAAAACGAAAAGTACTTTGCATGGGAAATTCGTCATTTGCCAACTTCATGTCAAATTAATTTGAATAACCCATTTGTAATATATTGCATTTATTTATTTGGCCACGAATGAAAAAAGTGCAACGCAGAGGCCGTGGAATAGTTATGTTACGGAAGAGAGTAATATATATATAATATTTATATTATAATAGTTATAATATAATAGTTATATTATAACTATTATATATATAATATAATATAATAGTTATAATATAATAATATAATAATATAATATAATATATTATAATAATATAATATTATATATTATAATATATAATATTATATATTATAATATATAATATTATATATTATAATATATAATATTATATATTATAATATAATTGATAAGTGAGCAAGTGAATATTATAATATAAAATATTATCCGTTGCAATTAGTCCGAATATTTGTTTTCTACTATCAGAATAATATCTTTCATTAGCTATAGCAATTGAGAAATTAATTCTCATATTTTCATTAAGGGGTTAGGTCACAGTATCGGGTATAAAATCACGGGCGAATTTAACTTTTTTCGTACGAAAAAGTGATTCACTCATAAAATTAATTACACATCTATGTAGTATGAATATCAAGCTCTTATAAAATATATTTTAATTTTTTTTCGATGTACAAAATGAAACAGCTTTTTTCCAATTGGCGTGACAAATACCTTCAACACTTTTCACTCGATTTACTTCAAATTGAAGAGTTATGTTCCTAATTGCATTTCGCAGAGAAGTACGTACGGAATTTCCGATATTCCTTACACGTAATCCTTTTTCTGATATTCCTGATATTTCTGATATTTTTGATATTCCTTTCCTTTTACTCATATTTCTGATATTCCTTTCACAAACTCAAATATTTTACACTTAACTGATTTTCATCCATAATGAAGTGAAAATGCATCCCAGTCTACTGGTAAAATTTCAAGCCAAGTTACCGAACCTTTAACGAAAAATTAGGGCCCTAAAAATCGTCTCATTTATACGGCGCTTTACGGACATGTCAAGCTGGCCACGTTTCTATCTAATAATTTAAACAATAAATAACTCTAGATGCCTGATATAAACTGCTCACAGGTGTGAAAAAGTCTAAAGATTCCGTAACGACAATAAAAACAGAGGGTCACCCAACGTTTAAAGAAAATATTAATGTTAAAACTTGGAAAAATGTGACTAGCAGAAGAATTTTCGTAGCCGTGACATTTTAAATAAATGTAAAAATGTCTCAATCGACTAAATTTGCACAAATTTTTTTATTATATTTTATCGTTGTGTATAATAATCCGTTGTAACTTATTTTTTTATCAAGCGCAATTGTAATTTACCGACGATTCGGAAGGCCCTGCTAATGCCCCCACAAAATACGGCCCTCCGCGAAAGGAACACCTTAATCGAAAACTTTTAATTTTATGAGCAGTTTATGAGCAGTTATAACGAAATTTTTATCTTGTGTATCAATTCCCCCATAACAGGAACATAAAATTTATGTTCCTAATTGCATTTCGCAGAAAATTAGTACGTACGGAATTTCCGATTACGCGAAACCTTTTCTTTTTACGAGCAGTTTATGAGCAGTTATAAAAAAAAATGTTAACTTGTTTATCAATTCCCCCAATATCATCCGTTGCAATTAGTTCGAATATTTCTATTATCAGAATAATATCTTTCGTTAGCTATAGCAATTGAGAAATTAGTTCTCATATTTTCATTAAGGGGTTAGGCCACAGTAACGGGTATAAAATCATGGGCGAATTTAACATTTTTTTTTCGTATGAAAAGTAATTCGCTCATAAAATGAATTACACATCTATTTAGTATGAATATCAAGCTGTTAAAAAAAATATATATATGTTTTTCGATGTACAAAATGGCCGACTACTCGAAACTTCTCGAAACAGCTTTTTTTCCAATTGGCGTGACAAATAACTTCAACAATTTTCACTCGATTTACTTTAAATTTAAAAGTTATGTTCCTAATTGCATTTCGCAGAGAAGTACGTACGGAATTTCCGATTAATCGAAAACTTTTCATTTTATGAGCAGTTTATGAGCAGTTATAACGAAATTTTTCACTGAAAATTCATTTCTCAAGTTCAAATACCTACAACTTTTGAATAAAACAATATTTTTTAAAATTCCGTGTGTACTTCTCTAGGTATTCTAATGTAGATTGACGAGAATTTTTGTTTCTTGTTCTAGGTAAAAAATTGTGAATGCTAAATGTCACGCCGCGGAGCGCGTGAAAAAAAAGATAAAAGAAAATATTAGTAGTCGGCCATTTTGTACATCGAAAAAAAAAATATATATATATTTTCTAACAGCTTGATATTCATACTAAATAGATGTGTAATTACTTTTATGAGTAAATCCCTTTTTGATACGAAAAAAAATTGTTAATTTCGCACATGATTTTGTATCCTAACCCTAACCCCTTAATACAGTCCATCTCAATCCTACAGTGTCGTTATTCGTCCATCCACTCGTTGGTTTACTCTAGCCTACTCACCGAACCGATAAAAGAATCTCTTCCCAAAGAGATTATCGGAGCCGATTATAGCCGTATAATAAAAAATATTTCCTCTTTCGCAGGCCAATTCGTCTTTTTCGAACACACACACACACACACGCGCCAGCCTTGATCACGCTCACTCCGACGAAACGAATACGCGTTCTTTTCTTTATTATTGTATCTTCTCGGTTATTTCCCTCGTTCCTTCTCTCTGTATATCTCCTAAGTGATGAGAGCACGAGATAAGATCGCTGCACTCGAGAGTGGAGCGTGTAGCAGGGTCGAAGATATTTCGCAACTCACATTCCTCCTATCGCACGAAATCGCGCCACATCAACGAGCATTTCCAGTTGCATTTACGGATCTACAGGTACGCGGCCTAGTTGTCCGAGAGAAGAGGAAAAGATAAATAAACGCGAGATGAAGAAAAAAGTAAAGATTCGCGATCGCATTTAGGTGTAGCCGAATGACCGTTCTTCATCGATCGTGATAACGCGCTGCGTCCAAGGCGAAGAGTTACGCCGAATGGTGAATCGATTCAGGCAGGAAAAAAAATGATACTTCCACGCTCGTGTCCACGTCCGCATGGACTTTTCAGCGCCGACTGGCGCGAAACGCGCTCGCGCTGGCTATAACAAATGTTACCGATACGGGAACGTGGAATGTGTTCGAGGTGTTGAATGTTGTAACGCACCGCGCGCTCGCTTCGTGCTGTCTGCTGACAGCAGATGCGTGACGCAGACTGCTGCGAACGATTAAGGCCTTAGGCCACAGTAACGTGTGAATTTAACAATTTTTTTCGTATCAACAAGTGATTCACTCATAAAATTAATTACACATTTATTAAGTATGAATATCAAGCTGTTAGAAAAAATATATATATATGTTTTTTTTCGATGTACAAAATGGCCGTCTACTAATATTTTCTTTTGTTATCATGTTTTTAGGCGCTCCGCTGCGTGACATTTAGCATCCACAATTTTCTACTTAGAACAAAAAAACAAAAATTCTCGTCAATCTACATGAGAATACCTAGAGAAGTACGTACGGAATTTAAAAAATATTGTTTTTTTTTTCAAAAATTGTAGGTATTTGAACTTAAGAGGAGGGTAGGGGTTTCAGCGTGAAAAAAAAACACTTTTTTGCGAATTTTTTCATCTATATAGATAGAGTAAATTTATTGAAACCTTTTGTACATTTTTAAGTGTCATTTCAAGAAAATTCCGTGAAATTTGTACGCGAAAATATCCGCAAACAAGCCGATGACAAAGCTTTTCCAAGAACGACTTTGAAAAAACACGATTTGCGGTGTTCGCTGTATCTCAGCTAGAAATTATTTGAAATCAAGTGCGACTAAAATTTAGTCAAAGTATTATCAAAACCTCCGCCCAACGGTCTTTGATAATTTTTTTTTCACTTCAAAATTTTTGGCTTTTATGTAAAGTGAAAAGTGCTATTTCTCACGAACAATTCCGCCATTTTGGGGGTGGAAAACCCCTTCAATGTAAAAAAAAATCTCAAACTAACCGTTGGGGGGAGGTATTTTATATGTAGAAAGTGTGTACTAAGTTTGAAATAAATCGGTCATGTAGTTTTCAAATGGCAGTGAACACGGACTTTGAAAATGTGGTTTCGAGAAAAACGCGGCACCGGCTTGTTTGTGGATATTTTCGCGTACAAATTTCATGGAATGTTCTTGAAATGACACTTAACAATGTACAAAAAAAGGTTTCAATAAATTGCCTCTATCCATATATTGGGTTGGTACAAAAATCTTGCAACACACAACACGAGTAAAAAAGAAAAATATTTTATTTTAACAATAAACGATCATTCAGTAATGTAGGCTCCCTCCGCATCTACAACTCTTGCCCAACGCTCTGGTAGACTTTGCACGCCCGCAGACCAGAATTCTTTTGATCGTGAATTAAGAAAGTCGTCCAATGTATTTTTGAGATTTTACAGATCATCAAATTTTTTATCCCGTAAATAGTTCTTCAAAGCTCGAAGCAGGTGATAGTCGGTAGGTGCTAAGTCTGGTGAATACGGTGAGTGTGGTAGAACTTCCCATCCTAGCTGTGAAATAGTTTCTTGTGTCATCTTAGCGACGTGGGGTCGAGCATTGTCATGGAGAAGCCGAACGTGAAGACGTTTACGCCTTTTCTGTTTCATAATTTTAGCCACCTTTTGCAGTTGTGCAGAATAAATCTCTGCCTGTATTGTGGTGTTGGTTGGCAGAAATTCGTAATAGAGCATGCCCTCAGAATCCCACCAACAACAGAGTAAAACTTTCTTCATTTCACGGGGCTGTTTAGGGGTCGGTTCTGGTTTTCCCCTTTCGATAGCCACTGACGCTTGCGCGTGTGTTTAACATACAACACTCAGCTTTCATCCCCAGTGACTATTTCTTGAAGAAAATCCTTTCTTTGCGGACGATGCAGGAGTGAAAGACAGATGGACATGCGTGTTGCTTTGTTTGATTCGCTGAGATTGTGCGGTATCCAAGACGAATAAACTTTCCTATATCTCATCTCTTGTAAATGTCGAAGGATCGTAGGATGACTGCAGTTGAGTTTGTTGGCTAATTCTCGTGACGACATATTAGGCTTTGCCTTTATAAGTGCTCGCAGTTCTTCATCGTCCACAATCGATTCCCTGCCGGACCTAGGTTTGTCTTCAAAAGATATATCGCCAGAATGAAAACGCTGATACCATCGGGAGACCGTTGAATAATTAACTACATTAGTCTTGAACGCACTGCACATATTACGGGCTGCAGCTCTTACAGAATGCCCTTGCAAGAATTCGTAATATGCGATTGCTCGAAGTGCACGTTGATCCATCTTTGCTCATACTGACTCCGCGGAACATCTGACTCGCTTATATATCCTGCGGCATGGAAGGTTCTAGACCATTCTTGTATTTCCTATTCCCGAATGTTCTCGAACTTCATTATTAGGAAAAATATTTTAATTGAAAAAAAAGTGTTGCAAGATTTTTTTACCAACCTAATAGATGAAAAAAAATCGAGAAAAGTGTTTTTTTTACGCTGAAACCCCTACCCTCCCCTTAAGAAATGAATTGTCAGTGAAAAATTTCGTTATAACTGCTCATAAAATGAAAAGTTTTCGATTAATCAGAAATTCCGTACGTACTTCTCTGCGAAATGCAATTAGGAACATACATTTTAAATTTGAAGTAAATCGAGTGAAAATTGTTGAAGTTATTTGTCACGCCAATTGGGAAAAAGCTGTTTCGACAAATTTCGTGCAGTCGGCCATTTTGTACATCGAAAAAAAATATATATATATATTTTCTAACAGCTTAATATTAAATAGATGTGCAATACATTTTATGAGTAAATCACTTTTTCATACGAAAAAAATTTTTAATTCGCACATGATTTTACACCCGTTACTGTAGCCTAAGGCCTTAAGCCACGCGCGTCGTGTACGCCCGTCGACGCAAACATCTGCATCGTGTCATAAATATGTAGAGAGCACCGTGTGTCGCACACGATCGAATCGCCCGATCGAGACATCCGCGTCGAATCGTCGATAATTTTTCCAAACCGCGTTTTCCACAAATCGCGTGGTGCCTGCGTCGTGGTTCGCGCGGCGCGTGTGTTGCCCAGTAACCAAGTGTACTATTGGTACGGCGTACCCGTATGGTACCAGTACTATACTTGTACGCAGTGGAGTCGTACGCGTTACTAGTACGGTACTAGTTGCTATCTCAGACGTACTGGTACTTTAAATTTCTATGAAATTCAATTTTCTATTCCTCTGTCGAAACAAACTTTGGTAGTTCTTTTTAGAATGTCACGTTAAGAAGGAAATGATCAGAAGACGAAATAGCACCTACAGAATTGGCAACGTCGGGCGCATGGAGACTAGATACAAGAGCGTAAACTCGGCATTTTAAGGAGAGATATACACCTAGATGGCCGAGGCCGAGGGTTTAGAAGCTATGAACATTCCCTCGGCCGTGGAAGACCCACACTATGGGCCTGGTATCGATGATTACATTTAAGTTGACAAATTTCATGATTCATTCATTCCGAAATATTCAAACGCGTTTTTCTCAAAACCACGTTTTTCAAATCGGTACCCAAAATTTCTCGAAAACCAATGAACCGATTGCCTTGAAGTTTTTTGTGGTTATCCTATACACCATTATCTAGTGCTTGTCAGGATTTTTTCCGTTACTTAGTTTTTAATTTATAGGCAAAATAATAGCTAATTTTTAGCTGAAAAATCACCGTTTATGTTCAAACGTCCGCCATTTTGTCATAAATCGATATTTTCAAAATCGGCTATGACAAGTTCTAGATTATAGTATCTAATTTAATAACCTTTTTGGTTTTTTTTTTCAGATGATTTTTGAAGAAACGCCAGTGGGTATCGTATACGCAGATTTTTCACGACGCTCCAAGGATCATACAATATCCTTGTATATTTTTGATATTTTTAAATAAAGAAAATTAAACATCATTTTGAATGTATATACTTTTAGATAATTAAAACCCCAATCCGAAATTTCAAATGGTTTTCCTTGAAAAAATTTACAAAAATTACCTTTTTCCGGCCCCTAGGTGTATATCTCCCCTTAAATAAGATTACGGCAGATCTGGTGCAACGTTTTTTAGTTCGTTTATATGGTACGACTGTTGTGAATATGGGGGAGACTACTCCAGAGTCATTTGAGATCTAATTTTTCAGTTTGTATTAGTAATTATGCAATAAATAAAACATTTACCACAAATTTGGCACATTAGAATCGACAGTATGAATATTCAACACAAGTTAACATAACTATCTTTATTCATTTACCATCTAATATTAGATTACTATCGTAGGCATACCAGTGCCGTACTAGTAACGCGTACGATTCCACTGCGTACCAGTATAGTACAGTCGAACCTCGATATAACGAATCTCCAAGAAAGTTCGCTATATCGAGTTTTCGTTATATTGAAAATTCGATAAACCGAAGTCATGTTCATTAAAATATATATTTATACAGAGTGTCCCAGAACTCAACGTCAAGCCGAAACGGGGTGACAGGATTGATTGTAACCATCATGAGAAAAATCAGAAAAAAATAAAGTAGAAAAAAAAATAAAGCAGGGCCTTTCAAAGTAGACAAATTTTGAAAATTTTAAATTCATAGTTTAACAAATAGTCTTAATTCTAGGAAACTTGGGTTTGTTTGGGTTTGTTTGGGTTTGTTTCACAATAACCGAAAAATGGTTACAGTTTGACCAAATTTCTAGGTTTTTCTTAAATGCCCATAATTTTCAAACTACATGGGATAGATTTTTTTCTGATTTTTCTCATGATGGTTACAATCAATCCTGTCACCCCGTTTCGGCTTGACGTTGAGTTCTGGGACACCCTGTATATATATATATATATATATATATATTAGTATTACAAATATGGGGATATTTTTTAACGAAAGAAAGGTTGAAATTAGAACATTTTTACAAGAAATTAGCAATTAGAGCATAATGTATATGATTATGTCATTGTATCAAGGTTTCGGGTGTCTATCGGAAGGGAATGAACAAATCTTCGTTATATCGAGGTTCGACTGTACTGATATCGTGCAAGGGCTGGGTACGCCGTACTGGTACTGTACGCTGTACTGTACCGATGAGGTACTATACGCATGTACGTGGTACATACGGTACGGTACCCCAGCTAACCACGTACCGCAAATATACCGCTCATGGAGAGTACGCCGTACCGGTACTGTGGCCACCATGTACGTGTGTACGGTACCATGGACCGCAAATATGCCAGTACCATACCGGTACAGTACCGCCACCGTTTATTCTAGTACCGTGTAAATACACGGTGGCGGTACCGTGGAGGTACGACTACGCTGGTACCCCGTACCCGTACATTACCAGTACTGTACGGTACAGCGTATTCCGCATTTGCGGTACGCTGTACCGATGGTACGCTTGACTAACTGGGACGTGGTTATCCGGGTACGCCTGTACGCGGTTCAGTCGGTAAAAATATCCCCTCCGTGGGGGGTTGAATCGAAAATCAATCGTTTACCGTCATACATTACCCAGTTAACCAACCGTACCATTAGTACAGCGTACCGCAAATGTGGAGTACGCCGTACCCTACAGTACCGATAATGTAAGGCTACGGGATACCAGCGTACTCGTACCTCCAAAATATCGCTACCGTGGAGTTACACCGTACTGCAGTCTACGGTGACTCCACGGTGGCGATACTGTACCGGTACTGTATTAGTACATTGGCGGTACAGCGTACCGTACGGCATAGCGGTCATGTACCAGTACCGTACGCACGTACGAGATGGTAACAGTACCGGTACGGCGCACTCCACATGAGGGATACATTTACGGTACATGGTTAGCTGGGTATTTACGAGTTTTTTTTTTAATCCGTAATATCGAGACTAATATGTCGTGCGAATTCAGCGCCCGCGGTTTCTTATGACACTCGTTGAAACAAATTGATGGCTATTTCATTTTTTATTTATTCGAAAAAAATTACTGAAGCAATGCAAATGACGGAAAGTGCGTTTCAATCCCTGATGGTGAATCAGCCGAACGTGTTTATATATATATATCTATACAGTCGGCTGATTCACCATCGGGGATTGAAACGCACTTTCCGTCATTAGCTTTTCTTCAGTAATTTAATATATATATATATATATATATATATATATATATATATATATATATATATATATATATATACACGCGCGTACCTAAAGGGATCATCACAGTGTAAAAATAGCAAAAAACCGTTTTTTTTTGCATTATCCGATAGTATAGACGGTTATAAATATGGACCTGGCATCGCCGATTGATCGGAAGTAGACAATTTATATGAAAATTTCGCACTCGAAGCTTCAAGTGCGTGTTTCCTGGATATGCGGTTTTTCAAAACGGTGTACACTCTCAAAGGAAAAGTTTTCAAGCTATCCGTATCAAACTTTGACACAACATTATTCACCCCATTCTTCATCTTGCTGTGGATGCTTTTTGGCTTTTTTGCAATCTTTATATTTATAAAAATGAAAAACTCGAAAATCAGCTATTTTTCGATTTGTTACACTGCGATGATCCTTTAACTACTAGTTTTCCGTTCGTGAGCATATAGGGTGTCTCTTATCGAGCGAAACGCTTTTTTTCAAATCCCGGGCGACAAAAATTGGCCGAGATACTCACGAGTAAAGTTCGACGCTGAGTAAACAATAGCCCAGTGGTCTCGCAACACACGCCGAAACGTTTTTTTCGATTCTTTTTCTTCAATAAGTAACATCTGGTGAGTACAAAAATTTTAAACAAGAATAGAAAAAACCAATCCGCAGAATGAATTAAGGAAAATGAACCTGATACCTTCGATTAATAAATAAAAATTGGTAAACAGTAAAATCGGTTTGGGAATGAGTTATTTGTGTAAATTATTCACAAATAAATCATTATACAGCGGAACAAAAATGAGAACAAAACTCAATTGCCCGAACGTGTTCCTAACCCGCGCCCGCTTGGACGCCGAAACAACTGTGCCATTGTTTACTCAGCGTCGGATTTTGCTCGTGAATATAGCGGCCGATTTTTGTCACACGTTTAAGAAAAAACGTTTTGCTGACAAAGATACAACCTATATGCTCACGAACCAAAAACTAGTAAATACACTTTACACACACACACATACATACAGGGCTATGGTTGGTTACGATCCCGTGAAAGGGTTGTAGGTCATGTTTTTCGCTATCCAACAACCCAGTGATGCTTTGCCAATGCTATGCCAAAAGTGAACCATTTTCGAGATTTTTTTATAAGGGGAAGGCAACTTCAAACGTGTATGAAAAAAAATGTTGTATGGAATTGAACTTCCTTATTATTTGTAGTTTAGGATACAGCAAAATAAGAATAATAATTAGACTTGCAGAAGTTTGGACCCCCCATTAAAACATGTTTGCCGATTATTCTCATTTTTCTGTTGATGAGCTTTTGTTACTGTGTCCTTAAACTACAAATAATAAGGAGTTTAATTCGCATTGATTGTATTGTCTTATTAATCACGTCACTCTGTATTAACGATCAGGGTCTAATTGAGGTACCTTGATACTAAGCAAAACACAGATAATTCGTACGACTTTCTTCACATTTTGTGGAACTAAGAATATTGTCAACTTATTTTGGAAAGAAGTGAGGAATTTGTGATTTCCATTGTAATGGGTGCCATTACTTTGAGCACCGTTTCTATGGCAAGTGTTCCTTACTTCTGTAAGTGTTTGCACCGTTTCGAATCGATTCTAGGTTAATATCGTCGATATTTCTCATTTACCGATTTCGTATACTATATCTTGATAGATCATCTGACAAATTGGTGTGTGAACTTAGTTTTAGTACCTTGAGAAAATTCTAAAATAAATAGTGATCCCATTTAAAAAAATGGAGGTCACCTTGGAATCTCTTGAGCGCCTGCACCCGGATAAACCTCGCAACCACCACGCATTGATCCCCTTCTAACTATGCAACTTGGGTAGGGAAAGTTTTCTCCTAAGTCTGATAGGTTAGAAAACATTTGTACTTTTAAGGAAGTACGGTGATGACCACGCTAGTAAACTAAGAGTCTATTTTTCGCCATAATACCGCTACGTTTTAGACATATGTGTGTGGCCTATATTTCAAGGAATATTTTTTAAGTATTGAATTTCAAGCTACTTATTATTTTTATAATATGAAAACAAACGTAATAATCTACTACTCGACTTCAGTAGTACGCCATATCGTAGACGTTTAGCATCGTGCATTTTCGATAGCTGTCATCGGTCCCACGCGCTCGGCTTATTATTTTTGGTAGCCGGCAAACATGGAGAATGAAAATAAGTACTGTAGAAGTTTATCAAGAGAGTAACAGGATTGTACCTGAAGTCCAGTTTAGAGACAAAGGTAGATTCTGTCGGACAAGAATTTGAGAGTGAAAAGATGATATTGCGAATGCAAATGAAAAACGTCGCGTTGACGTTAACCTCAATATCCAATGTCCAATCTGTCCGAAGTCAAAACATATTTCATCGATTGTTATGTTATTTTTCTCTTTCCTAATTTTCACAATATTTGCAGATATAAAAACGAACGTTCATTTTATATGACGGTTTTTCCATGCTGAATTTACATATAAATGCGTTGTATGCATGTCGCCAGAAAGATTGAGATGGCTTAGCTATACATAAAAGAACTTTGAGTAAATATCGACGAAAGGCCTTTTATAATCGATTAAAAAACGTACGGCTTCACACAACCATATTTTTAATTCGCGTTGAAAATATCCGATAGAAGAATCAAATTTGCGCGGGTATCCGGCGTTGCCACACTTCGAGCAAGATGGCTGCGGTTACGTCACGAGACGTCTCTCTCGCCGAATACTACGGTTTTTCGCGACTTTATTTCTAAATGTATTGCTTATTTCTGCGGTGAGCTTTCCAATTCAAGTTGCCTTATTGATCACAACGAACCAACGAACGCAACCGTCAGTTTTTTTTACGCGTGTCTTGGCTCCAAGTAGCACAAAAAAATCGATATATGAGAGGACAGGCACATTTTGTCGTCTACGTGTGACTAATTGACCAACTTTAACAATTAATAACTCGGAAACTGTACGGTAAATCTCGCGGAAACTCCGCATACGCATGGACAAAGCTCTCGACAATGTTATTTTAAAAAATCGGGCTTTTATCTTGGACTCGCTCCAATCACCGTACCTCCTTAATCGTTATTGCCTCACCCAATGCACACACACACACACGCACGCACGCACATGCACACGCACGCGCGCGCGCACACACACACACACACACACACGCAACCCGCCAAAGGTTTCCGGACACTTCAGATAATTGCTAAATTATATTAGAATAATACAATTAATTACACAGAGCTATATAAAATCTTCGTAAAAGAAGAAATAAAATTAACTATATTATTCTAACATTATGTGGCAATTATCCAGTGATCCAAAGTTTTGCAGTTATGTGAAGTGTCCGCAAACTTTTGGCCGATAGTATATATGTGTGTGTGTGTGTGTATATATGTCGGAAAAATCAACGATTGGCTCAAAAGAATATTAAGGACCGTTTGAAAGCAGCCTCATGTGCAGATGACCAACTATTGGATTGTCCGGAAAGTTCGTGCCGATTTTTCAACGTCATCTCCGGAAAATTGGCACGAACTTTCCAGACAACCCAATACATGCATGTAACAGGTGCAAAATTCCCTTTTTCACGCACAGACGCACGCGCCCGCACACACACACACACACACACATAAACACGCGCGCGCGCGCATGTGTGTCTATTCTTAACGGTTTAGGCTACTGTGAACATTTTAAAAAATCGTTCATCACTTGAGGTAACTCAAATTGAAGAAAAAGGTTCCAAAATAATGCAGGCATTGCAGATTGAAGGTAACCTTATGTTTTAAATGATGTAATTGTAACTAAAACTAGAAACGCGTTTTCCTCAAACCTATGTTTTTCAAAAAGGTGTACACGGTTTCTCGACGTCTAATGGCCGGATTTTCTTGACATTTGGTACACTCATTCACTGTAATAGTAGTTTAGCCTTCTCCAACGTTTTTCTTCGTAACATTTTTTTTCATTGCTTATCAACAACATGGTGCCACTTTCCCCGGAAAATCGATTTTTTTCAAATAATAAAACACGATGAAAACTAATTTTGTTTCGATTAATAAAACACGATGAAAAAAACGGGGTGAAGTACAATATTATACAAGTGGCCAATATTATCAATGTTTAGCCAAAAAACTAATTTTTTGTGCCAGATCAACCGGCTGGCCAAAATAAAGTACCCCGTTGAGCCCCTCACGTTCGAACGTCCTTCATCAGATTCTTTGTAACTTCTTTAATTATTAATATTTTAAATGAAATTTGGTACACAATTAGTGTTACACAACTTTGGTACACAACTTTCTTAATGTACATACGTCAATGTCCAAACGATTTTACAATCACCTTACTTATTTCGTCAAAATATATGTTTTTTAATAACCCTCTTTTTTTGGTTCGTCACAGTAGCCTGCTCCCTTAAGGATCCTTTTCACTAAAAAAAACCTTATTTCAGTTCGTGTGAGAAAAACTGAGCACGGATTTCCATTGAAAAAGTGGGAACAAAAATTGAAAATGCGTTTTAATCGTGCTTACAAGTAGCGTCTCTTCTTTTACCACTACCACTACAATATTTCCTCGCTGCTCCGTACCATACGCGTCTACCGCGCACACGTGGGGTAGGTCAACGACCGCGTTTTTCTTTTTGGTCTACTATGAAGCGTGCATTCCACACTGTTCGACCCCCCAAATCGCAATTCAACGATTCTTCGTTTCTTATACGATATTGAAACACTGGTGTACTGGTTTTGTGGACGAAGAGACGAAAAGATGAAATAAATCTTCGAAGAGATCGAAGGGGAGAGAGAGAGATGCGAGAAACGCCTGTATGGGACGCAGCGACGAGCGTCGAGACAGTACTGCCGTTTTATATCCTTTTCCTACGCTCATGTTTCTCTTCCCTTTCCTCGGGCGGCTCTCGACGATCCAATCCCTACCAAACTCGGAGAGAAGTCTCTCTCTCTCTCTCTCCCTCGCCGCCCCGGTGCTTTTTCGCGATCGAGTGCGTCGTCAATTATTTTTTCCTCCCAGATGCGCGTTCTGCAGTTGGACGATCGCTTTGAACGTGTTCTAGTTCAAAATGCCTGTATGGGCCTTTTCATCGTGGACATTTCACGAAGTTACTTCAAATCAGTGACCTGTTTATTTTTCAAATATTTTTTAACATTCAATCCAATTTAATTCTCAATCTCCAATTGACAACATTAAATGAAAATTGTCGTGAATTTTTTCCCATTATTTAGTCGCATTAATCTCGTCCGGAATTATCTTTTATTTAAAAAAGGTTTAGACTTTGGTTAACGAAGTTGGCTTGATTCAAATAGTATACTATAGTACTATATTGAGCTGTATTATAAAAAAAGTTATCCCTTGACTATTTGAATCAACCCAACTTCGTTAACTGGACCCTAAACATAAAAAAAAAAATAATAATGACGTACGAAGTTAATGTGACTAAACAATGGGAAAAATCCACAACAATTTTTATTTAATTCCGTTAATAGTAGTAATCCTACTACTACTTTTTTTAGGGGAATAATCTTTTAGACACCGTGCTGTTCATGGTAGTGTGGGATTTCCACTCACTAAAAAACCCCTATTCATCGCAAGCCATTCCGGAACCGCTGTGGAAGCATATCATAAGGATGGCCGCTGTCTCTTCCTCATTTTGACTGTATTTGCACTTCTCTCTCGTCAGATTCTTTCTTTCCATTATTTTGGTCATCAAGTCGTTAATTATGTCCCATTTCTGTTTATGTCCTATTAGTTAATTCACTAGGTTTTAGACTGTCAGCTCGGTCCCTAATCTGCAGTGTGCTTCACGCCTTAGTCTCTCCCATCTCTCGCAATGGAAGAGTGTTCTGCTGTATCTGGCTGATTGCAGTATGCACAGTTGTCATCGACCGACGATTCGTTCGGTGTAGCTTTTGAAGCTCCCATGACCTGACAATATTTGCGTCATGCAGTAGCCTGCTTCTCGGTGCTTACAGTTTACCCACTCCGTTATATTGGGGATTAATTTCTTAGTCCACAGTGCCACCTCGGAGTTCATTTCCCATTCTCTCTGCCACTCTTGGATAATACCCTCACTCACAATTTTCTTCAGATCGGAGGTATTTCCGTCCGTTCTATTGTAGATTTCCTTCCGTTCTTGTACTAGGAGATCGATGGGTATTGTTTCGGTTATCACCTGCGCTGCTTTCGTAGATACCGTCCTATAGGCGCACGCCACTCTTAGCACTATTTTTCTTTGGGTGCTCTCGAGCATTTTCCGGTATGATTTCCACCTTGGAGCTATATGCCAAATCGGGACCCCGTACAGTATTATTGAGTGTACTATTCCGCATAGAAGCTGTCGTTTTTCGCTTCTCGGTCCTCCAATATTTGTCATTAGCCTTGCGAGTGCTGATGCTTTACCTTATGCCTTTTTAACAGCCGCTTTAATATGATCGCAGAAGGACCCGATAGTAGTGGTAGCATTACTACTACTACTACTACTACTACTCAAGATAGCATTACTGCTACTATCTAGTAGTAGTAGTAATAGTAGCAATAGTAAGTAGTAATACTACTAGGTGAAAAATGTAAAAAAAACGCGTTATGCATGGAACAAAGGTGGTAGTACTGCTGCTACTACTACTACTAAAGATAGTAGTAGTAGCAATACTACGACCTTTGTTCCATGTATACCGCGTTTTTTTACATTTTTCACCTAGTAGTATTACTACTTACCACTACTACTATTACTACTACTACCTTTATTTCACGTATACCGCGTGTTTTCCCATGTTCCTCCTTCCTTCACCTATTCCCTTATCGTTAGTTATTTACATTCAAATAAAAAAAATTGATACATAATCCGCTAGTAGCAGTAAAAAGGAAAAGAGCAAAGAGAAGAAAAAACAGAATAAATGCATAAGTGAATACACACGCACACAAACACAACTAGCTTCACATAGCATCTTCATAATATGTTGCTATCTCTGTTTCCCCTTAGCTCTATATTCGCCTTCTATTCTGATTGCGTTCTTCCCCTTTCCTTGTTACCTCATTATACTCCTCCCTTTTCTTTTTTCTTACTAGTTTTCCGAATTGTCGCGCTATTTCACACATTTCTTCTACTATTTCCTTCCCCTCTAATGCCATTTTCCACTCTCCTGTTGGTTCTTCACTTCTCGTTATTTCCTCCATTATTCCAAATTTCTTAGTGCCTGCTTTTCCATTTCTCGCTTTGCCTCCTCACATTCACATATGTGTACCAACGTTTCCTCCGCTCTCCTGCATACTCATGCAGCTTAATATATTTTATACATTATTTCTGGACTGTGTAATCTCATTTTACTTTCAAACTCTCACTCACCATAAAAATACGACATTAAATAAAACTAAAGGAGAATTACAATTTTCCATTACTTACAAGTGTTTTTTTTCTTTGAATCAATATAACTACAATTATTTTCCAACTTTTCTACTCGTACGTTAGGCGACTCTCTTCGTGTGTGGGACACAAGTGCATCTCATAAGATTTGTTTCGTGGGAAAAGGCTCCAAGAAGTAAAGACTCCAAATTCGTTAAATATGTTTCTTTATTATTTCGATTGAATACACGTGCTTGTATACTGTAAACGGAACATTATCACGATGCAACAAGACCTTACAAGTATATTTAACTATTTACAATGTGTAGAGGAGCGGTGCGCCCGTAGTCGACTTTTATCACAAGTATTTCTTTTTTCCTAAGCGTACGAATCATGCATTCCGCAGGAAGAACGAACGAGGTGCGTCGCGACGTTATCCTTTGTCCCTTGCGACGCACTTGATCCGCGTTCTCGGTCTCTTCCTTCTTCAACGTTTCTGGCGTGCACAATTATGAATAGATATAAAAAAACGTAGTCGTTCCATTCAGTTTTTCGATGGGACTGTGAACGTTCAAAAGTGAGCAATAATTTAAAGCGACTTCTCTTCGAAGGTATTATGTACAGGGATAGCCTTCACAGGCTAATAAAACTTTTCCTAAAAATATATTCTTTTGCCACAGCACTTGGTCCTCCTTTCGTTGCGGTCTTCGGCCAATGTTTTTTCAAAACATTCGTGAAAATCCTGGAAAGAAATTCCTTTGTTTTATTAATTCGTGAAGTTACAGGAGTAGAAAGAAAAACACATTTATTGAAGGTCAAGCGTTTCACTCGGCTAATTCCTCCGGACAAAACTTAAGGTAATTCTATCGCTTCACACTACTCATACCACTGATCATACTTGAGACTTGTACAATTTATATTTTCAACATATGCAAAAAAAATAATCTGTAACAACTAAAATTTTCCATGTGTAAACTGCTTAATGAATGTTCATATTTAATTAGAAAAATGAACAAATAGTTATTCCAACGATTCGCGCAATATTTCTACGTTTGATATTTGGCAACATTGGTTCTATCTCCGTCTCTTTTTGCTCAATCAGGCGAGTTTTGCCTCCATGCTTTTCAACGTCCATCTGTCAAAACAATGTAAGGTGCGGGAAATATAAAGCATTGTATTCGGGCCACGACTGGTAAAAAGCGTGGAAAATTGTGAGTGAGATGAGGTTAGGACTACGGTCAGCTGTTGCCTTGCTGTCGCGTCTCTTTATCGTAGCAAGTGGTAATAAATCCAATACCGGAAGTTCAAATTAAACTTGATATTACATAAAAATTAGGTCAATAAGCGTAATTTTTTCTGAGAGCATTGGATTACTACTAAGTGTTAAGTATGTAAATAATATTATTTTTAAGAATCTGACTATTATATACACTTTTGTAGCGACCGGAAATTGAATTTTTGTATGTCGTCTCGGAATTCCTTCACAAAAACACGCAATTTTTATTCTCTGTAATTAGGTCGATTACCGACCCTGAAATTTTACAGAGACGATTATTAATATATTTAGTCAAGCTCAAAAAAGGATCATGAAAATCCTATGGATTGAAGCCTGGCGATAGGATTACCTTAGAAAAACGACGCGAACAGTGGACTGCAGTTTTTTAGTACCGACTGAGCGCGACTGCGCACGGGGTAAGCCTTAAAAACGAAAATTACCAATATAATCATATAAAATCGACAACTTACGAGGATTTGGATGCAGATTCGATCTGTACATTTCGGGTGGGAAGAATCTCGGTGGATATGGTGGTCTCATGGGCCCCATGAGCGGTCGCATTCCCCCTCGGCCCATAGGGATTTGTCCTCCCATTGGCATCATTGGGCCGATCATTATTGGCCTCGGTGGAAAGCTCTGTAGGAAAATAAACGCTAGTTAGTGACTTTCGACGAGTTCGAAAAAAACCTGGTTAAGACAGGTTTCTACTCTGTTGGGCTAAAACGAAATTTTATTTGTTTATTTTGCTGTATCAGAAGAAAGGAGGGTGTAAATATATGCGTTTTAAATAAATTAATTCCACAGCGCAGGCGCAATTCGCAGCCATTGGAATTTTCGAGTGAAGTTGGGAAGAAAGTTCGAGTGTTTTGCATAAACATATAAATGTGTATATTATACGAAGATTTGTTCAATTAAATGAAAAAGAGAGAACGTGCGACCATAATTTAGCCATGTAACAATTAACAAAAATATAATATTAAACGATTAATTCTTGTGAATTAAAAGTGAAAAACAAGTTCAGGGATTTTAATCAAATTGGTCGATTACAATTCTTTTATATGTGATAATCTCATTATTTGGGTTAATATTTTGCACTAATATTAATAATTAATCTAATTCTCTTAAGATAGAATCAATTTCTGATGTTTTACAAAATGTTGAATTAAATTCGTAATGACAGATCAGAATTAGACATGCTTTTACACTGGTGCTGGTTTCTTTTCTGTTTCCAGTGACTGAACACATGAGCTCTGTTATGATAATTCTCAAAGCAGAGTAAACAAATTAGCTCATCTACTGAGAATTGCAAAATCAATTGCTACCAAGAGATGATAATGCACACTTCATTAAATGTTGTCATCAAATAATTTCATTAATTTTTTCAATTCTGACGAATTTTAATTTTCTATTCCTCTGTCGAAACAAACTTTGGTAGCTTTTTTTCGAATGTCACGTTAAGAGGCAAAAAAGCATTGTGTATTTTCCACAAAAAGGAAGGATTTTCTCCCTTAAGGAAGGTTTCTACGTTGTTAAGCCAAAAAATCTCAAGAAGAACTTTTTGAAGAATATGAGAGTGTGGTATCGTGGAAGAAATGGTATCGCCGATGCGTTGATATAATTATCGGTATCGGTATCGTATCGGCTAAAACAAGTATCGTTACATCCCTACTATTTTTTGTATTTTTCAATTTTTCTTCTTGACTCTAGTTCGACTTATACACAATATTGCTCGAAGTAAAAATATGTTAAATTTTTTTGCTTCAGACCACCTATGCGGGACTTCCGCAAGCGAAGAATATCATCGCCGGCGCGCCGACCCACGTGGCTCCTCCCACTCCCAGTACCATGTTTGGTCAAACTTTAAAAAATATTATCACGTTCAATAAAGACCGATTAGTGAACACACGAAATTTCAACATTCCGTATTTAATATCTTTCGCATAAAAAATTGACGAAAATTCGAACATTTTTTTACCTAACAACGTAGAAACCTACCTCAAGGTGAAATGGCAAACGCACATTTTTTCTACGCGTTATCGGACTTACCTCGTAATAGAGCGGGACTGGCATCGCCTCCGCGTAATGATGAGGAGGCACTTGCATCCTCCTTTCTCTCGATCTGTCGTCGCGATTTCGCCTTTCGCGAGAATCGTCGCGCGAACGCTCACGATGATCGCGACGGGGCAATAACTCTCTGCTCGACCTGTGAACGTGACGAAATACATTTTTTGTCCATTTAGTTCATTCGTTCATCGTGCTCCGCGAAAAAAGCACTTTTGAGGTTGGTGTGCGGTTAAGTCAACGTGTTACCAGCGAGCTGAATTTTTTTCTGGACCTCTATAGGCCTCCGAAGTAACTTTCGCGGTGGTGCCGCGCAACGGCTGCCGGTGGCAAAACTTGGACTGGCGTATGGCGTTTAAGTCAAACCGCCACAAACACGAAAGAGTTAGGCATGGAGCCTAGATACCAGGAGGTCCAGCGAGCCCTTTCAACCCGTCCCCAAAACGAGAACGAGAAATGATGGCGCTGGGGTGCTCCGGCACCTATATGTATATAGATATACGCTAAACATGCGTGCGATCTAAGACAGATCACAGATGATGTACCTAACCCTCATTCGTGTTAAGGGGTTACCCCCACTTGCGATTTTGAAAAAATCGATTTTTTTTTATTGCACTTTTTTGAAGTATAAGTATCTGAGAATATGTCCTGAAAATTTCAAGTCGATCCGAACAAAATTGACTGAGATATGAGCGTTGAAAGAGAAGAATCCTTTGTGTAAACGACCGGAAATTGAAACTTTAAACGCGTTTTTCTCAAAATGGCATTTCTGAAGTCGGTGACCAAGATTACTCGAACACTAATGAACCGATCTTCTTGAAATTTTGCAGGCTTATTTAATACATAAAAATGTAGTCTTTAATCGTTCGATTTTTTTTTTCGAAAAAAAATGGCCGTTTTATAGCCAAAAAACGGCCGTTTTTTTCGTTAAAATCGAACCATTAACTTTGACTATCCGCCATTGTTTGAAAAATGAATATTTTTTAAAATCCTTCGATTAAAGACTAGTTTATACTTATATTTGACTAAATCCATCCGCATTTTTTTTTCAGATGACCCACTTCGCCGCAATGGTGGTCACCGCAAACCGTGTATATAAAAACATTATTTCATTGACGGCCATTTGCCACTAAACAATGTAATATTTTTCAATAAAAAAATTACTGACAGTTCTTCAAGATGTGTTCTTTAAGATGGTATATTGATCGATTAAAAAAGTTTTATAGTTTTCTTTAAAAAAATTAATGAAAAAGTCCTTCTTTTTCGGGCTACAAGTGGGGGTAACGCCTTAAGGGATAACACCACTCTAGGATTTTGGAAAGACTTTTTCTTGCCTGAAAATACTTTGGTGTCATAAAAACAATATGCAATTGGTCCTGTAGCGAGTTTTTTTATTTAAAGGTTCAATTATCGATTTGGCCGCAGCGTTTTTTGATTAAATGTAAACTTTTTTTTATGAACAATTTACTGCTTTTGTGGCAAAAAATCGATTTATTTCCTTCAAAGTGCGCTATTTTTTCAAAATTTGGAAGCAAATTTCTAGGTAGTCTCATAGCTTATAATAAATAAATTATAATTTTTTGTTTTTGTTTCAGGTCTTGTATTTTACGAGAAAACCGTTCTCCCGTGAAGCTATTTGTAAAACAAAACACGTTTTTCTAGATGGGCTGTATCGCCGCCATTTTGAGTTTGAGTTTAAGATCTTTTCTCGCTTTTGCTTTTTTTTTCCGAACCGTCATAAGGAAATTATGAATCGGCGGATATTTCGACGTTTGATGTCACGATCGGTCTGTCGTGAAGTTAGAAACTCATCCGATCATTTCACCTCGTTGGACAATATATTGCTATATATGTAGGTGCCGCTGCACCCCAGCGCCATCACTTCGACACATTTTCGGGGACGCTTTTTTCAGCGCCTTTGCATTGCCGCTGAGCCTCCTGGTATCTAGGCTCCATGAAGTTAGGCTTGAGCAAGCATCATCGATTGTAGATCTCACATTGTGAATGGAATGTGCTTGTAAATAAAATAAAATAGTGTGATGGAGCTAATAACGATTACTTGCGGATTTCGATGTATCCTCATGACTTCCTTTCGCCCTAAAAGCATATCTAGAGGTATGTGATATGCCTGAGAATGTTAATGAAATTGCGTACATTGACTGCACACAATTTTTTTTCTGCCGTACAACAAAATTTCTGTTTAAATTATTGTTTGCATCGGAAATTTGTATAAAGGATGTTGTAATATAGGCAGAAAACTTTCGATAGTCATCATGTATAGGAAGATCGCGAAATTGTTGCTGGTGAGAAAAGGACTGTTGATGGGAAAAGTTCTTCCTCAAACACGCGTCAACAATCCCAAATATGACGTGAAACGCTGTTTTTACAACGTAAACATCACACGCGGTGCTGTCATTCACGCAAGCACCTGATTTAAATGGCGACCGGCATACTGCACTAGCAGACGAAAACCAATCCAAGTTTTGCCAAAACTCGTCGCAAGAGCTGCGCCACTAGAGTTACTTCGGAGGCCTATAACCTCTTTGCTCATCATCCTGTGCAGTTTGAATACGACCCACAGTACCGTTTTTTAGAAACAAATCGGCAACTCGACTTATTTCGTGGGCTGATTACATTACGTTCATAGAAAACTCCCGATCATTTTTCAGTACATTATTAACATCTGCTACGTGAATGTTACCACGGAGCTGAAAAAATAGGTACGGTTCGACTAATTATCGGGTTAACCCTTGGCACCGTGAAAATGAGGATTCACAGTACCGTTATAAAATTATTAATGTTTTTGATAGGGAATTTGTGCGAAAATCAAGCACACAAAATATTAGACTGTGCAATCATGGCAACGTCGTAGACGGCACAAATGCTACCTATCTTATCGGTATTCGGTAATTATTCCCGGGAACCTCAAACTACTCGGTCAGGATAACTAACGAATATTATTGGTACTTATTCTCTTAATTAGTAATAATTACTTAATATTAATTTGATAACTATGTTCAGAAATTATACGTTTCTAGACATTTCTAGGCAAATACAAATTGACGCGGTTTTGTTTTCATACATAACTTTTTATTATAATATCGGAAAATTATTAATGTTTTTGATGTTTTTGAGATTATAGACAGCTTTAGTACACACTTTTTCTTTCCAGCGGAATTTTTTATACTCGGACCGATATTCATTTTTGACAGCTCCTCGGGCCGATATTGAGGTTACGAACGGGGCGCATATGTCTCGTAACTTCGCGACACTTCTGCCAACCTGGGCATTATGATATACCACGATTTACGACGTTGCCAATTCGTTTCGCGTTAATTGAGCGTGAGAAAGTTATAGAAAATAATTATACAAAGTAATGAAAACAATTAATGTCATCACCGAATGTTCAAAAAGCATATTCTTACAAATAGATGTAGAAAAATAGTTCGAAAACGCACGTTTAATATGACGATTATTTGAAAGCTAACAGTTGGTAACAGTGAATCGGCTCCGTGCATAAGCATAGGGCGGTCCCCTCGTATTTCATCCCCGACGGCTAAACCCCATAACAACCTTAAATCGGAATCGTTTGCAGAGCATAGTTTTTTTTTAAATAGAATATTTACAGAGTTTTTTATCAGCAGCGATCTAGTGGTCACGTGATCTTATGCAACTCCAATCTAGTCTGTCCAACCGTCACTGGATTCATTCCAATTTATCAACGTGCATCGTTTGATTTTTCATTACCTGTTTCGAGTTTCGCTCCGCCGGGAGTCCCTTTCGGCGGAGCGCGAAACGCGTCGACGTTCTCGGCGATCGTGACTCACGTCGCGGCTACGTCTTCGCGGGGCCGATCGATAACGTCGATCGTCGATCTCTTGGCCGGATCTGCGATCATTGCTGCGGCCGCGGTCAGTCTCACTGTGGACGAAGTTTCGAATATTCTCAAATTACACAACTGGCAAAACAAGCAGAAAATGGGCCCGGAAAAATTGAAACGAGGATTCCTCGACGCATGACTATCGCGCGATTTTTAAGGCTGTCGTCTGGTGGACAGGGTAAAAAAAATCGATTTTTTCTCCCCTTTAATCGATGGTTCAACTATTAGAGAACACTTTCCCAAAGCTTCAGAAGTAAACTCGAAGTATTTTCTAAGATCCCGACAGACCCGAGAACAGGTAAACGTCAAGAAAAATATGCGAACAGCCGAATTGCCGAATGTGCTCTAGATTCTTGTAAGTTACCAATAATTAATATTTTCCCAACCGAAAACTTTAAAGCGCGTTATCTCATAATCTCGTTTTCGTGATTCTTTCAAATCGGCGACGGCGATAGCGAAAAAACTATTTGACCTATCGATCCAAACCAAAGTTCATTCTCTAGATTATTAAAAATCATCCTAAATGAACTAAAAACATTCATGAAAAAGTCATTTTATACTATTTTTATTGCACGAAGAAAGAAAAAAATGGTAAAAATCGTCACTTTTTTGTTCAAGCTCGAAAATTAATATGGTTTCACGGTTTTCTTAGGGTTTTTTTTTAGTTCATCGACATTAAAAATATATGTCAATTAATAATAATTGTGGTTTTTGCGTTTCAGACAAGAATTAAGCACACCATCTTTCCCGCCAGTTCGAGACTCCAGCGACGAGGCGCTTCTGTGGTCAATTTAATACTCCGCCACTTTGCGACCATTAGTTGATGAAAAAAAATTCTACTCTTCAAATGTTTGTTGAAGTACTATGAAATGTTCTAGAAGGTCCGTTGTTTCTTTCCTTATAAAAAAAATCACCAAAAATCACCGTTTTTTAGGCCTCTACACCAGACGACTGACTTGACTAATAATATGAAATTGAAGCTATGTAACCGAAGCGATTTGAAGCTACAGAAAAACGGAAAAGTATTTTTGCCCAAAAAAAATCGGCTATGAGCAAACAAAACAGTAAAACAGCGATTTTTAATGAAATTATTCGGAATACCTCGAAGATGAGGCTCAACAGGCAAGCAAGCAAACCCAAAAAGTCCATGGTATTGAAGTTTACAACGTTTGAATGCAACGAAAAAATATTTTTTTCGTATTGCCGTATTTTATTTTTTGGTACATTTAGGCTGTAAAAATCACCGAAACATTTGTGAGAAGCTTTATTAAAAATGTATATCCAAAAGCTGTAAAACAAAGATATTTTGGATAATAATAAAAATAAAGGAATAAAAAAAACGAATAGAATTTTCATTGCATTCCAACGACGCAAATTTCAATACCATAAAAATTCATCAACATTGCGAGGATCTTGTGAAATAGTGCGAAACTATTCGAAAAAAATCTTTGTTACCCTTTTTTATAGGAAAATAATTATTTTTTTTTAATAACAAATGATTCGGGGAATGGAAATACATCGAAAAAAAAATATTTTCTTGTTTGCTTTTCTGCAGTTGCATTGCAGTTATGAAAAAAGTAATTTTAATTTTTCTTTGCGAAAACTTACCCTGCCGGCTTGTGACTCTTGTGATCGGTCAGTCCGTCGACGTTGCGCCTGGAGCTCTCGTATCTATAGCAAAGGAGAAAAATCTCGTCACTCTATTGTCCATCAGGCGTGTCCGTGTTTTAGTTTCACGAACACCCAAATTTGCAATACGTCAGTGAAATTTTTTGCGACTGATCGAGAGCCTCGCAAAAAATTTCATTCTACCTCCAATTTCCATTATTTCTTCATATCCATATTAAACGACACGGCAAAAAGCGAAAAAGTCTGGAGAACGCACTTTTGAACAATCAATCGATACAGAGTCGATATCTCGGTTTCGTATTGGCTCTGCAATCGCTTGTGCATCAAAAACGTGCATCTCGGACTCTTTAGTTTTTTCCCGCGTTTCCGTTTTCACCTCGAATCTTATCGTTTCTTGCGATATTGATTCTTAACCATTCGTCGGTTATTCAGATCACTGGGTGTTTCCCAATATTCATTTTCGTCAAAAAAAATGTCGACGAATGTTTAGTAAAAAAAAAAAAAAAAAAAAAAATAGCTGTCAAAACATTTACAGTGAAAAAACTGTAAATTTCGAATTGCGCAAGGCATAAGAAAAGTACTGTCGTCCTCTGTCAGTGGAATAAAAAACGGTTAGACACAAAAGCATAGCAGAACAACAAACACATTGTTACACATTTCCGATTACAATTACTATTTTTGTTAAACGCTCCTCTCACGGTTACTGCTCATTGGATGCATTTTGGAAAGTGCGAAAGAAGAAAAATGGAACATATATATTTTTATATGTTATTTTATATTTATATATAACATATATATGTATATCTGTTATATATATATATATATATATATATATATATATATATATATAACAGATATACATATATAATGTGTATATATATATCTTATTACATTAATTATTACATATAATTAATTACATTAATTATTTTTAAACTGATCTAACTATTTTTTACCTCTGGTGGTTTGAAGTGAAAAAATTTAAACAAATCATTGAAGATTCAGAATAGTCTAGACAATAACATTATATATGTATATCTGTTATATATATATATATATATATATATATATATATTATATAATATATATTATGTTATATATATATATATATTATATATATATATATATATAACAGATATACATATATAATGTTATTGTCTAGACTATTCTGAATCTTCAACGATTTGTTTAAATTTTGTCACTTCAAACCACCAGAGGTAAAAAATAGTTTGATCAGTTTAAAAATAATTAATGTAATTTTGCGTGCGGTTAAATGGGCAAGACGTTCACGCTACGGGTGATATATTTTTTTTTGGGTCCTTAACACCAAGATAAACCATTTCTAACAACGGATTAACACAAACTAAACCTTTGTAAAGATTTATTTAAAAAAAACCCATTTTGCCCATCGTTTACCATATGTATTCAAAATTGAAACATCATGGTTGGATAAAAGATTACAAAACTTTGGGAGTGAATGAAGAGCAACCTCAATGTCCGCGAAGTTGCCATATTTCGGCAACACTTAATATTAATGAATTGTAATAATAAATAATCTCGTGACATAAATATAAATAGACATAATTATAAATCACTAAAAATTTCATTCTCAGTTGTATAAAATATTCATTGACGCTTTTTTTTCATAATAATCATTGACAATAGTATACTTTTTCTATAATAACGATATAAACATGCACGATGCTGCTTTTTAATTCTAGATTTTATGGGAAACTAGCATCTACAGAATAAACATCTACAGAATAAATGCTCGTATGCATTTTTTTGAGGTTCATTGAAAAAATAATTAATAAACCATCACTCGACTCGATTGGAGGGCTCCAAGCTCCTTAAAATTCCTCGAGAATGAAAATAATTACGAGCTTTTTATTTTCCAACAATCTTAGGGGTGTTATAAGATTTTCTTGTTGTAATATACTCATGTTATTGTGCCCTAGTAAACGTTTGGAACTATTTGTGAAAAAAAAAACTATTCTTACAGGGCAAATATAATTCACCCTCGAGTGTCAGTTACTCGTTTACCCCAAAGAGTTACTTTCGTTGCTTTCGTCGAGTGTCACATATAGGTGACTTACGAGAGGTTGCGCGGTCGATCGCTCCGATTTCGGTGAAATTTGACATGCTTGTAGAATCGGTAAAAATAGGTCACACGTATTTTTTTTTTATATCTCCGAAACCAGATTTTTTAGGGGTGAAACGCACCCTCGAAAATAGGGGTGTTTTGGGTCGATAACGTTATCGTTCTCATCTCCAATGTATAGTACCCGGAAAAAATAAACATTGTCGCAATTTGACATTTTCTTCATATCTCGTACCGTTAAGGTAGTCCTATCGCTTCACACTAGTCCTGCCACTGATCATACGTGAGAATTGTACAATTTATATTTTTAACATACGCAAAAAAATGGTAATAACTAAATTTTCCATGTGTAAACTGTTAAATTAATGTTCACATTTAATTAGAAAAATGAAAAAATAGTTATTCCAACGATTCGCGGGGTATTTCTAGGTTTGATATTTGGCAATATTGGTTCCATCTCCTTCTCTTTTTACTCAACCAGGCGAGTTTAACCTCCATGCTTTTCAACGTCGGTCTGTCAAAACAATGTCGGGTGCGGGAAATATAAAGCATTGTATTCGGGCCACGACTGGTAAAAAGCGTGGAAAATTTGTGTCGGCGAAACATGTCGGTTAAAAATGAAATATGTGTGGAAATTCGAACGAGTGTGATGAGGTTAGGACTAGTCAGCTGTTGCCTTGCTGTCACGTCTCTTTATCGTAGCAAGTGGTAATAAATCCAATACCGGAAGTTCAAATTAAACTTGATATTACATAAAAATTAGGTCAATAAGCGCAATTTTTTCTGAGAGCACTAGATCACTACAAGTGTTAAGTATGTAAATTTGATTATTTTTAAGAATCTGACGGATTCCCACTATTATATACACTTTTGTAGCGACCGGAAATTGGGTTTTTGTATGTCGTTTCGGAATTCCTTTACAAAAATATGCAATTTTAATATTTCTTTTCTCTGTAGTTAGGTCGATAAACGACCCTGAAATTTTACAGAGACGATTATTAATATATTTAGCGAAGCTCAAAAAAAATTATGAAAATCCTATGGATTGAATTGAGCATTTATCCATTCTACAAGCATGCCAAATTTCGTCGAAATCGGAGAGATCGAGCTCGCAACCTTTCCTCGTTAACGAAAAGACACCTTCGTACCAGCACAATTTGTTTTTACCTCGCCAGTATTGTGCTATTTTCATACCAACGGATACCTCAAGGTTCTCCTCGCAGGTTTCCAATTTTATGCAATGTCGCTCGAATTCAAATTCGTGCGGGTTCTATATGGGTTCGGTAACCCTCGAAAACAATCGTATGCACTCAGTGATGCTACAGCACAGACACTTTTTTATTTGCAACACTCTTCAGGTGAATATATTTTTATTTCGCCGAAAACTGTCATACAGTCGTGACGTTGAAGTTTGCATCGTTGGAATGCAACGAAAATTCATTCTTCTTAGTTGCGAACACTTCTTTTTGTCGATATAGGCTATGAAAATCCTTCAAAAATGTTTACATGTTCTCAAAATGTAAAAAAGAAGATTCTGGATAGTGAGAAAAAGGAGAAATGAAAAATTGGAGAAGAAAAATCGTTGCGCTCCAATGATGCAAACTTCAACGTCACGATACGATCAATGTAACGGAAATGTGTATTCGTAAGCTGAGAAGGAATGCAGAGCAAACGATTGTGGGGAATAAGCCACCGAGCAGAAACACTTGCGTGTAACAGCGAACGAAACAATTATCAAAACACAACATGATCCAAATTAAATTGCAGGTATTTGAATTATTCCGGTTGCTACGGCATTTTTCAGACAAAAAGATTCGACCAGCTGCTTGAGACCTAGCACGGACGGACGCGTTTTTCTCGAAATGTCGTTGTTCAAAACGGGCCGGGGTTGAAAATTTGAACTTTGAATGATCAGAACGCTCAAAATTCCGAATGAAAACTACCCCGGAAGATCAAAACTCCGAAAGAATTTTACCCGAAAGACCACAAATCCGAAAATCTGAACGGGGCCGGTTTGAAATGTTGAACTTTGAATTATCAGAACGCTCAAAACTCCAAAAGAATACTACCCCGAAAGACTTTTACACGAAGGACCAAAACTCCGAAAATCTGAACACCGTCAAAATAATTCTGCTATGGAAGGTTTAAAAGTTTCAAAATTTTCAATAAGTCGACGAATTTTTTCAAGAATTTTTTTATATTACGAAGTGATACGTCAATTTTGAAATTTTTCCAGCTAATGTTATACCTTCTGCATCATTTACAGTCAACTGTGTAGACTTTCGCTGACATGATCTTGACGAACCTTGTAATTTCGGAACATTAAAATTAGGAATTTTAAACCGTCGGCGCATTCAAAGTTCGGAATTTCAACCCGGCCCCCATGTCAAGATCATGCCAGCGAAAGTCTACGGTGTTGACTGTACATTATGTAGAACGTATAACATTGTCTGGATAAATTTCAAAATTGACGCAAAATCACTTCTTAGTCGAAAAAAAAATTCTTGAAATAATTCGTCGATTTATCGAAAATTTTGAAACTTTTAAAACTTTCATAGCCGAAGTTTGGAATTTCAACCCGCCCCCTTCAAAACGGTGTACACTCCCAAAGGAAGAGTTTTCAAGCTATCCGTCTCAAATTTTGACACAACATTCTTCACGCCATTCTTTATCTTGCTATGGAAACTTTTTTTAACCTTTATATTTTATTAACGAAAAACTGTCGAAAAAGTAGGCTAAATTCGATACTTTTTTTTTTCAAAACACCACCATTGAATTTTGATTGAAAAAATTTCCATAGCAAGATAGCGGCTTTCATAGTGATTAATAATCTTTTTACAAATTTTGTTTCAGACAACATTTACGGCCACAACCGTGTACACCGTGACGATTCCTTTTTTCCGAAGACATTTTCAACTGTTAAAAAAATGGAGAAACAATAAAAATAAACGTTTGAAATTGTATTTTCTGTTCTTCACGAGTGCTTTGATTCGACATAAAAACTGCGTTACACTATGATGATCTCTTAAACGCGTTTTTCTCAAAACTATGATTTATAAAACGATATACAGGATTTCTCGAAATCTAGTGAACGAGTGTACTTGAAATTTTTAGTAGTTACGTCTTGACCAACGTTTTTCTTAACATTTTATTTTCATTAGTTATTAACAATAATAATGTCATTGTTCCTCGAGAAAAACGAGGAAAATTCGAACATTTTTTTAATGATTAAAACAGGATAACAAAATAACAAATTTCAATTATTAAAACACGATAACAAAAACTCGTTTTTTCGTTTCCGATCTACCGGGCGGCCAAAATCAAGTACACCGTTGAGCTTCCCACGTTCAAAAGTCCTTCACGAGACTGTTTATAACTTCTTTGACTATTAATATTCTTTGATGGAATTTGGTACACAACTTTGTTGATGTACATATAAATAAATGATCAAACAATTTTTCAATCATCTGACTCACGTTCTGACCTTCAAAATTAATTTGTTTAAATAACCTTGATTTTCGGTTTATCACATTCTTTTCATAAAATAATGCTTTCCTATATGCGACAAGATCCGACGTAGATTAGATCGAGTAGCGAAGATACTTGCTTGCATGTATTCAAAGCTGATTTTGAAGACATTGATTATAATGATGGGCCTCGAAATCTTCAAAATCGCCTTACCCCATATATATGCCAAAGCATATACATATAATTGTGAAATGATAAAAATGTTATTGAAATATTTATTTACGAGGAGCCAATACAAAAAGGTTGCATGGTTACAAGAGAAGAAAATCACGATGCGAGCTCTTTTGGTTTCCCGAGAAGACTGACTTCCACCCCCCCCCCTTCTTCATAGTCAACTCTTTCTTTGGTTTGCGCGTGTGCAAACGCTTTTGACCGTAAGATTCGGAAAGCGCCTCGCTTCTCGAAATCGGCCGGTTTTTACAGCCCTACATATATATTTGTGCCATATGATATATTTATATATATATATATATATATATATATATATATATATATATATATATTCATATGGCACTAAAGCAAAATCAAATCATACAAAACTCACAGATCGCTGAAGGTTCGTTTTTCCACGGAAACTTTCACGCAGGTATAATGCACAAATGCGCAAAAAAAAATCGTTTTCGTTCTTACGAGCCGATGAGAGAAAGATAATGTTGTCGAGCGAGAGCCTCCTCCGATGCCCAAATTCCAACGCCCCGCGTGCATCCGTCGACTGGTGAAGCTAGAAAAAAAGCACACACACACACACGCACAGACTCACACGAAGGTACACAGAAAGCCTATGTTTTTCGTGTGCGATGAGCGATAAAAAAAGCCAAAGCAAAGCGTCATGCGCGGGAGCTCGTCAGGTGCAATTGGTCAAGTTCTTTCTCGGAATGTACGTAATGTCACGTCAACTGAAACAGAACAGACTACAGTAACAACAAAACACCGAATGCCTGCATCACGTGTCGAAAACTGTTTCTTTCCTACGTCGATCCATTCGGCGATTCGACGTCAGCCGAACAACCGAAGAATTTCATTCGATGGGTGTGAGGCTTTATCTTGATCCTCAGAGGATCGAGAAACCAACTCGTCGAAGAATTTCGACACGCTTTCCTTACGACTACGGAATAATATGCGTTCTCAGTGATTTGACGTTTTTGTTTTTGCACTCAGTCTGGTTTATTATCGGGTACATTGCGATACTCGATTGTAATTGATAGCGGATTGCCAAAGAATTGATTGGTTCTTGACACACCGGGTTTTGTACGCGGCTGCGAAAGCTTTTATGAGCTTTGCGCGCCCAATGATACTCAGTGGCCCGCAGGCTCCGTCGATCATTCTCGATCGACGGAATATTTTCGGCTGAACATTTTGTCAGCGAATAATGCAATCTCTTGTAAAAGTCTCTTGTAAAAGTCACAATGATGACGAGAAGTTTGCGAGAGTCGGGCACGCCAAACTTTTTGCGGCGAGCAACGACTCTTGGCAAAATTCAACGTTATTGTGAGAAACTTTGTGAGATGGTGATGTGAAAATGAATTTGTATTTGGTGTCCAACACGAGGACACAAAGTATATCCATATTACCAGTTTATATATATGTATATACCATATATACATATATATAAGTATTTGCACACGTGCAAATGCGATATTTATGCACGTGGGTGCACATGCCAGTGGCGGCATTGCACGCGCGAACACGTTTTCCCTTGAACACACGAACCTCGAGTCGCGATTATCAACGCGGCGTCGCCCGCTTGTCCGCTCGGAAAGGCTCGTCAGTGAAACCGTACGTTTTCTCGACGAGCGTTGTCTCATCTCTGTAAAACGAAGCAGTACTCGGATTAGAATAATAATATTGACACGTTTTCTCAATTTTAGCAGAAAGTAAAAAAAAACACTAATAATTATTTTTATACGATAGTATCGTTGTAACGGTATGTTGGTTTAAGGGGCTATACCAGTGTGACACTTTCAAAAAATCGATTTTTTTTGCCGTTTTCGACAATATATACTTTCAAGAATATCCTGTGAAAATTTGAAGGCCGCATCTCTATTTTTTATCTTGCAAAAAACGATGGTTAAATCTTTAAACGCGTTTTTCTCGAAATGAGATTTTTCAAATTTGCTGACATTGTCACTCAAAGAGCAATTATCCGATTGACTTGAAATTTGAACTGAGTACTCTTGAATATATTTACTGTACAATGACGTAGGGATATTTTTGATTGGATGAAAATCGACGATTTGGAATTGAAAAAAAAAGACCATTTTATAGGCAAGAAAACAGATTTTTTTTCATATCTACGCCATTTTGTTAGATTTTGATATTTTTCGAAAATCATACGCCATTGTACAGGAAATACCTTCCAGTTTAACGACATTTTTTCCTTTTTCGGTTTCAGCTACTCAATCGGCTAGAACCATGTCAGCAGTGGAGGAACTTTTTTTTGGCGCCTCCGAAGGCAGCGCATAAGTCGCTTGGATGTCAATATTTTTCTATGAAAAAGTTATGTAATATCGGTCAAATATAACCAAATATATTCTTAATTTTCCGAAACATTTAATTGAGTACTTTTCCTCCAAAAAATTCCCGAAAATTATCCAAATTTTCAGCGTTCACACTGGTGTAGCCCCGTACATTCACGTGTGGACTTTTATGATTCTGTCCCGGGTACTTTTCCTCGCAATTATTACTTCACTTGGGTCTTGCTCGCCCATGGAGGCTCATGAAGGGTTGCTCAAAGCCACTTGCTAATGTGCTATCGGGGGGATTACTGTGGAAAACCTGTCACGATACAGGCAACTCATTTTATATCTTTATATGTAAAGTATATCTTAAGAATTGTTCAATTATATAAATTATACGAACAAATAAAAAATCCTATACAATTTATATTGATATTATTTGAAAATGATACTTGAATATTCCTAAATCGTATAAATAAATAGAAGTACTTTTGTACAGCGCAGTAAATATAAGTTTTTAACATTTCGCAATTGAAGGAAATTTTTACTTAGTTGGGCCCAGAAAGAAAATTTGATTTTGTTGTATCGGGACCTTTTTGAATAAGAGGAAGGTGTACTCTATGGTCCTGGCATATCAGATTAGGTGTAAGCATGAAACTTTTTATTTTAGTTAACTACAAGGACCTGGACGTTCCACGGCGCAAACTCCAGGATCCAAGTTCGAGCACCTGTAGCGCCGCCATTTTGTTTTTTTCACTTATGAATTTTCTTTTGTATTTATTTGAACGTCAATATCATTATATAATTTGATTCATTGCAATAAATGCGCTCAATTTTTGGTACAAAAATATTGAAAAACCTGTTGTCTGGAGGAGGTTCCTCCATTAATATATTGTCGCAAGAGGAAAACGATATTTTCGTTGAATTCCAAACGTTAACCGTGCTTCCAATACGAGATGGTCTGTGCTTGATTTATTTCGCAATTGGAAAAAGAACTTCCAAGGGCTGTGGAAGTGTCAGCGGCGTACCGCGATTGGAACCCACCGAAGGGAATTTATGAACTAGCGATTTGTAAGCCCAAAGTTACGGTCGAAGATATACAAAAAAAAATACAAAAAAAATATACAAAAGTACAAAAATACAAAATGAAAAGAAAAAAAAAGAAGAAAAACAAAACAAACCTGTTCTTTCGTCATTTAACGGTGGCACTGAAAGTATGGTGCGACGTTCCTCCACCTCGGGTACAACCGGAACGACCGATTTCTTCAATTCCTCGCGCTCGAATATCGGCTTCGAACCCTCACCTGTAGCGAATAAAATGATGAGACACGACATTCACGCTCCGCGCTCCTTGTATGGAGCGTATATGGGGTTAGATCGAATGAGACAAGCACTCGTGATGAAAAGCAGGATATTAAACATACAAGCGATGAGACATTTGAGAAAATCATAATATCGATTCGTGACGAACGTTGGGCTGGAATTTTTTGGATTCGTCTTTGTGTGGACGTGACAACGTTTTCACCAAAAGATGTTTACCCACCCGACCCTATTTACGACCATTTTTATGCCCCGCGACTATACCCTTTCGGGCTTTTACGAACCCATTTCCCGTCCCCTTCTCACCGCACATTTGAAACTCTAATTGTTCCCCGTTCCTAAAAGACACCCCAAAGTGTTGCCACCCTTGTAATTTAACGCCTTAGGCCACAGTAACGGGTATAAAATCATGTGCGTATTCAACAATTTTTTTTCGCATGAAAAAGTGATTTACTCATAAAATTGATTACACATCTATTTAATATGAATATCAAGCTGTTAGAAAGAATATATATATTTTTTTTTCGATGTACATAATCGCCGTCTACTCGAAACTTCTCAAAACAGCTTTTTTCCAATTGGAGTGACAAATAACTTCAACAATTTTCACTCGATTTACTTGAAATTTAAGGGCGGGGTAAAGTATTAAAATTTTTTTTTTCATTTTTTCTTAATTTTTTAAATGAATGCATAATATATCAAGAATATTGTGTTAAAATTTCAAGTCGATCGGAGTAAAATTGACGAAGTTATGAGTATTTGAGCGTCTATTGCTCCATGCCGTTCTCTTCTCTTCTGCGTTTTTCAAACCGTTTTTCTGTGACTTGTCATATTTGAAGTTCATGTGCACGATAACTCAAAATCTACTGGACCAATCGCTTTGAAATTTTGCACAGTACTTCTTTACATAATTCACCAGGTATTGTCGAGAGCTTTTTTGTTTTTTTTTAATAATTACTAATTTTTCAACAACAAATTAGCCGATTTTTTTTAGCGAAAATCGGGTTTTTGGCTCCCAAGTGCTACGAAAAATCGAAAAATCGAAAAAAAAATCCTCCCGTCATTACCTCGAGAAACATCTCCTTTAACAAATGCATTTTGATTTTTTTGTTTCAAATGATTCTGTTGCGAGTTATGGTGCACACCGCAAACCAACTTTTTTTCGAGGCACCTCCGGGGTTTAATATTCACTCGCTCAATTTTGAATATTTTGCAATGCAAATTTGGGAGAATGTTGTTCAAATGTTACTTTATTATATGTAAATTTTTCAATAAACGAACACTATTCGTTACGCCAAAAAAAAATCTTAAAAACATGCCTTTTTTCGCCGAATTAACTCCGCCGTTGAAGTTATGTTCCTAATTGCATTTCGGAGAGAAGTACGTAGGGCATTTCTGATTAATCGAAAACTTTTGATTTTATGAACAGTTTATGAGCAGTTATAACGAAATTTTGCACCGAAAATTCATGTCTCAAGTTCAAATACCTACAACTTTTGAATGAAACAATATTTTTTAAATTCCATGCGTACTTCTCTAGGTATTCTAATGTAGATTGACGAGAATTTTTGTTTTTGTTCTAGGTAAAAAATCGTGGACGCTAAATATCACGACGCGGAGCGCCTAAAAAAATATAACAACAGAAAATATTCGTAGTCGGCCATTTTGTACATCGAAAAAAAAAATTTCTAACAGCTTGACATTCATACTAAATAGATGTGTAATTAATTTTAAGAGTGAGTCACTTTTTCGCACGAAAAAAAATTGTTAAATTCGCACACGATTTTATACCCGTTACGGTGGCCTAAGCCCTGGGATATTTTCCTTTGGATGAAAGAAACTCATTTTTGAACGTTGACAAGCCGACTGCGAAAAATCGAAAGAAAAACGAACGTGCTTTGAAATGCAATTTTACCGGGAACAAAAATGTTACGTTATTTGTTTGCGATACCGAAAGTGGATATTGCGATACCGAAGTTCTCGCTTTACGTACCGACCTAAAAGACAAACTCTCGTACATTTCCCCGCCAACTTCTTGAATTTCCGTAACTGACGAGTGAGAAATTTCTTTGATGGATCCACCAAATTGGCGAGATCCCATGACTGACAATTATCTCAGGGGCTGAGTTGAGAGCAAAAATAAAATATTTCGTGTACTTTTTGGTTTTTTTTCTGGCCGCTGGATTGAAATTAATTGAATCGTTGGTAATTTTACAGAAAGTAGGCCTGACCTTGAACGACCTTCACCTTACAGTATATTGTTCTTCAGATGATTGCTAACAACTTTGCTCCTATATACTGAGACGAAGAAACAAATCCTTCATTGTTTCTATTAGCGTTAAAAGTATTATACTACGTTTCGCGTACTAACGTACGCAATTTATAATATTATTAAAATATAATAGTATTTAACGCTTCAATTTTCTTTGTTTGGGCGTGGGTGTTGTCTTTCTTCCGCACTCGAAACTTTAGACGCGTTTTTCTCGAAATGTCGTTTTTCAAAACGCTGTACACTCTCAAAGGAAGAGTTTTCAAGCTATCCGTCTTAAATTTTGATACAACATTCTTCACGCCATTCTTTATCTCGCTATGGAAGCTTTTTTTACGAAAAAATAGGCTAAATTCGATACTTTTTTTTTTTTCAAAACGCCGCCATTTTGGTAATTTCGACTTTTAAAAAACCTCCATACCAAGAGGGCGGCTGTCATACTGATTAATAATCTTTTTAGAAACTTTGTTTCAGATAATATCTACGGCCACAGCCGTGTACACCGTGAGGACACTTTTTTCGAAGACATTTTCACCAGTTAAAAAAAATGTAAATAAAAATAAACGTTAAAACAAGTTTTTTTGTTCTTCACGAGTGTTTGGATTTTACCCTAAAAAATCAGACTGATTAGAGTATTGTAGCCATCGAGAAAAAAATTGCGACAATCGGCTATTATTCGACCCGTTACACTGTGATGATCCTTTAAGGTAGTCCTATCGCTTCGCACTAGTTATACCACTGATCATACTTGAGACTTGTACAATGTATATTTTTAACATATGCAACAACAAAAAATTGTAATAACTAAAATTTTCCATGTGTAAACTGTTAAATGTTTACATTCAATTAGAAAAATGAAAAAATAATTATGGCAACGATCCGCGCAGTATTTCTAGGTTTGATATTTGGCAATATTCGTTCTATGTCCGTCTCTTTTTACGGAACTAGGCGGGTTTAACCTCCGTGCTTTTCAACGTCGATCTGTCAAAGCGATGTCAGGTGCGGGAAATGTAAAGCATTGTATTCGGGCCACGACTGGTAAAAAGCGTGGAAAATTTGTGTCGGCGAAATATGTCGGTTAAAAAGGAAATACGTGTGGAAATTCGAATGAGTGAGATGAGGTTAGGACTACAGTCAGCTGTTGCCTTGCTGTCACGTCTCTTTATCGTAGCGAGTGGTAATAAATCCAATACCGGAAGTTCAAATTAAACTTGATATTACATAAAAATTAGGTCAATAAGCGTTATTTTTTCTGAGAACGTTGGATTGCTACAAGTGTTAAGTATGTAAATCTGATTATTTTTAAGCATCTGACGGATTCCCACTATTATGTACACTTTTGTAGCGACCGGAAATTGGATTTTTGTATGTCGTCTCGGAATTCCTTCACAGAAATACGCAATTTTAATACTTTTTTTCTTTGTAATTAGGTCGATAATCGACCTTGAAATTTTACAGAGACGATTATTAATGTATTTAGTGAAGCCTGGTGAAGCCTGGCGATAGAACTACCTTACAAGTATAAAACGTCGTGAAGGGGACGTTCCCTATTTATATAAACTTATCCGGGATGACCTCTACGACATATTTCAAGGTCAAGGTCACCCACGGTGAGGCCTACTTTCTATATTATAAACAAATCGTTAATTTGGATTACCAATTGTACTACTGATCGGAGTTGAAATATTTTTTGGGATCTTCGAGTCCTGAAATTTACGTTACTACCGTTACGATTTTGATACCATTCGGATATTGTGTGCGGGTATCTGAAATGTTATTTTACTTCGTCCGCGTATGATTCTAAGAGACTTTTGTATTAGCGTCTATTAACGATTCGACCAATATCTCAATTGCCGAAATAATTTCGGGTTCTTAGACATATGTTGGCCACTTTGGCCTACTGCTGAGGTGATTCGCGATTATCTTCAGAGTAGTTTGATATCCTCGACTTCCGAATGTTGCATTATGTCAGAAATTCGTGGCAGTAAAATGACTTTTTCAACGACTTTTTAACGAAGCTAATCGAGGAAATGTCGATTTATTGACTGTGCTGCACTCGCGTGCGGTTAATTTCATAATTTCGCCCTTTCAATATCGAGGATAAACGATATTTTATAATTCACTGGAATTGACATTTTTCCACAAAATTCGACGCGTATTGAATTATCCGGATTGATCTTCGCGATGCTCGTCGTTTATCTTCCTTGCGGTCCTTGTCGTTGAGCTTCCTTTGTGATAACGTCTATTTAAATCAATTCTCTATTTTGTGTGTGAAATTAATCGGCAGAAAATTTTACTCGACCAAGTTACGTTTCACAACAATTGCCTTTTTTTTAATGAAATTGCATTCGATTGTTACGATCGTGATGGAATTTTTGGAGTTAAAATTGAGAGTTCGTACAATATTGAAAATTTAACACGAGAAGAAAAATGAATAAACGAAGAATTGGTAAAAAGGAGAAAATTTAAATTGAAACTTTAATTGTGAGTGCTGATGTGATATCTTTAAAGGACCTTTCCGTTCGTTTTGATCTTCCGGTCGACGCGAATCCCGTGTGCTTGTTTTCCCTGATGAACTTGACGAAGAAATATTCTGACAATAGCTAAATGCTCTATAGCGATACACAGCATGCATAAGAATTTTTTTCAACTCAAATAGCGAATGAAAGCAAAAGCGTGTTAGACCCGGCGGAATACGATACAGAGGAGGAAGTCGGCTGCGGCCGCAAGGTGGGGGAAATAATGGAAAAAAGCATATAAGTGTAAAGCGGTGGACATATAAAGCCTCGTAAAAAGCCGAAAAGGCTGTGCGAGTAAAAATAAAAAAAAAAAAAAAAAGGCAAAAGCGTCGTAAAAGTACCAACAAAACCATTCTTCCAAAATAAGGATGTTTCCAGTAACCAAGAATAAAAAAAATACTGTTATGAGGTGATAGCTTGTAATTGAAGTAATGCTCGGAAGTGCATATTTTATTTTGGTGAAAATTGTAGATAAATGTTGATAAATAAATTGTAAAAAATATAAGTCACGTGACAAAGAACACCAATCAGAGCGCCTGACGTCACACAAAACACGAACGAGTCGATGGTCTAAGCATACTGCTTATACTAGGCCGTTACTGTTTACTTTGTCTTAAGGGGTTATATACAGTTAAAATTTTCGAAAAATCTTTTTCCAAATTTTTTTTTTTCGTAATGTACATATATTTAGGTACACACACAGAAAATTTTTTGTCAATCCGCCGAATATTCTCGAAGTTACACGCGCATTTGTAATTGTTTTTTTACTATAGGTAAAGTACTTTTGAAACTTTAAACGCGTTTTTCTCAAAACTGTGTTTTTGAAGTCGGTGAGCAAGATATCTCGGAAACGGCTGAACCGCTCAGTCTCAAATTTTAACACGATCTTCTCAAGTATATTTTTTAGTAATTAAACGAAGGTTTTTTCTCTCCGATAAATATTTTCCATTTTATAAATAATTCAAGGCCTAAATTTTTGTCAAAAATCGATTTTTGTTTGAGCAGTCGGCATTTTGTCAAAAAATATTATTTTGCTTATTCTTTCGATCAATTACAAGATAATCCATTATATTAACGAAATATTTTTGGTTTTTTCATTTTAGATGATCCAGTCCAGAGATATCGTGCTCACCGCAAGACGCTCTTTTTTAGAGGTTTTCGGAGATCGTCCATAGCAGCTTTCAAAATAATTATTTTTACAAATAACAAATGTTAAAATACAGTTAAAAGTTACCGTAATATGTGTACAAATTTTTACGTTAATAGATTCAAAGGTCTTCTCAAGAAAAACTCTTGAAAAATCGATCTTTTTGGGCCTCCTGACTGTATATAACACCTTAAAATACAATTTCTGAGATTTCGCGATTGATTTTGAATTTTACTCGGACTGTAATAATGGAGGCTGGATTCGTAAAGACAAATAGTTCGAATTTGTCTAGGATTGATTGCATAATGGCGGCCAATATATTTACGCCAAGCAGCAACTTTGCTGCAGAACTCAGAACCGTGAAAACTTTTATCTAAGTATACCCAGAAGAATTGTTATTTGCGCAACAAATAATGTAGATTTATAATATTTCAAGATTTATAAGCATCAATAATATAACCAACTCTGTAGTAATTTAAACATTTTTTTGAGGTTATGTTTCGTGTTACAGCTTGTTTTGTTTTATTTAATTGCAAGTCTTCAAGACAGTCATACGGTGATGAATAGAATTCAGAATTCATTCTTGAACTTATTGATTCTGAAATATTTGTTATTCCGTTTGTTTAGAGACCCGTATTTTGGAGAGTATGACGTCACGCGCCCTCAAATGACAAGTCTGGGAGTTTTGGCGCGCATTTTCAAACGAATGAATTGAAACGTGATTACGATTGTTCTGCATGTAAATACACGAAATGAATATTAGCGGTATATTATGTGTATGCGAACAATTTTGAACACTTTCCGAAAAATAGGCAACATCCCTATTATCAGTGAAAAGTAGCGTTTTCACTGTGGACCGCGCTCGAGTCGGCCTCGACCCGAACAAATTTCTATAAAACGTCACGGGTGCAAAATACGAGCAGCCGATTTTTTATTCCGAGCCAACAATCGAACGCCCACATTTTTTCCCGTGTCACAAAAGCTTTTGTTCTCGTGATGTCGTAAAACCAACGAGCCTCTGGATGCACCGAACAAACAAAAAAGTTAAGCTTCAAAACACACAAAATAAAGCGCAACACACGCAAGGGACAAAAAAGCCAAAGCAACACAGAGAGCACATTGATAGAAAAATTGATTCTTACACATTGGAACTTTTAAGGAATTCAAGCTCCGATCCATCTTGGTGATCGCCAGATTGAGCTTGTTCCTGCTTGAACAAAACATTAATTAGAGCTCGGTTATTTTGTGGTATCTAACGACGTTCACCTTTGCTCCATTGTCCATGTTGCGGCTGATCGGACACTGAAAACCCGAGTTTATCTTCCAATCGTTGATCCGGCGTGATTACCAATAATTTCAACCTCGACCGATCGGTTTCTCGATGAATGTGAAAAATCTCGAATTACGCGTTGTTTTACGTGAATTTTAATATCCCGTAGATCGAAAGCAAGTTAAAAAAACGCGGCTGCATCTTCCTTCCGCTCCATCGGCGATGAAGCAACGGCTTATCAATCTTCCTGATCGTTGGAGCTACTTCGTTACTGAACGGTTTTTAAGGAGAGATATACACCTAGATGGTCGAGGTCGAGGATTTCGAAGCTATGAACATTCCGTCGACCGTAGAAGACCTACACTGTGGGCCTGGTATCGATGATCCCGTGTAAGTTGACAAATTTCATAATTTATTCATTCCCAAATTTTCAAACGCGTTTTTTCTCAAAACCACGTTTTTCAAATCGGTACCCAAAATTTCTCGAAAACCAATGAACCGATTGCCTTGAGGTTTTTTGTGGTTATTCTATACACCATTATCTAGTACTTGTCGCAGGATTTCTTTTTCCGTTACGCAGTTTTGGTTTTATAGGCAAAATAATAACTAATTTTTGGCCCAAAAATCACTATTTATGTTCAAACGTCCGCCATTTTGTCATAAATCGATATTTTCAAAATCGGCTATGACAAGTACTAGATTATAGTATCCAATTGAATAATCTTTTCGGTTTTTTTTTTCAGATGATTTTTGAAGAAACGCCAGTGGGTACCGTGTACGCAGATTTTTTTACGACGCTCCAAGGATCATACAATATCCTTGTATATTTTTGATATTTTTAAATAGAGAAAATTAAACATATTATTGAATGTATATACTTTTAGATAATTAAAACCTTTTTTCCGGCTCCTAGGTGTATATCTCCCCTTAATGTCATAAACCGTCTCGTTGAAATCTTCATCGACGAGCGCGTTACGAATTTTCGTTCTTCCAATCGTCGATGCCAATTGACAAAAGTGCAAAGAATAAGGACAAGTCTGTCGAATATAAGAGCAGTACGCTCAATTTCTGTCCTTTTGAATTTGAGAAATTTGAGATACGCGGCAGTGATACTTTATCTCCGTTAACGTTGTGAGTTATTCCAATGGAACGGAATGAGGTACTGTTATCATCGCGCCTAGCAGATCTTCGACGTAAATATATATAAATATTCTTTGATCCGAATTAGTGAGATCTGTCTATCTTTACCATCTCGTCTCTTCACTTTGACGGCTTCGGGATCGAGTATATCACGTTGGAGCTCGACATTTGTTTCCGGCGCGGGTACTTTTCGGTGAATAGCAACTTTTATGCGACGTAATTTTTCCAATTCGATCTTCGTGCCCTCGGGGCCCTGGAACAATCGCGCGCTGTTGCTCGACGACTGGCATCTGGAATGGAATAATTATGATGGAATATTTCTCAACTACAGCAACAACAACGATCTTCTAATTGACGATGAACGATCAGCGCACCATTGTTTATTTCCTTTTATTAACACCTTTTCGAAAATAGATAATAATAATAATTAATTATTCCGTAACGATAATAATAATGGTGCAGTGATTATTGTTAGGGAATGTGTCAAGGCGGAACATCACTGTGAGAGGTAAGAAAAATCTTTTTTTTTTGGCTTTTTTGCGAAATATACACATTCAAGGAACTGTGGAAAAACATTTCAAGTTAGAATTCTAGGTATTTCTTTAGATAAGTGACTTTTCCGAAAAACGAGTTGGTTTGGGCTGCCAAACAAACTCATTTTTCGGCAGTCACTTATCTAAAGAATTATTATTTTACAAGAAACTATGATTTTCTCAAAAATTAGAATATGTGGAAAAACATTTCAAGTAAAAATGTCAGGTCTTTTTTTAGATAAGTGACTTTTTCGAAAAATGAGTTTGTTTGTTTGGGTTCCAAAACAAACCCAAACAAACTCATTTTTTCGGAAAATTCACTTTCCGACGCGCACCATTGTTTATTTCCCTTTATTATTAACACCTTATGAAAATACATAATAATAATCGTAATACATTATTCCGTAACGATAATAATCATAATGGTACACTGATTATTATGAGGAAATGTGTAAAGGCGGGACATCACTGTGAGAGGTAAGAAAAATCCTTTTTTTCCACTTTCGCAAAATATACACATTCAAGAAGTTGTGGAAAAAAATTTCAAGTAAAAATTTTAGGTAATTCTTTAGATAAGTGACTTTTCCGAAAAATCAGTTGCTTTGGGTTTGTTTGTTTGGGAAAGTGACGTTTCCATAAAATAAGTTTGTTTGGGTTTGTTTTGGAACCCGAACAAATCCAAACAAACTTATTTTTCGAAAAAGCCACTTATCTAACGAATTACCTACAATTGTTACATAAAATGTTTTTCCACGAATTATTGAATCTGTATACTTTGGAAAATGCAACAACAACAAAAAAAACGATTTTTCTTGCCTCTCAGTAGTGTCCCGCCTTGACACATTTCCTGACAATAATCAGTGCACCATTATTATTATTATCGTTAGGGAATAACTTTTTACTATTATTATTATTATTATGTATTTCCATGTCAATATTATCCACACATTCAAGAATATGTGAAAAAAACATTGCAAGTAAAAATTTTGGGTAATTCTTTAGATAAGTGACTTTTCCGAAAAATGAGTGGGTTTGGATTTGTTTGGGTTACCAAACAAACTTATTTTTCCGGTAGATAAGTGACTTTTGTCCCTTCATGTTGGTTTGGGTTTGTTTGGGTTCCCAAATAAACAAACTCATTTGTCGGAAAAGTCACTTATCTAAAAAATTACCTAAAGTTTGTATTTGAAATGTTTTTCCACACATTCTTGAATGTGTATTTCCGAATATGTATTTCCACGCGTGTGTTTCCATGTATTTCCAATTGTGTACTTCCGAATATGTATTTCCACATGTGTATTTCCGAACATGTATTTCCACATATTCTTGAATGTGTAACTGTCCGAAAAATGAGTTTGTTTGAGAACCCAACAAACTCATTTTTCAGAAAAGTCGCTTATCTATAGAATTACCAAATTTTGAAAATTGAGCAGGTTATTGACGATTTAGTGAGAGCAGGTAGTGCAACGATTTCCGTATACTAAAACTTTCAACCTCGTTTTTCTCGAAACAACTTTTCCCGACTTGGCCGGAACCATAACTCTATAATTGTCCGATTTTCAGTTAAAAACACCAAAATCTCCGCTACTGCAGTATCTATCGTTGTACATAACCCGTTTTTATTGAAAATTTAGCATTTGTTAAGGATTTTCGGGACAATTGACGAAATATTACCATTTGCTTCACATTCATACAGTAAATTCTTTGTCATATACTGAATGCATCCTCTAAATTTATGACATTATGACAAAGAATCTACCATATAAATGTGAATCAAATGGTAACATTTCGTCAGTTGACCTCAAACTCCTCAAGACCACGAATATAAGTAAAAATTTCGGTAATTCTTTAGACAAGTGACATTTCCGAAAAAAAAAATGAGCGTAAACTTTTTTTAAAATATTTTCTCATTTTTGACCCAAGCAAACTTCTGTATTAAAACCCTCTCGCCGGAGGGGGTTGGGTTTGATTTTATTCAGGAAGGCTTCCCTTATACCCTCCCCCCTCCCCACACCTAATATAGGCGTCGAAATGTTCAAAAATGCCCTATTTTGTCCCGTGTTTCCGCGAACTTCAAAACCCCATAACTTTTCACGGAGGGGTGAATTTCAGCATCAGACTGAATATCATCCCTTTATAACCCAATAAATGAGAAAATAGCAACAACAAAAATGTAAGGCTCATTTTTCGGAAAAGTCGCTTATCCAAAGAATTGCCAAAATTTCGCCAAAATTACACTTTTTAGATGTTAAGCATAAAAAAACACCAACCATTTTGTGATTTTTTTCTTTTCGAAAAACAGCTTACAACGAGAACGACATTTATATAGATTATAATACATTTTTATTGTTATTTTTCAGATTAACTACTGGCAAGTTATCGATCAGGCCGTTGGAACACATTTTTTTATACAACTACTCGATTATATCTCATTAACGGTAATTTTTTATTTTTCGAAATCAAATTTTACACGAAACAAGTTCAATGTACGCTTAATGACATACCGTTTCTTCTAAATCTTATATAAATCATCTAGTAGGCTAAAAAATCGCGTAAAAACGATATTTTTCGGTCCGTCACAGTGGTAACTTCCCTCAGTTAAAAAAAAATATTATCTATAAATTTAGAAAATATCTTTACCGAGTACAAATATTTTGACTACGAATTCTGAATATTTTAAACAAAAAAAAACGTTTTCCGGGCTTGGTATGAAAGATATTATTGAAAATCGGTATAATACGTGTACTCTGATAAAAGAGAAAACATAATTGCTACTCACTTTTCCGACATGACGGAATTTGTCGAAGTGCCGGCCTTGCTCTCCTCCCTGCGATTGTTATCCGGGGATGCGCTTCTGCGTCTTTCAGCGGCATGGCTCGAATACGAGGATCTTCCCGCGGTATTCTTGGGCTCCCTTACTCGCTCTTGAGCTCTTCGATTTCTCTCGTATTCCTCGATTTTTTGCTTCCGCAATCTTTCGTGCTCGCGTTCTCTCTCTTGCTGGATTCTCCATTCTCGTCGTCGTCTCGCTCGCTCCTCAAGATCTCGCTCGTTCGGTTCACGCTCGGCGTTCCTCGACGATCTCGAGCCACCCCCAATGTCCGACGAGCCAGCCCGCTTCATGACCTGAACACAAAATCGTATGTTAACTATTTTCTTGAAGTTCGTCAACTTTCAGAGCTTGCGGTATTATTTTGTTTTCGTCGAGAAATGCAGGGCATTTTGGTAAATGCCGTTGAACAGTAATTCGTTTAACACACAATTTTACTTATCAATTTTATACTATTCAATTTTACTTATCATTTTTATACTATTCAATTTTACTTATCAATTTTATACTATTCAATTTTACTTATCAATTTTACACTATTTAATTTTACTTATCAATTTATTACTATTTTATTACTAAATTTATTAAGCCATTCTTGCCTTGCAGCTTAAGAATGTCCCATCAAATTACTTTCTCACGTATTCCCAATACACGGGCCTAATTTCTCTATTTAACAGTTCGTTCCATCCCATCTGCTTTTTTTGCTTCTACAAAGAGTTCATCGACGTTCGTCCTCACATCTCTACTTTTCATTTGTTTAAATGCCTCACTAAATTCATGAATATTTTATTACTAAATTTATTTATATTTATTGCTAAACTTTACGCTATTAAACATTACTTATCAATTATTCGACAGAGCGGCTTTGGATTTATTCCTAGTCGCTAACTCGTATTGTTTTATCGAGAAGGAATAATTGAAGAAAAAATAGTGCTTGATTGAATCTCGAATCGAAAGTCGTGTGTTATATGTTCATTAATTTGACGGAGCAGCGTCAAGTTTATCCTTTATAGCTTTTTCGAATTGTTTCTGTTTAAGGGGAAATATACTTTTGTAAATTTCTTTTTGGCATTTTTTATTGGCTTAAAAAGTCCCTTAACTATCCAAAAATGTTGAATTAGAAGGACAATTGTATGGTTCAGGCATCGCCGATTAAAGCTAAGCACGAAATTTCCATGATTTTACGGTACTTAAAACTTTAAACGCGTTTTTCTCGAAAATATGTTTTTAGAGACGGGCGTATGCGTAGCGCCTCGAGTTTTCAATGCATTGACTTTAAATTTTAACTGTAGCTTCTTGACAACTTCACAAAAAAAAAATAACACTGCAACACGAATTTTTATTTTGAAGTAATTTTCAATCGCACAAAGTTTTTAATTAGTTATGAATAAACCAATACTTTTATTTGTTAACGAAGATAACATAAACAATATAAAATATTAATATTATAACGCAAATATTTTCTTTTAAAATGAAAGTTTTTATTTTTTTTATTATCAATATCATATGATATTGAAAGTAAAAACTCGCGCCACAAAAGAAAAAACACTATTGAGCTAGATCTCCAATTATCAAGTGCAACATTGGATTTTTTGTTTTGGTCGAAAAAATAATCTGCACACCGTTAGTACCAGTAAACTTCTCACCGTTGAACTAGTCGAGAAATTCATCACAAAAATGAAGCACAATTTGCAAACTCGAAAGACCGTCACGTTAACTACCAAGGGACGTGTATCGACTCTGGAGGCCAAAGTTTCACTGCTACTGAACGTTCGAACCAACGATCTAAATATGTGGATTGCAAGGCTGATTGGAAAGGGTGATTGGACGAGGGTAGATCGAAGTGGGGAGAAGAAGGGTTGAAGAAATCGGAGGCTCCTGATTGGCGGTGAAAAGAATGCTTAAGTTCACATCTCCCACCTTTTCCAAAGAAAATTTGGCACTGTCCATCGTAAGACCTGGATGCCCTCCCCTCCCCGCCCCTCCCCGTAACCGACGATTTTGTAATTGAGCCACCGACCTTTTTCCTAGAATTCATTCACCCTCGGTACTTGTATGGTCCGGGAGATCATTTTTCCGAAAAGTTAAGTAGCATGCCTCATAAATTGACCTACTTTACATTGGAACCTGAATAGGGCTGGCCTTGTTTGTCTTTTGGTACATTACAAGCACCAGGCATACGAGCGAATTTGGAGCAAATTTCGCTGACCTGCTATAATCCGGCAAGTCGATCGGTTTATTATGGGGTTGCAATAAGAGTGTTCATCGCATACATCGGGGTTTTCTCGTTAATCGATTATTCGTCCACTAATCCCCAGACGCTTCGGAACACAGGGTATTATCGTATTGTTCATAGTTGGTGTCGCGACAACGTCGCGTCTATATCCTCTTTGCAGCATACGATATACTTTTAGTGGTGTGTACATAACTGGTACCTGTCGCCGGATTTATAACCAGTGACGACATGTTCACCGAAATCAACGTTTGCAACGACTCAGGGCAATTCCCATATTTTAATCTGGCAATAACCATTGAGGTTTCAATTCGCGATATGCGTTATGTACATTGCCAAAGCAAAACGATTTTAGGTAAGTATTTACAAGTGGGACTTCAGCCCTAATCGGCTCCAAAATTTTATTCCCGTGTTCGGGGCTATCCTGCAGTACGAAAATATGTTTTTAATGATGGGGGAGGGGTATTTTATCGAGGAGCCAGTCCACTTCGAAAATTTCAAAAAATCGAAAGCAAGTCTTGAAGAAATCGACGATGATGAGGAATCAGAAGGGATTTTGTACGGTGCATGAATTGCCGATTGAGTTTAGGTAAGAGTTTTTCATAGTATACACTTCAAACGCGTTTTTCTCGAAACAACGTTTTCAAAATCTAGCTCCATCGTATCTCTAAAACTAATAAACCGATTCTCTTGAAATTTCAACCACATATTGTAAACATGATTCGCAACGAGATGACCCTTGATGGTTTAAAAACTTTGATTTTTACTCTTTTTTTGCGAAAAACTGCGAAAAAACGGGTTTTTTGAATTACTTTTTTCGATTTTCGTCTGCCATTTTTTTATTTTTTGATAAAACTTTATATCCGAGGGTCATTTTGTAGCTTGCGTCATACTGAATTTAATGGACTTTGATTTTTTTGTTTCAGACAAGCCGTTGCCGAATTGTGATGGAGCTACCTAGCCCACCTATTTTTGAGGCATTACGTTGAACTATAGTTTTTGTACTTAAAAATGAATAAAAATGAATACATTAAAAAAAATGTATTTCAAGACTTTGTTTATCAAGCCCAACAACTTTTATATTCATATCTTTTATAAAATCCTGAAAAAAAATCGCGAAAATAGCCTTTTTTCGTGGCTCCAAATTGGATTGGCCCCTTAAGAAAAAATATATATATTTACAGGAACATATCAATGTTTCGGTTGTAGAATGTTACCATAATTTCATTCAAACAAACCCAAACAAACCCATGTCATTTGACCCACTTGATGTCACCAAACCCATTTACTCCATACCTTTGAAAAAGTTTTTAAAAACGTTTGGGTTTTGAAATAAGGCTTGAAATTCTCTTCCCCCCACTTAAATATTATAAACAAAGTGCCCTAAAATACATCGACTCGGTACAACATTTCTAAACCCCTTTTCTAGCTGGAGCCCCACTTGTAAATATTTAACCGATTTTGGAAAAATCGTTCTTTTTTTGCTTCAACAATACTTTGGGGTCATAAAAACAATATGCAATTGGTCCCGGAGCGAATTTCTTTTTAAAGATTCAATTATCTTTGCCGCAGCGCTTCGGACTTCTTTCAGTCGCCTCGTACAACTTTAAGGCCTTATATACACTTGTGATGGTCGGAAAAATGGAAACACTTTTGATGGCATATTCTTTAAGTACCATATCTCAAGAATATTCTCACCAAATTTCATAAAGATCGGAGCATTAGATTCGCAGTTATAGGTATTTCAACCGCACGACCGTGTTACGCTTGCCGAGCAGCAAGCGCAAGCAGCCACAAGAGAAGGAAGAATGGCTCGTAGGCAGTATGAAATCAATGTTTTAGAGGATGCAGAAAGATTACTGTATGGCCCTGGAATCGACGACTCCATGTTAGTATAAATAAATTAATTTTAATGTAAAAGAAACATACTTGAATCTTAAACGCGATTATCTCAGAATCGTCTTTTTTTAAAAACACCTTTGCGGTGAACGCGATTACTAAAAAACTATTAATCCGATCTATACCAAATTTATACCACTTATTTATTATGAAAATATATAAGGCCTGGACGGAGGATTTTGAATTTTGGTAAAAAAAAATTGTTACAACAAAACCGAAAATGTAGCACTTCAAAAAATGATTTTTTTTTTGTTAAAACTATCGTCATTTCTTTTTAAATCATAATGTTTACAGATCCTTCGTCCAGGCCCAAGCCAATGCAATATACTAATGAAATCTTTTTCAAATTCTCATTTTTGATGAACCGTTCTCGAGTTATCATGTCCACCGCAACTGATGCTCAAAAGAAGGCGCTCCTGGAAGACAGCTGGACTTCCGCCATTTAGAAATATTTTTTAATGCAAAAAATTGTACAAGTACATGAAAATATGTACTAATCGATGTTGTTCACAGTTTTTCAATAAACGTGCATTGTCCCGCCGAAAAAAAAATCAAGGAAATCACGTCTCTTCGCCCGATACAAGTGTATATAAGGCCTTAAGGGGAGGGTAGGGGTTTCAGCGTGAAAAAACACACTTTTTTGCGATTTTTTTCATCTACAAGGATAGAGTAAATTTATTGAAACCTTTTGTACATTGTTAAGTGTCATTTCAAGAACATTCCGTGAAATTTGTACGCGAAAATATCCACAAACAAGCCGGTGCCGCGTTTTTCTCGAAACCACTTTTTCAAAGTCCGTTCACTGCTATTTGAAAACTACATGACCGATTTATTTGAAACTTGTTACACACTTTCTACATATACAATACCTCCCCCCAACGGTTAGTTAGTTTGAGATTTTTTTTACATTTGGGGGGTTTTCCACCCCTAAAATGGCGAAATTTTTCGTGAAAAATAGTACTTTTCACTTTACATGGCCATCAAAAATTTAAAAATGAAAAAAAAAAAAAAAAAATTATCGAAGACCGTTGGGGGGAGGTATTTTATATGTAGAAAGTGTGTACCAAGTTTCAAATAAATCGGTCATGTAGTTTTCAAATGGCAGTGAACACGAACTTTGAAAAAGTGGTTTCGAGAAAAACGCGTCACCGGCTTGTTTGTAGATATTTTCGCGTACAAATTTCACGGAATGTTCTTGAAATGACACTTAACAATGTACAAAAGGTTTCAATAAATTTTCTCTATCCATATAGATGAAAAAAATTCGGAAAAAGTGTTTTTTTTCACGCTGAAACCCCTACCCTCCCCTTAAACGCGTTTTTCTTCAAACTGGGAGGACGGATCACTCGAACACCTATGCACGGATCGATTTGAAATTTTGATAGCAACTTCACAATTACATTCTCTATGGAAGTACGTAGCCTTTTTTGATTAACTGTAAACTTTTTTTTATAAACAATTTACTACTTATTTTTTGGGCAAGAAATCGATTTATTTCTTTCAAAGTGCGCCATTTTTTTTCAAAATTTGATAAAAATATAAAAAATCCCGAAGTTTCCCATATCTATATATTCATAATAATATATAGGTTATATTTTTTTTTGTTTTTGCTTCAGCTCTTATACTTTACGAGAAAACCGTCCTCGCGTGAAGTTATTTGCAAAGAACACGTTTTTCAAGATGAGCTTTGTCGCCGCCATTTAGTATGAAAATTATAATCAATTTTTTTTTATACTTCAATATGTGTTAAATAAACCCTCTCAAAAGAAATCCTATTCTTTTGTTTTCATTCTCCCAAAATAAATTGTGTTATCCCTTAAAGGGTAACACCACTGTAGAATTTTCAAAAAGTTGCTGTTTTAAAAATTAGCTTAAGTGATGCTTTGAACCATCTAGAATAAGGGCAATAAAGTTTGGTATCTGTAAAACAAAGGACCGCAGGCCCGTGCGGGGCTGCGGTGGCAGTGGTTGGCCCGTGTGCGAGACGTCGACCGTTTTTCTCGAGAGAGAATTTTTCAAAAGGACACGCAGCATAACTCCGACAGTTTTCATTCTTTGCACTGCAAATTTTGAGCACATCTTTAAAATAACATTCCGAAGAGAAATGCGTACGGGATTTTCCATGAGCTAATTATATCAGTTATTAACAAATCAGTGTCTTTTTTTCTGTTGAAAATTGAGTTTTTACTTTAAGGTAGTACGAGCGTGCAATCTTGATTTCTATAGATTTTATTCAAATTTTCACCAGACATTGTTCATATCATTATGCATGTTTGAGTGAAATTTTAGAACAGTCGACTATTTAGATTGGGAGATAATGGGTTTTAAAATTGCAACTTTTAACACTGCAGGGTCTGTATTAAAATTTACACAGAATAATTTTCCGTAAAAAATGGTTGTCCTCTATAATAAGAAGACATATGGCAACACCACAGAACAGTATTGTTCAATATTTCGAGAAAAAATATAATTATCGTGTTCCTGAAGTTAAAAATGTCATAAAAAATATTTGCATCATAAATATAAATATTTTATATTGTTTATGTTATCTTCATTAGCAAATAAAAGTGTTGGTTCATTCATAACTAATTAAAAATTTTGTTCGATTAAAAATTACTTCCAAATAGAAATTTGTGTTGCAGTATTATTTTAAATATGCCGCGCAAACGCACGTCATTGGATAGGTGGAACGAGGCGGTGTTGCCATGTCTTCGTATTTTAGATGAAAAATATTTTTTACGGAAAATTATTCTGTCTAAATTTTAATGCAGACCTTGCAGTGTTAAACGTTGCAATTTCAAAACCCATTATCTCCCAATCTAAATAGTCGACTGTTATGAAATTTCGCTAAAACATGTATAATGATATGAACAATGTCTGGTAAATATTTGAACAAAATCTATAGAAATCAACATTCCGCGCTCGTACTACCTTAAGGTGGGAGGTCTAGTTAGAATTTTCAAAAAATCGATTTTTTTTTCATTTTCTAAAAGTATAATATCTTACGAGTATTTTCCGACTAATTAAATGTAAATCAGACCACTATTCGCCGAAATACATAACTTTGAATGACGCCGTGTTTGAGCCATATAAAGTAAACAGGTAGCGGTAGGTAAACTTTAAACTCGTTTTTCTCAAAATCATGTTTTCGAAGTCGGTGATCAATGTAACTCGAGAACGGCTTTACCGATCGGGTTGAAATTTATATCACTTCTTCTATACATAGTTTTCCTCCGGATGAACGAAGGATTTTTTTTGGACAATTTTTTTTTTTCATAGTCAATTTTTGTAAGTGAAATTTTGGTCAAAACAACACTTTTGACTTTCAACGTCCGCCATTTTGTGAAAAATGGAAATTTTTCAAAACCCTTCGTTCAACCGGAGCATTATATCATTAACTAAAGATTCCCCCCTGTTTTGTTGGTTTCAGATAATCCGTCACAGCGTGAGAGTGATTACCGCAAAACCTGTTTTTTTTTGCAGCGTCCTCGGCCATTGATACGTATCCGCATATTTTGAAACATATTTCTTTAAAAAATTATATTGTTTACATTAAATATATATCTTTTAAACAGAAGAACTTTTGTTGTAAATTATTTTATCGTTGGGCCGAAAAAAAAATCGGAAAAAGGGCCGTTTTTTAACGTTCCAACTAGACGTCACTCCTTAAATGCTTCCCAATTACACAAAAATTCATATTTTTAAAATCCCCTACGAATTTCTCTAGCTAAACTCAAGTAAAGTAATAGAAAATGTTTATTTTTTTCCAAATTCAATTATGCGTCAGTTATATTGGGTGCCGCAGAGCGCCTCAAATTCAACATGCCTCGCGAACATGGCTCCAACGTTACCATTGTGTATAATTTTTTAGTGTAAATTTTTTTGTTCACTTGAAGATATGCGTCATAACATCCATGAATATTATCCTCTTGCTCGTCCTTCCCCCCAAAAAAAATCGAGAAAATCACTTTATTTTAGACGTTGCAATAAATTGAACTCACTCATATTCATTTCCTAAATGTACCAATACAATACTCAGCTTTTAATTCATAATCAGGCCGTAGTGTTTACATGGAATGTACAATACCCAGTGTTAATCCATATTCGATGCGTTGCAATACACAGTGCTATATCCATATTTGATACACTGCAAGACTCAGTTTTGAATCCATATTCGTTGTTGTATATAAATTGTACTCACTCATATTCATCTCCTAAATGTACCTTTATAATACTCAGTTTTTAATTCATAATCAGCCCATTGCAATACTCAGTTTTAGTATCCAAATTCAGTACGTTGCAATACTCAGTTATAATGCCCAAAATGGACTGTTGCACTACACAGTGCTATATCCATATTCAATGCGTTGCAATACTCAGTTTTGATATCCAAATGGATCGTTGCAATACACAGTGCGATTTCCATATTCAATGCGTTGCAATACTCAGTTCTGAATCCATAATCGTTGTTGTATATAAATTGGGCTCACTCATATTCATTTCCTAAATGTACCTTGACAATACTTAGTTTTTAATTCATAATCAGGCCGTAGTATTCAAATGGAATATACAGTGCTAATCCATATTCGATGCGTTGCAATACTCAGTTTTGATATCCAAAGGGTCCGTTGCAATACACAGTGCTATATCCATATTTGATACGTTGCAAGACTCAGTTTCGTATCCATATTCACTGTATATAAATTGTGCTCACTCATATTCATCTTCGAAACGTACCTTTATAATACTCAGTTTTTAATTCATAATCAGCCCTTTGAAATACTCAGTTTTAATGTCCAAAATGGATTGTTGCAATACACAGTGCTATATCCATATTCAGTACGTTGCAATACTCAGTTATAATGCCCAAAATGGATCCTTACAATACACAGTGCTATAGTGCCTAAATGTAGCTTTACAATACTCAGTTTTTAATTTATAATCAGCCCGTTGCAATAACTCAGTTGTAGTATTAAAAATGGACTGCTGCACTACACAGTGCTCTATCCATATTCAATGCGTTGCAATACTCAGTTTTGATATCCAAATCGATCGTTGCAATACACAGTGCTATTTTCATATTCAATGCGTTGCAATACTCAGTTTTGAATCCATAGTCGTGGTTGTATATAAATTGGGCTCACTCATATTCATTTCCTGAATGTACCTTTACAATACTCAGTTTTTAATTCATAATCAGCCCGTTGCAATAACTCAGTTTTGATATCCAAATGGATCATTGCAATTTACACAGTGCTATTTTCATATTCAATGCGTTGCGATACTCAGTTTTAAATCCATATTCGTTGTTGTAAATAAATTGGGCTCACTCATATTCATTTCCTAAATGTACCTTTACAATACTCAGTTTTTCATTCATAATCGGCCCATTGCAATACTCAGTTTTAATATCCAAAATGGATCGTTATAATACACAGTGCTATATACATATTCAATACGATGCAATACTCAGATTTGAATCCATATTGGTTGTTGTACACAAATTGGGCTCATTTATATTCATTTTTTAACTGTACCTTTACAATACACAGTTTTAAATTCATTATGAGCCCGTTGCAATAACTCAGTTTTTGTATTCAAAATGGATTGTAGCAAATATAGTCCTATATCCATATTCAATAATTGTAATACTCAGGTTCAGTATACAAAATGGATCGTTACAATTCTCAGTGCTACATCCATACTCAACGCCTTCCAACACTCTGTTTTCAATCCATATTCTTTGTTGTACGTAAATTGGGCTACGTCATGTTTACTTTCTCAATGTACCTTTACAATACTCAGTTTTGAATTCAATGGTATTCAAAATGGATCGTTACAATACACAGTGCTGTATCCATATTCGATACGTTGCAAGACTCAGTTTTGAATCCATATTCGTTGTTGTATATAAATTGTGCTCACTTATATTCATTTCCTAAATGTACCTTTACAATACTCAGTTTTAAATTCATAATCAGCCCGTTCCAATAACTCAGTTGTAGTATTCGAAATGGACTGTTGCAATACACAGTGCCATGTCCATATTCAGTACGTTGCAATCCTCAGTTTTAAGGGGCTATACCAGTGTGGCACTTTTAAAAGATCGATTTTTTTTGCCTCTTTCGACATTTTATACTTTCAACAATATCGTTATCATTTATATTATTTATATAAATATCATTTTATCTTGCAAAAATCGATAGTTAAATCTGTGAACGCGTTTCTCACTCTCTCTCATTCACAAATCTCGAAATGAGATTTTTCAAATTTGCCGACATTGTAACTCAAAGAGCAATTATCCGATGGACTTTAAATTTGAACTGACTACTCTTGAATGTATTTGCTCTACAATGACGTAGGATATTTTCGATTGGATGAAAATGGACGATTTGACATTGAAAAAAACGACGATGTTATAGGCAGGAAAACAGACTTTTTTTTCCATAACTACGCCATTTTGTTAGATTTTAATATTTTTGGAAAATCCTATGTCATTGTACAGGAAATACCTTCCAGTTTTACGACATTTTTTTCGTTTTCGGTTTCAGCTACTCAATCGGCCGGAATCATGTCAGAAGTGGAGGAACTTTTTTTTGGCGCCTCCGAAGGCAGCGCATAAGTCGCTCAGGTATCAATACTTTTCTATGAAAAAATGATTTAATATAGGTTGAATATAGCCAAATATATTCTTAATTTTCCGAAACATTTAATTGAGTACTTTTCTTCCAAAAAATTCCCGAAAATCACCCAAATTTTGAGCGTTCACACTGGTATAGCCCCTTAATACCCAAAATAGATCGTTACAATACGCAGTGCTATATCCATATTCAATGCGTGGCAATACTCAGTTTTGATATCCTAATGGATTGTTGCAATACACAGTACTATTTCCATATTCAATGCGTTGCAATACTCAGTTTTGAATCCATATTCGTTGTTGTACATAAATTGAGCTCAATCATATTCATCTCCTAAATGTACCTTTACAATACTCAGTTTTAATATCCAAAATGGATCGTTACAATACACAGTGCTATATCCATATTCAATGCGTGGCAATACTCAGTTTTGATATCCTAATGGATTGTTGCAATACACAGTACTATTTCCATATTCAATGCATTGCAATACTCAGTTTTAAATCCATATTCGTTGTTGTACATAAATTGAGCTCACTCATATTCATCTCCTAAATGTACCTCTGCAATACTCAGTTATAATATCCAAAATGGATCGTTACAATACACAGTGCTATATTCATATTCAACACGATGCAATACTCAGTTTTGAATCCATATTTTTTGTCGTACGTTAATTGGGCTCAGTCATATTTACTTTCTCAATGTACCTTTACAATACTCAGTTTGGAATTCCCAATCAGCCCGTAGCAATAACTCAGTTTCAGTATTCAAAATGGACTGTTGCAATACACAGTGCTATATCCGTATCCAGTACGTTGAAATACTCAGTTTTAATTCCCAAAATGGATCGTTACAATACACAGTGCTATATCTATATTCAATGCGTTGCAATACTCAGTTTTGATATCCAAATGGATTGCTGCAATACACAGTGCTATTTCCATATTCAATACATTGCAATACTCAGTTTTGAATCCATATTCGTTGTTGTAAATAAATTGGGCTCACTCCTATCCATTTCCTAAATGTACCTTTACAATACTCAGTTTTTTATTCATAATAATCCCATTGCAATACTCAGTTTTAATATTCAAAATGGATCGTTACAATACACAGTGATATATCCATATTCAATGCGTTGCAATACTCAGTTTTGAATCCATATTCGTTGTTGTAAATAAATTGGGCTCACTCCTATCCATTTCCTAAATGTACCTTTACAATACTCAGTTTTTTTATTCATAATCATCCCATTGCAATACTCAGTTTTAATATCCAAAATGGATCGTTACAATACACAGTGATATATCCATATTCAATACGATACAATACTCAGTTTTGATATCCTAATGGATTGTTGCAATACACAGTACTATTTCCATATTCAATGCATTGCAATACTCAGTTTTAAATCCATATTCGTTGTTGTACATAAATTGAGCCCACTCATATTCATCTCCTAAATGTACCTCTGCAATACTCAGTTATAATATCCAAAATGGATCGTTATAATACACAGTGCTATATTCATATTCAACACGATGCAATACTCAGTTTTGAATCCATATTGATTGTTGTACATAAATTGGGCTCACTCATATTCATATCTTAACTACACCTTTACAATACACTTTTAAATTCATTATCAGCCCGCTGCAATAACTCGGTTTTTGTATTCTAAATGGATTATTGCAATATACAGTGCTATATCCATATTCAATGATTGTAATACTCAGGTTTAATATACAAAATGGATTGTCACAGTACTCAGTGCTACATCCATACTCAACGCTTTGCAACACTCCATTTTCAAATCCATATTTTTTGTCGTACGTTAATTGGGCTCAGTCATATTTACTTTCTCAATGTACCTTTACAATACTCAGTTTGGAATTCCCAATCAGCCCGTTGCAATAACTCAGTTTTAGTATTCAAAATGGACTGTTGCAATACACAGTGCTATATCCGTATCCAGTACGTTGAAATACTCAGTTTTAATTCCCAAAATGGATCGTTACAATACACAGTGCTATATCTATATTCAATGCGTTGCAATACTCAGTTTTGATATCCAAATGGATTGCTGCAATACACAGTGCTATTTCCATATTCAATACATTGCAATACTCAGTTTTGAATCCATATTCGTTGTTGTAAATAAATTGGGCTCACTCCTATCCATTTCCTAAATGTACCTTTACAATACTCAGTTTTTTATTCATACTAATCCCATTGCAATACTCAGTTTTAATATACAAAATGGATCGTTACAATACACAGTGATATATCCATATTCAATGCGTTGCAATACTCAGTTTTGAATCCATATTCGTTGTTGTAAATAAATTGGGCTCACTCCTATCCATTTCCTAAATGTACCTTTACAATACTCAGTTTTTTTATTCATAATCATCCCATTGCAATACTCAGTTTTAATATCCAAAATGGATCGTTACAATACACAGTGATATATCGATATTCAATACGATACAATACTCAGTTTTGATATCCTAATGGATTGTTGCAATACACAGTACTATTTCCATATTCAATGCATTGCAATACTCAGTTTTAAATCCATATTCGTTGTTGTACATAAATTGAGCCCACTCATATTCATCTCCTAAATGTACCTCTGCAATACTCAGTTATAATATCCAAAATGGATCGTTACAATACACAGTGCTATATTCATATTCAACATGATGCAATACTCAGTTTTGAATCCATATTGATTGTTGTACATAAATTGGGCTCACTCATATTCATATCTTAACTACACCTTTACAATACACTTTTAAATTCATTATCAGCCTGCTGCAATAACTCGGTTTTTGTATTCTAAATGGATTATTGCAATATACAGTGCTATATCCATATTCAATGATTGTAATACTCAGGTTTAATATACAAAATGGATTGTTACAGTACTCAGTGCTACATCCATACTCAACGCCTTGCAACACTTCGTTTTCAAATCCATATTTTTTGTCGTACGTTAATTGGGCTCAGTCATATTTACTTTCTCAATGTACCTTTACAATACTCAGTTTGGAACTCCCAATCAGCCCGTTGCAATAACTCAGTTTTAGTATTCAAAATGGACTGTTGCAATACACAGTGCTATATCCATATCCAGTACGTTGAAATACTCAGTTTTAATTCTCAAAATGGATCGTTACAATACACAGTGTTATATCTATATTCAATGCGTTGCAATACTCAGTTTTGATATCCAAATGGATTGTTGCAATACACAGTGCTATTTCCATATTCAATACGTTGCAATACTCAGTTTTGAATCCATATTCGTTGTTGTAAATAAATTGGGCTCACTCCTATCCATTTCCTAAATGTACCTTTACAATACTCAGTTTTGAATCTATATTGGTTGTTATACATACATTGGGCTCACTCATATTCATATCTTAACTATACCTTTACAATACACAGTGCTATATCCATATTCAATGCGTTGAAATACTCAGTTTTCATATTTAAATTGATCGTTGCAATACACAGTGCTATATCCATATTCAAAACGCTGCAATACTCAGTTTCGAATCCATATTCGTTGTTGTACATAAATTAGGCTCACTCCTATTAACTTCCTAGGTGTTCGTTTACAATACTCAGTTTTGAACTCATTATCAGCCCGTTGTGATAACTCAGTTGTAGTATTTAAAATGGATTGTTGCAATACATAGTCCTATATCCATATTCAATATGTTGCTATACTCAGTTTTTAATCCATATTCGTTGTACGTAAATTGCGCTCACTCATATCTATTTCCTAAATGTACCTTTACAATACTCAGTTTTTATACCATGTACATTGGGTTGTTGTTGAAATACACGCTGCTACATCCATATCCAGTACGTTTCAATACTCAGTTTTAATATCCAGAATGGATCGTTACAATACACAGTGGTATATCCATATTCAATGCGTTGCGATACTCAGTTTCGATATCCAAAATGGATCCTTACAACACAGTGTCCGACATCCATATACGATAAGTTGCAATACTCAGTTTTACATTCATGTTCGTTGTTGGACGTAAATTTAGCTCGCTCATATCTATTTCTTAAATCAGGGTGTCTAATTTTGACCCGAACTGAAAATGCATGACATTTAAGGATTTTTAAGGCAAGGAATGGGGATTTTTTCATGACTCTTAGTATGACTTTCTGGCATAGAAGTATACTTAATGATTCTACAGTGCGACCGATTTTCTAAATTTTCATATTTTTATTTTGCTCTTGCAAACAGATGTGTGTTGTATGCCAATAAAAAGTATACGGAATAAACGAAAAGTCACCAAACTGTACAATTCCATATGTAGTAAAAAATGTGAGACAAACATAATTTCAAGATTGCTGTGAAGAAATATATTTTGGGAACATCTTGAAAAATATTACTTACATTTAGGAACTTTGAGTAATATCATCTAGTCGCTTTATATAACCTTTATATAAATCTTTATATAGAGATATTAACTTCAAAAAAATATAAACTTTATATAAATCTAGAATAACAAAGAAAAACTAATATGTTGAGATAACGCATAATTTTCTTTTACTTTCTTCTATTTTATTTTCTATCGATTCGATATTCGCGTCTCTATCGACAAGTACCACAAAGTTAGTTCATATTAAATATAGACTCGACAATAATTTAGTAGGGTATCGTAATTCAGGTAGACTGGTAATTTTTCATGACATTTCATGACTTTTTCAGGGTCGAGTGTAATTTCATGACATTTGAGATTTTTCATGACTTTTCAGATCGGTAGACACCCTGTAAATGAACCTCTACAGTACTCAGTTTTCAAAACATAATCAGTCCATTGCAATAACTCAGTGCTAGTATTCTAATTAGATTGTTGCAATACAAACGGCTATATCCTTATTCAGTACGTTGCAATACTTAGGTTCAATATTCAAAATAGATCGTTGTAATACATATTGTAACGTCCATATTTAGTGCATTGCAGTACTCAGTTTTGATATCCAAAATGGATCGTTACAATACAGAGTACTATATCCATATTCAATAAGTTGCAACACTCACTTTATCCATATTCTTTACCAGGCTGAAGTTTGCATCGTTGGAACGCAACGAAAATTCTTATTAATTTATTATTTCCAGTATTTTCCAAAATCATATTTTGCAGATCTCTTATAAATGACTAAGTAAGAATCCTAAACAAAGTTTTGTGATTTTCGTAGCTTTAATCTGACAACGGAAATGTTCGAAACAAAACAAAAATCATTTTCGTTGCATTCCAACGATGCAAACTTCAACATTATTATTCTTTTTTGTACGTACATTGGGTATGTATATATTTACTTCCTCAATGTACCTTTACAATACTCAGTTTTTAATTCATAATCAGCCTGTTGCAATAACTTATGTTTAGTATTCAGGATGGATTGTTGCAATACACAGTGGTATATCCATATTCAATGCGTTGCAATACTCAGTTTTGAATCCATATTCGTTGTTGTAAATAAATTGGGCTCACTCATCTTCATTTCCTAAATGTACTTTTACAATACTCAGTTTTGAATTCAGAATCAGCCCATTGCAATACTCAGTTTTAATACCCAAAATGGATTGTTACAATACACAGTGCAATATCCATATTTATTACGATGCAATACTCAGTTTTAAATCCATATTGATTGTTGTATATAAATTGGGCTCACTCATTGCAATACACTGTGCTATATCCATATTCAATGCGTTGCAATACTCAGTTTTGAATCCATATTCGTTGTTGTAAATAAATTGGGCTCACTCATATTCATTTCCTAAATGTACCTCTACAATATTTGGATTTGAATTCATAATCATCCCGTTGCAGTAATTCAGTTTTAATATTCAAAATAGATCGTGACAATACACACTGCTATATCCAAATTCAATTTGTTGCAATACACAGTCCTATATCCATATTCAATACGTTGCAATACTCAGTTTTGAATCGACACACATTGTTGTACATAATTTGGGCTCACTTATATATTTTTTCTAAATGTACCTTTACAATGCTCAGTTTTCAATCCATAATCAGCTTGTTGCAATGACTCAGTTTTAGCATCCAAAATCGATTGTTGGATTACACAGTGCTGTATCCATATTCAGTACGTTGCTCAGTTTTAAGGTAATCTTATCGCTTCACACTATTCATACCACTGATCATCCTTGAGACTTGTATAATTAATATTTTTAACATATGCAAAACAAATAATTTGTAATAACTAACATTTTCCATGTGTAAATTGTTTAATGAGTATTCACATTAATTAGAAAAATGAAAAATAGTTATTCTAACGACTCGCACAGTATTTCTAGGTTAGATATTTGGCAACATTGGTTCTATCTCCGTCTCTTTTCACTCAACCAGGCGAGTTCAGCCTCCATGCTTTGCAACGTCGATCTGTCAAAACAATGTCAGGTGCGGGAAATATAAAGCATTGACAGCCACGACTGGGAAAAACGTTCAAAATTTGTGCCGACGAAATATGTCGGTTAAAAAAGAAATATGTGTGGAAATTCGAATGAGTGAGATGAAGACTACAGTCAGCTGTTGCCTTGCTGTCACGTCTCTTTATCGTAGCAAGTGGTAATGAATCCAATACCGGAAGTTCAAATTAAACTTGATATTACATAAAAATCAGGTCAATGAGCGTATTTTTTTCTGAGAGCATTGGATTACTACAAGTGTTAAGGGGCTATGCCAGTGTGACACTTTCAAAAAATCGATTTTTTTCGCTTTTTTCGACAGTTTATACTTTCAAGAATATCATTATGATTTATACCATTTATATCAATATCATTTTATCTTGCAAAAATCTATAGTTAAATCTTCAAACGTATTTTTCTCGAAATGAAATTTTTCAAATTTGCTGACATTGTAACTCAAAGAGCAATTATCTGATTGACTTGAAATTTGAACTGAGTACTCGTGAATATATTTACTCTACAAAGACGTAGGATATTTTTGATCGGATGAAAATTGACGATTTGGCATGGAAAAAAACAACCATTTTATAGGCAAGCAAACAGACTTTTTTTTCATAACTACGCCATTTTGTTAATTTTGATATTTTTCGAAAATACTACGTCATTGTACAGGAAATACCTTCCAGTTTAACGACATTTTTTCCTTTTTCGGTTTCAGCTACGCAATCGGCCGGAATCATGTCATCTGTGGGAGAACTTTTTCTTTGGTGTCTCTGAAGGCAGCGCATAAGCGGCTTGGACCTCAATATTTTCTATGAAAAAATTATGTTATATAGGTCAAATATATACAAATATATTCTTAATTTTCCGAAACATTTAATTGAGTACGTGTCTTCCAAAAAATTCACGAAAATCACCCAAATTTTCAGCGCTCACACTGGTATAGCCCCTTAAGTATGTAAATCTGATTATTTTTGAGAATCTGCCGGATTCTACTATTATGTACACTTTTGTAGCGACCGGAAATTGGGTTTTTGTATATCGTCTCGGAATTCCTTCACAAAAATATGCAATTTTAATTTGGTTTTCTTTGCAATTAGGTCGATGACCGACCCTTAAATTTTACAGAGACGATTATTAATAAATTTAGTGAAGCGAAAAAAAATATATGAAAATTCTATACATTGATGCCTGGCGATAGGATTACCTTAATATCTAAAAAGAATTATTGTGATACACCATGCTATATGTATATTCAATACGTTGCAATACTCAGTTTTGAATCCATATTCGTTGTTGTACGCTGTTGTACACTATCTCATATTTATTTTCTAAATGTACCTTTACAATACTCAGTTCATCTATAATCAATCTATTATAATATCTCAGTTTTGATGTTCAAAATGAATTGTTACAATACACACGATGTCGAAGTTTGCATTGTTGGAACGCAACGAAAATTCACTTTCGTTTTTGTATTCCCTCATTTTCGTTATTATTCAAAAAAAATTCTTACATGTTTAGGCTGAAGATCTCTAATAAAGATCGTGAAAAAAAGTTTAAGCGATTTTTGGGAGCTGCATTTGCAAAAAAAAATTGGTCCATGGAACTTTTGTTGCGTTCCAATGGTGCAAACTTCAATATCATCAATACACGTTGTAATGTCTATATTCATTGTTGTACGTAAAATGGGCTATTGTTATACGTAAAATGGGCTAATATCTATTTTCTAAGTGTACCTTGACTAATACATACTCAGTTTTTAACCCATAATCAGCCCGTTGCAATACCTCTGTTCTAGTATTCAAAATGGATTGTTGCAATACACAATGCTATATCCATATTCAGTAAGTCGCAAAACTCAGTTTTAATATCCAAAATACATAATTGTAGTACACAGTGCTATATCCATATTCGATGCGTTGCAATATTCAGTTTCGAATCCATATTCGTCGTACATAAATTGGGCTCACTCATATTCGTTGCCTAAATGTACCTTTACAATACTCAATTCTTAATCCATTATCAGCCCGTTGCATACTCAGTTGAGTATGCAAAATGGATCGTTACAATACACAGTGCTATATCCAGATTTAGCACGTTGCAATATACAATTTCAAATCCATATTCATTACCGTACTTACTTTACCTGAGCTACATTTCCTAAATGTTTTTTCGTAATATTCAGTTTAATTTCCTCATAGAGAAAGCTATTTAATTTATATTCAGCACGTTACAATTACTCAAATTCATTTCCAAAATGTTTTATGCAGTACCCAGTTTTTAAAAATCCACAATCAGGATGTTGCAATTAAGTTGCATCTTCAAATTTAACTTCTATTAAACTCAATAAGCAATCTTCGTCCAGTATTTCAGTGATAATAGTTTTGTTTTCAAACTATAATTTTCCAATATACACAGAATAACGTATACCCAATATTTTGTACTTGAACTATCCTAGCCATATTCCGTATTGTATTCAAAATAATAAATTGTGATGCTCTGTGTCACATTTATACTGTATCAATGCGATGCTCGATATTATGTTATTTTTTACTGAAGCGGTACTCGACGTTATGTCGAGACTTTAACATTTTGATACTTGTACATTTAATAGTGGCAATTTTCTGTTTCACTTATATATGTAGATATCGATGTACCCCGAAATAAAAATTTATGGGAAACACTTCTGGATATCAATATTTTATATAACCGTCCCATTTTTTGTATTATCGTTACAATACCCTGCACCATGTGTGTATCTCAACAAGGCAATACGTTGTGCCATAACCGTATCATATCAAGGCAATACTCTTTTATATATCCATATTTAATTATTGCAATTCTCTGTGTAAAATCCATAATTTACCTATGTAATACTCCTAGCTTGATCAATATTTTATAATTGCAATACTCTGTATCATTTTTGCATATACCAAAACACTTTGCGCTCTAGTACATGCTAATGTTGACATACTCTGTTATATCCATATTATATCATGGCAATACTCGCTAATATGTGCATTTTCAATTATTGCAATTCTCCGTGTCATATCTATATTCTATAGTATTGATCATTGGACTGTATTCATCATTGGACTGCAACGCAAATTCATTTCCTTGGTATTGACGATTTTTTTTTTTCAGAACATTAAGACTACAAGAATTACTGGAACATTTTCGATACTTCTTAAACATCTACAACCAATGCTTGCAAAAAAAGTTTTTAGATAATAATAAAAAGAAATGAAAAAAATCAAGAAAAATTTTCATTGCAGTCCAACAATGCGAAGTTCGGCACCATGATATTTTACTGAAGTAATACCACTGGCATGATCAACTTTTCATCATTGCAATACTCTGCACTGTTTCTGAATGTTACCAAAACACTGTGTACGCTACTACATGCCGATGTTGACATATTCTGCGTTATATCTATATTACATCGAGGCGATGCTCTCCGATATATCAATTTCCAATTATTGCAATTCTCTGTGATATATCCATATTTAACTACAGCCATATTCCTCGTTTACGGAACACATCTTATCACAACATGTACTTAGTATAATAATTTTTCATCATTATAATAAAATACCTTTGGAATAATGATTTCTTCGAAAATTCATTGTGTGCTTGTACGCACTGGGTCCTATCCGCTTATATTGCAAAAACATACAATGCCGAATTGTGGATTAAGGGGTTCGGCTACTGTGAAATGGACAAACACTCGTTCGTCCCTTGAGGCAACTCAAATTGGAGAGGAAGGTGCAACATACGGTGCATGCATCGCGGATTTAATAAGCTTATGGTTACAATAGAACTGCTAGCAAAACTTTAAACCCGTTTTTCTCGAAACTGTTTTTCAAAACGGTACACATGATTTCTCAACATCTAATAAACGGTTTCACTTGAAGTTTGGTACACTTATTCAGTGCAATAGTAGTTTCGTCTTGACTAACGTTTTTATTGTTAACATTGTTTTTTTTATCGGTTATTAACACTAACGATGTCATTTATCATCTAAAAATAAAAATAAAAGTTTTTTTTTAGACCGTAACACGTTAATAAAAAAAGCTTGCTCAAGTCTTATTATTGTTGTTTGAAGAAAGTTACAGTTTTTATTTTTGCGACCAATCGGATGGTAAAGAGCATGTACACTGTTGAGCCTCTCGTGTTCAAAGGTCCTTCACGAGATTGCTTATAACTTCTTTAATTATTGTTTTTTTATGAAAATTGGTACATAACTTCGTTAATGTACATGCAAATAAATGTCCGTACGATTTTTTAATCATCTTATTCCTGCTTTAAATAACCCTGATTTTCGAGTCGTTAGGGTAGCCTAACCCCTTAAGGCCAAGTAGATGTACGTGGTGTATGAGTGCGAGAGAAATGGCAGACATTTATCAACCGAGAGTTTTCGGTGATGAACAATATTCCGGGTACAATAAAATCGTCGAGCTCTGCGTCTGTGAATTCTACAGAGCCCGATGCTTTCGTTTTCATTAAAAAAAACTTGATCGTCGATAAGAAAACTGTGTTCGAAAATTTGTCAGGTTATGTTGATCTTGTACATGTCCTTAATGCACTTTCTGATTTCAATGTTACTGCACATGATTACGTGATTGCATAAATAAGAAAATACCACTGCCGCCATTTTTCCTAACCTCTCAAAACTCTGAAAAAGTACGATCTTTCTTTTCGCGTCGCCAATGTTTATTCTGGCAATAAAAACTTACCTTGTGGTGTACACGTGACGCAGCATTTTATTTCAGAACGAAAATAGTTATATGTAAGAAATAAAATGTCTTATTACCTCTGAGTTCGATGATACGACTCCGGCAAAGTGCAGCGGAACACCAGCAACGCTTCTGTACAACAGACGCTTTCGACAAGCGTGTCACTACACCAGGTATACTGCAGAACTAATAGGAAAAAATCACATACGCCGACACGCGCTGATGCTTTGATGCGCTAGAGCGCCACGCGTAGAGAGCGGCAGAGCAGAGACGTACGGCTGCGTCCTCGCTCGCAGCGCCATGCGCGGGCCCGCAGCGCGCTCGACGCGCCACCACATCGCAATTACGAACAATCGCGTAAGGTAATCCTATCGTCAGGCTTCAATCCATAGGATTTTCATGTTTTTTAGATTCACTGAATATATTTATAATCGTCTCTGTAAACTTTTAGAGTCGGTTATCGACCTAATTACGGAGAAAAAAATATAAATTGCGTATTTTTGTGAAGGAATTCGGAGACGACATACAAAAACGCAACTTCCGGTCGCTACAAAAGTGTATATAATAGTAGGAATCCGTCAGATTCTCAATAAAAATCAGATTTACATACTTAACACTGGTAGTAATTCAATGCACTCAGAAAAATTACGCTTATTGACCTAATTTTTATGTATTATCTTTCTTTTTCTTTTAAACTTCCGGTCAGGAAGACTAGAGGTAAGGTGTACGAACGCCGTGTCGTAGAAACGTCCGCAAAAGTGAGGACGAGACAGGCGGCGCTGCTCTCCTACCGCACCGAAGTAAAGTCAGCAACAAACCAGTGCCGTACGATACGCTCCCTCATATGGAGCGATAATTTAATCAAATGAATTGTAAAGGCAGTGCCGTACGATATGCAAAAAGCACCCTTTGCCACTTGATATGGAGCGATCATTTCATCAAATTAGTTGTTCAACCAGTTGGTGAAGGCAATTTCTATTTAGATACACAGGATTCTTATATACAGATTGTTTTGGAGAATACCGAAATACAGAAATTAATTCAGTTTTTTTGTTGCGGAACCAGTAACAAACAAAATTTATTTATAGACACAAGGAAATTCATAAGAAATTTGCATCCAAACAAAAAATTTACAGATTATCACCATATTTACACATTGTAACACGCTGTACAGATAAAGAATTATAACGACAAACAGAAATAAAGTCAGTTTTTTTCCTCGCAGAAACCGTAACAAACAAAATTTATTTATAGACACAAGAAAATTCATAAGAAGTTTTAATCCAGACAAAAGTTTTTCAAATTATTACATCTCATATTTACACATTATGATACGCTGTACAGATAAAGAATAATAACGAAATACAGATATTAATTCAATGTTTTTTTTTTCGTTGCGGAAGCAGTAAAGACATAGACACAAGAAAATTCATAAGAATTTTGAATTCAAACAAAAGATTTACAAATTATCACACATCATATTTGCACATTATGACACGCTGTACAGGTAAATCGATCTTACAGTTTTTATTTTTTCCTATTGTCTTTCGTTTTAATTTTCCTTGCGTGATTATTTTCGTTGACCGATCGCGCTAGAAAATGTCCTCTCATGACGAGATAATAGTTTATCGCTCTCTTCGTGAGCTCTTCATTGTGTGCTTGGCATCCCACGTACTCTAAATTTTTCATGTCCGAAACTTTGTCGAGAACTTGATGGAGAGTGTTGATTTCAACGGCAGTTCTCGATCGATCGCTGCACTCCAAGTTTGTCTCGCGTTCGGGCACTGAAAGCAACAATTCAAACAATATTACAAGCTTTTATTTAATTTGACTTTCTATGAAAATGGCAAATTGATATTTCACCCACTCACTTCCCATTTTCACGCCTCGAAAATAAACATTTTGTTTATTTTCGAGACATGAGACCAAACGTGCAATATACGAAAAAAATCCATATATTGCACTTTTTGTCTCATCGACGGGACACTTGCTCCATATCTCGCGTTTGTGATAATTTTTATTTCACTCGGTACGATAAAACGAAACCATTCTTTTTATGAATGTACAGTACTACCTCTCTAAGAGAGCCCTCGCTAAGAGAGAATTTCCCCGCCGTCCCGCTTGAGCGCATTTTATGGCTTCCCCCACCTAGCTCGAGCTGTCCAGTGTACCCGAGGCCTCTCGAGTTTGTCGCGGACAACTCGATAAGAGATCGCGAGCGATTTCAGAAAATCGCACGTCGCACGATTGTCAAATAGATAATATTCCTTTGTATAATTATATATACGTTTGAGCCGTAAAGCCGGAGAAAAAAACATACACCATAATTAAATTTCAAGTAGTAATTTAATGCAAGTAAAATATATTTTAATAGACATTAACACAGCATAGAATATTATTGATATTGATAAAAATTATCGAGGCTACATTATACTAGAGATATGTTTATGAGTAGTAGTAATAAATGCAAATATCGTACAGCATGTACAATATGTATGTATCATAACATATATACTATACATCAGAGTATAGAATCCTGTTGACGTCCGCAAGAATCGTAGAGACGGCTTCATTTTCGTGATCAGCTGGCGCTCTCTTATCGAGTTCGAGTGGAGAAACACATACACGCTACCACATGCGCGATTTTCGAGCGCGCTAACCTAGCGGTGGGGGAAGGCTTCGGCGACGAATTTCTCGAGAATTTCTTCCCCTAACCGCCCTAGACCGCTCTCTTAGAGAGGTAGTGCTGTAAGTACTATTTTTCTTACCTACGATTGATTGTTTTCGCCGCAGATCACTAAATATATTTTATACCGAGACAATTATTTTTTTTTTACATCTAACACAATTCGCAAAATTGGTTACCCCGAACACGCTTGATGCCAACACGAATGACGAACGGGAATCATCGATGACACATGACGTCGGTTGTGTTCTTGTCGCTTAGTTCACTTCGGTGCGGTCATGCACTAGCGACGCACGCCGTGAAAACACTAACTACTAAAATCCACAGTTTCACGGACGCTTTTGGATCGGGCTCGCCATAGGCGTTCGTACTCCTTACCTCTAGTCTTCCTGCTTCCGGTATTGGATTTATTACCGCAAGGTAATAAATAAGGACAGCAAGGCAACAGCTGACTGTAGTCCTAACCTCATCTCACTCATTCGAATTTCCACACATATTTCATTTTTAACCGACATATTTCGCCGACACAAATTTTGCACGTTTTTTACCAGTCGTTGCCCGAATACAATGCTTTATATTTTCCGCACCTGACATTGTTTTGACAGATCGACGTTAAAAAGCATGGAGGTTAAACTCGCCTGCTTGAGTAAAAAAGAGACGGAGATAGAAGCAATATTGCCAAATATCAACCCTAGAAATACTGCGCGAATAGTTGGAATAACTATTTTTTCATTTTTCTAATTAGATGTGAACTTTCATTAAACAGTCTACACATGGAAAATTTTAGTCATTACAAATGATTTATTTTGCATACCTTAAAAATATAAATTGTATAAGTCTCAATTATGATCAGTGGTATGACTAGTGTGAAACGAGTTGAGTCAAATGACAGTTTATGAATTTTTATTCAATGAACCGCAAAAAATGCATTTATTCTGTAGATGCTATTATTTTTTTTTTCAATGAACCGCAAAAAATCCATTTATTCTGTAGATTCTCTATAAAATATGTTATTAAAGGACAAGATTATGCATTTTTATATTTTTATTACGTAAATAAGAAAAACTTTTGTGGTACTACCAACTTGAAAAAGTATAACATTATCGATGATTATTATGATAAAACTGCCTCAGCGAATGTTTTATGCAACTCGGAATGAAATTTTGAGTCATTTATAATTATGCCGATTTATATTTATGTCACGAGATTATTTATTATTACTATTAATTAATGTTAAGCGTTGCCGTAATACGGCAACTTCGCGACGTTGAGGTTGGCAATGCTCTTAACTCGCCAGACAAGATTCGTAATCTTTCATCAAACGTTTACGTTTACGATGGGCGGGATGGGTTTTTTTTCTAAATGTTTACAAGGGTTTAGTTTGCGTTAATTTGTTGTTAGAAATGGTTTATCTTAGTGCTGAGTAGCCAAAAAAATACACCACCCGTAGCATGAACGTCTTACCCGCCTAACTATACGTAAAATTATACATACATTAAACTATTTTTTATCTTGTGTTGTGTTGAACAAATGAGTAAAAAAAAATCGTGAGTACTCAGTATAGTCTAGACCAGCGGCCGACAACAGTCGGACTGCGGTCCGGATGGTAGAAAACTGGACCGCAAAAAAATCTTTTAAGGTCTGTAGGCATACGTATGAGGCAAAAGTTTCGGTCGAAGCGTATGCTAACATCCAATGCCTATACGATGCTGTTGGTTGTGAATTGTTGACAGAGCTTGTACCCTCTATATGTCCCACACATTCGCACCTCATGCACAAATAGGTCTCATACTCGATAGAGAGCAGCGCTGTAATCGTGGCAACAACGCGGGTTTCCTGTAGTCATAGCGTTGAGTTTCCTACGATCCGTCTTTTGCGAAATATTTATATAAATAAAAAAAAGCGTGAAAATGTGAACCCAATGCGATACAAAGGAAAGTTTACAAGAAAAAAGGCGCTTGCTAAAAGACTGAAAGCTGTGGCAGTCATGTGTCAAGCAAATGCGGCTGTTCGGGATTCCGCCTCCCAATTAACCAAGCGTACCATTAGTACAGCGTACCGCAAATGTGGAGTACGCCGTACCCTACAGTACCGTTAATGTACGGCTACGGGATACCAGCGTATTCGTACCTCCAGAGTATCGCTACCGTGGAGTTACACCGTACTGCAGTGTACGGTGGCTCCACGGTGGCGATACTGTACTGGTACTGTACTAGTACATTGGCGGTACAGCGTACCGTACGGCATATCGGTCATGTACCAGTACCGTACGCACCTACGAGGTGGTAACAGTACCGGTACGGCGCAATCCACATGAGGGATACATTTACGGTACATGGTTAGCTGGGCTCGCCTTACAAGCGGGGCAAGCTTCCCGATCGGCTCGCGCCGAGGCAGCACCTCGTGGGCGCTCTCACCTCGCCTCAGAGCGCATGCTCTGTTGGACGTGTGCCGGCCGGCACGCGAGAGCGGCCATAATTCTTCTTCCTGACCGTGCTCCGCGACACTTCGCTGCTGGTCTCGTCCACGTTTTCTTTTTAACCGAACCCGCTGTTAAACCCGCACCGCACTCTTCAATTGTAATGTGAGTAAATGTGTGCACTCTGCACTCGTCACCCGCACGATTGGCGTATAGGACGCAATCGCTACCCGCCAAGTGTACATCGCATTTCCGTAATTGTAAGCGCACCGCGTGGCCTGGCCAAGACCGCGTGTGTCATCAAAGTTCCACTTGACCGGCAATTTTTCTCCAGTCGTGAGGTACAGCCACGAGATCAATAAAATCAGTGCGCGATCTCCGACATTGTCTAGACCGCTTTGCTTTATTGTTAAAACCGCTCGTTCACCCGCAACAATTCAAAAATATTGACTCCTGACTCTTTTCAATAAAAAGACAAGCGGATCCCGCGCTAACACGTCACGTCTTCAAACAACTTTATTTTCCACCATGTGCACGATCGTTAACATCCCGGAATTATTTCAGTCATTCCGCAACATTTTTGGTCCTTCGAGCCGGATTGTGCCACTTGTGATTTCGCGAGTGTTTGTGCGAGTGAAAAGTTCGAGAGTCTAAACTCTGTGCGTCGCGAGACCACGTGGCAACTCGGCCAATTTGAATCAGCCAACCACTGTGCCGCGCTCGGGAATCTCCCACCCCTCGCTCGTATCGACGTGGCCAACCAGTGCACTCGGTGTCAGTCATTGGCCACTTAGCGTAAAAGTTGTCAAAAATTGTCAAAAGCTTGTCGCACGCTACGACAACAAGCGCCTCCTGATTGAGGCACAACTGGGCAAATTGTGCAGCCTACCCAAGCTCACAAAAAAATCCGCAAAGGGGCTCTTCGCACTCATCTCCCGAGTCTCCCAGGCGTGCAAGGCACTTGATACACTGGGAGTGGTCGAGAATTTAGGTGGAGCCATTCTCGTCCACCACGTGTGCCATCAGCTGGTCACCGCCACGCGGGAGGCCTGGGAAAATTCCCTCGGCTTTTCATCCGAGTACCCGAGCTTCTCCAAGCTCGAAGAGTTCCTGACCGTTCGAGATCGAGCACTTGAACGGATCGAGACCACCACGCCGATGGCCTCGAACTCGCTGTCCGCTTCCAAGCCGGTCAGCGCTCATCATGCGTCCGCACAGCCGAGCTCTGCTAAACCGCTTCGCGACCCGCGCGTATACCACTGTGACTGCTGCAACGGGTCGCACTACATAATTACGTGCGCGAAGTTTATTGAGTGCTTTTAAGCACTTGCGGTGCAGCTTGGCCTCAGTGCTGTGGATGTCGTTCCGGAAATACTCGTGGTCGATGAACTTAGCGGGCCAATGGAGCTCAAAATACCGATGCGTCTCCTTGAAATCTGCGTGGATGGCCTCGACATTATTGATTTCGACCTGAAGGTCCTCCACGGTGTCGAGAGACCAATCGTCGACAGATTCATCCAAAATCGACTGGATGCAGTTCAGTCGGCTGATTTGTGTTTTATATTTGACCACGAGGTCAGTCGGAAGCCGAGCGGGTGAGTTTTGGCGGGACGATCTTTCGCTGCCAGAGCGCGCCGGCGCAGTTTCAGGTGGTGGTCCTTCGAGCCAGATCGTGCCACTTGTGATTTCGCGAGTGTTTGTGCGAGTGAAAAGTTCGCGAGTCTAAACTCTGTGCATCGCCAGACCACGTGGCAACTCGGCCAATTTGAATCGGCCAACCACTGTACCGCGCTCGGGAATCTCCCACCCCTCGCTCGTGTCGACGTGGCCAACCAGTGCACTCGGTGACAGTCATTGGCCACTTAGCGTAAAAGTTCGTTTTGGACCACGCCGCCGCGTGTCTCGCGCCATTGTTCGCGATCAGCAGTGCTTCGCCTCGCATTTTCGAGCTTTCTTCGTCGAGTTCGCGAGTTCGGAATATTCTCGCGAATTTCTGTCGATTGTGTCGCGCTCCTTTCGTCTCTCGCTGTTCGTGACAGCACGTGCAAACCGCGGCAGTGAATCGTAACCACGCGATTCCTCCCAGGTTTTCCCGCCTCGCGTGTGCGCGCTCGCGACGACCATTGCCCTCGTGGGCACGTCGCTCTCGATCTCGGTCTCTCAAGACTTCGACCGCCATTTTAAGCGGTGTCGCGCTCACCCCGCGCAGTTTCGTGTTTCGTGCTTCGCGCGTCTCCCGAGTTTCGTTGTTCGAGTGCGCGTCGTGTAATCCAAACTCTCGCCCGCCATGTCGAAACCGTCATCCGGCCGCACGACGCCCGAGGTCACCGTCGACCAAGGTTCGCCGTCGAGCCTCACAACGAAGCCTGAGACCCCGCCGCTTCAAGCCTGAGGCCCCGCCGCTTCAAAGTGAATCGGTCGACAAGGGTCTACTCGCTCCTCCCACCACTTCGAGCGATCCACCGCCTGAAACTGCGCCGGCGCGCTCTGGCAGCGAAAGATCGTCCCGCCAAAACTCACCCGCTCGGCTTCCGACTGACCTCGTGGTCGAATATAAAACACAAATCAGCCGACTGAACTGCATCCAGTCGATTTTGGATGAATCTGTCGACGATTGGTCTCTCGACACCGTGGAGGACCTTCAGGTCGAAATCAATAATGACGAGGCCATCCACGCAGATTTCAAGGAGACGCATCGGTATTTTGAGCTCCATTGGCCCGCTAAGTTCATCGACCACGAGTATTTCCGGAACGACATCCACGGCACTGAGGCCAAGCTGCATCGCAAGTGCTTAAAAGCACTCAATAAACTGCGCGCTCAGTTCGTGACTACAGACTTGAGCCAGCAACCCGCGTCGGAGTCCAGGTGCGAGCCAAAGCTCCCGGACATCCAACTCAAGACCTTCAGCGGTGAGTACGTCGACTGGCCCAGCTTTAAGGAGATGTTCGGAGAACTCATCATGAAAAACTCTCGAATCTCCGATATCGAGCGCCTCCATTATCTCCGGAGCTGCATGTCCGCTGGACCAGCCGAACTCATCGCCAACTACCTGCTAATGGGTAGCTCGCTCAAACCGTCGTGGCAAACGCTTGTCGCACGCTACGACAACAAGCGCCTCCTGATTAAGGCACAACTGGACAAATTGTGCAGCCTACCCATGCTCACAAAAAAAATCCGCAAAGGAACTCTTCGCACTCATCTCCCGAGTCTCCGAGGCGTGCAAGGCACTCGATACACTGGGAGTGGTCGAGAATTTAGGTGGAGCCATTCTCGTCCACCACGTGTGCCATCAGCTGGACACCGCTACGCGGGAGGCCTGGGAAAATTCCCTCGGCTCTTCATACGAGTACCCGAGCTTCTCCAAGCTCGAAGAGTTCCTGACCGTTCGAGCTCGAGCACTCGAACGGATCGAGACCACCACGCCGATGGCCTCGAACTCGCTGTCCGCTTCCAAGCCGGTCAGCGCTCATCATGCATCCGCACAGCCGAGCTCTGCTAAACCGCTTCGCGACCCGCGCGTATACCACTGTAACTGCTGCAACGGGTCGCACTATATAATTACGTGCGCGAAGTTGAAGACACTCGACACAACAGGACGCCGCAAGATCGCGTCCAACTGCCGGCTGTGCTTCAACTGCCTTGGCAGGCACAGCTCGGCAACCTGCAAGTCGACCAAAACGTGTCACTACTGCGGTGCAAGGCACCACACGATGCTCCACGAGGAGCCAAGCCGCAAGCTCGGCGGCCCCGTATCCAGCGAGCCGAAGCCCTCAACATCCGCAGCCTCGCAGTAGGGAACAGGTGCAATCGTCAAAACCGCAGACGTGCCTCGCACTCAAAATTCAACCGCTAGCGTGCCTTGCACTCACCACACAACGCTGCTTGCCACAGCACTCGCAACCGCACTCTCGTTATCCGAACACACGAGAGCGCGTGTCCTCGTCGATCCGGGATCAGAACTGTCCTTCGTCTCGGAAAAACTCGCCCAAAAACTCAAAGTTCGTCGTCTGCAATCCGCAATCCCGATCATCGGCATTGGAGGAGGAACAACAACGCAAACGCAAGGAATGGCGACAATAACACTGCGCTCGCTCCATTCCACCGCCTCAGCATCGATCGACGCTCACATTCTGAGGAAATTGACCTCGGTGCTACCATCGTTCCACTCCGCTAGGCAGACGTGGCCCCACCTGAACAACTTGACGGTGGCTGACCCAGACTTCTTGGAGCCACGCTCTGTCGACCTCATTCTCGGCGCCGATGTGTACGGGCAGATCATCAAGCCCAACATCGTCAAGCAATCACCGACAATGCCGATCGCTCAGCTGTCAATCTTCGGTTGGCTAGTCCTGGGCCCTGTGCACTCATTCAACTCTCCAGTGTGCACTTCCCACCACGTAAGTACGCAAACCAGCAACGATGAGCTGCAAATTCTCCTCTCCAACTTTTGGGTTCAAGAGGAACCGCCGTCAGATGCAGAAGGAACTCTCACACATGAAGAACAAGAGTGCGAAAACCACTTCAAGTCTACGCACTCTCGGGACTCCACGGGCCGCTACACGGTGCGGCTCCCTCTGAAATCGTCACCCGCAGTATTAGGGGACTCGTACCCCGCAGCTCACTGTTGTCTCAAGCGCACTCTTCGCAAACTGCAGAAGAACGACTCCTACCGAGAACTCTACAAGAACTTCATGCACGAGTATGAAGCACTCGGCCACGTGATTCAGATCTCCGAACAATCATCTAACCTCCCGCATTGAGGTGAGCACACCGTTGGTGACTCCGCTGGTGAGATGACCTTGGCACCAGTTGGTTTACAGCCAGCCGGAGGGTTGAGGGTCTCATCCGGTGGTTCATCGGCACAAGCTCATCCTCACGGGGTTTTTTACCTTCCGAACCACGGAGTTCTCCGACCCGACAGCACTACAACAAAACTACGGGTGGTCTTCAATGGGTCCTGTCCAACGTCATCTGGACAGTCCGTCAATGACATCATGCACACTGGATAGAATCTGCTTCTGGATATCACCGACGTGCTCACGTGGATTCGTCATCATCGCCACATCTTCGCAACGGACATCACGAAAATGTACCGACAAATCAACATGCACGACGACGATTGTGACCTCCAACGCATCCTGTGGATCAACGACGACGCCACAGAAACACACTTCAAGCTCAAAACGGTGACGTATGGAACAAGAGCCGCTCCTTTCTTGGCCGTACGAGTCCTTCTGCAACTCGTAGAGAACGAAGGTCACCGCTTCCCTTTGGCTATTCCATCGCTGCTCAAGGGACGCTACGTCGACGACATTTTCGACGGAGCTGACTCCGCCGAACAGCTAATCGACATCGCTCACCAACTCATAGAGCTGTGCCACGCGGGAGCGTTCCCGCTGGCCAAATGGCAATCAACGCATCAAGATTTGCGTTCGGCAATCTCCGCAGACGAGGCACCCGCTTCCACAATATCATTTGACGATTGCTTGACCAAGATACTCGGGCTAAAATGGAACGCTCAAACTGACGAATTCACGTTCGCAGCTCGCTTTTCCAAGACCGCAAAGGCAATCACGAAACGCCATGTCTTATCTGAGGTAGCTCAGATTTTTGATCCACTTGGTTTCATCTTCCCAGTTACGATTCGAGCCAAGGTTCTTCTCCAAGAACTGTGGCTGCAAAAAATCAGCTGGGACGAATCACTGCCACCGACCATCGTTTGAAGGTGGCTCGCCATCAGAGAAGACTTGCAACAATTGGCCAAACTTTCCATCCCACGATGGTTCCACACGTGGAGCAACTCCACTGTTGAACTCCATGGGTTGTCCGATGCATCGCAGCTCGCGATGTCCGCAGTTGTCTACCTGGTAGTCAACTCTCCGTCCAACGGCGACTCGTCAACTATCGTTTGCGCAAAAACGCGAGTCGCCCCGCTTAAGCAACTAACCATCCCGAGGATGGAACTCTCTGCAGCGCTGCTATTATCAAAGCTAATCCGACGAACTCAAGTGACACTCCAGCCAGTTTCACGGACTCACTTGTGGACGGACTCCCAAATCACTCTGTCGTGGATCAACGCACCCGCCTCAAGGTGGAAGGACTACGTCAGGAACCGCGTACTGCTTATTCAGCAGCTCGTCCCACTTGCTCACTGGAGACACGTTCCTGGCGCATCAAATCCTGCCGACGGGCCCTTCAGGGGCCTGACAACCCACCAACTCCGAAATCATCCGCTATGGTAAACGGGACCACCATGGATGACTGAACCGCAAGAGAAGTGGCCTCGTCAACCACTCACCGCTGACGACTTCATCCTACCCGAAGTTCGTCCGGGAATCGCACTCTTCGTTGCGGCTCCGAAACTCGAATATCACTGGGACTTAATCAATCGGTATTCATCATTGCAGAAACTCATCAGGATCACCGCCCTCTGCTCCAAGATTGTTGCAAAACTGAGGAAACAAACCATCGGAGCTCACGTCACCATTCTCACCCCAGAAGAGATCGACGCCGCAAGAATCCTATGGGTCAAAGCAACGCAAGCGCTCTACTTTGCGCACGAGATCAGGGTGTTGAGCTCGCACTCTAATGTCAATCCAAACCATGCCTTCTCACGTCTCGCCGCATTCCTTGATCACGAAGGCGTGATTCGGGTCGAAGGCAGGCTTACCAGATCATCGCTCTCACCCGAGGGCAAGCATCCCGCTATTCTGTCTAGGCACTCACGCCTAACCGAACTCGTCATTGCCAACTCGCACCTCCGGACGCTCCACGGAGGCACGCAGCTCACGCTCGCTGACATTCGGCAATCATTCTGGATTCTCGGAGGCCGAGCTCCAGTCAAATCGCACGTTCTTCGCTGTGTCAAGTGCGCGCGACAGCGAGGAATCCGCGCTCAGCAGCTGATGGGCCAACTGCCCACACCCAGGGTCTCACCGTATCGCCCCTTCACGCACACAGGCCTCGACTACGCGGGGCCGTTGACCATCAAAACGTGGAAGGGACGGGGAGCAAAAACGACCAAGGGATGAATCTGCGTCTTCGTGTGCCTCACCACGTCAGCCGTGCACCTCGAGGTCGTCAGCGACTACTCGACTGACGGCTTCATCGCTACATACCGACGCTTCGCAGCGAGAAGAGGAATACCGCGCGTCCTGCACTCTGACTGCGGCACCAACCTGGTCGACGCCGTTCAGCCCTCAAAAGGATGTTCTGCAAAAGCACTCAAGAGCATCACGCCATCGCCACTCAATTGTCCAACGACAAGACCCGCTGGGATTTCAACCCGCCAGCCGCTCCACATATGGGCGGTAAATGGGAGGCGGTGGTGAAATCATTGAAGTTTCACCTTCGACGCACTGTCGGCGATATCGTACTGACGTTCGAGGAACTCACCACGCTTCTCACTCAAATCGAAGCAACATTGAATTCTCGCCCGCTCGGACCTCTCAGCGACGACCCAGACGACGTGTCAGCTCTTACGCCGGGACATTTCCTGACGGGAGCTGCGCTCTCCACACTACCTGAGGCTTCACTGACCGAGCTCAAGCTTGGACACCTCGACCGATGGCGCCTTCTTCAACAACGTTTCCAACACTTCTGGAACCAGTGGAGCACCCATTATCTTGAACAACTTCAGTCGATCGTCAAGTGGCGACACCCACCACACGACATCAAAGAAGGCACTCTCGTGCTTATTACCGACGAGAGGTTCCCGCCGAGCAAATGGCCGTTAGCTCGCGTCACCGCCGTCCATCCTGGCCAGGATGGACTCATCAGAGTCGTGACAGTGATGACCGCATCTACAACTCTCACACGACCCATCGCCAAGCTCTCACCGCTTCTAATCTCACCATAGATCATCGAGAACTTCAACCCTCAGCGAGGACGTCAACCCTCATCTAGAACATCACCACCGCAGTGCTGATGGCGGGAGAATGTTTGAGATTCCGCCTCGCCTTACAAGCGGGGCAAGCTTCCCGATCGGCTCGCGCCGAGGCAGCACCTCGTGGGCGCTCTCACCTCGCCTCAGAGCGCATGTTCTGTTGGACGTGTGCCGGCCGGCACGCGAGAGCGGCCATAATTCTTCTTCCTGACCGTGCTCCGCGACACTTCGCTGCTGGTCTCGTCCACGTTTTCTTTTTAACCGAACCCGCTGTTAAACCCGCACCGCACTCTTTAATTGTAATGTGAGTAAACGTGTGCACTCTGCACTCGTCACCAGCACGATTGGCGCGTAGGACGCAATCGCTACCCGCCAAGTCTACATCGCATTTTCGTAATTGTAAGCGCACCGCGTGGCCTGGCCAAGACCGCGTGTGTCATCAAAGTTCCACTTGACCGGCAATTTTTCTCCAGTCGTGAGGTACAGCCACGAGATCAATAAAATCAGTGCGCGATCTCCGACATTGTCTACACCGCTTTGCTTTATTGTTAAAACCGCTCGTTCACCCGCAACAATTCAAAAATATTGACTCCTGACTCTTTTCAATAAAAAGACAAGCGGATCCCGCGCTAACACGTCGCGTCTTCAAACAACTTTATTTTCCACCGTGTGCACGATCCTTAACATCCCGGCATTATTTCAGTCATTCCGCAACAGCGACTAAACGCGATAAGAATAACCATAACCTCAACGATCAGCAACAAAAATTCGCTGTCGAAGGACGTCGGATCGTGGATGTACATAATCTTGCCGACAGTTTAAATTATATTCACTGTAACAAAGGCAAATACATGCATAAATTGAACAAATTAAATTTGTTTGCAGAATACATTTATTTCACATCCGTCTCAGAATTACTAGAACTCGGGGGAAAAAAATACGCTTCGAGTTCCCAGACGATGCGCCGATCAGCTGGCTGCAGCGTACACTGTTGCCATTCCGTTACAGATGGTTGGGTCCGAGTCCGGTGTGGAATAAAATTACCACTTTTTATAAGTCGATATCTCCGAAACTAGACGGTCAAAGTTTGTCATTTTTTTAAAATCAATCCCACAATAGTAGTGCGTACACGTGTGTTTTTATTTTGAGACTCTAAGATCCGTTTAGAACCTATATCGAGGAATGGAAGCAAACTCCTATCGGTTTACGTGTTCGGTATAGGGATCGCGTACGAACATACCCATATTCAATTGCAATTATCTCATGAATTAAATGGTGAATCGAATTGAATTTTGTGGTATCACTATAATGCTGACATGTGAATTTTCACAGCACGTTTGTCTATCAGGGACCGCTCGGAGGATAGCTATTTCCGGAGATTTTTTTAGATATGTATAATCATTACTCAGGTCTCTACTACAATTTATATTGGTAGAAATGTGAAAACTAATTTTTAAACTATCAGGTATTCCTAACGTGAAACCGCATGCTTTCACGGGCCCTTCAGCGAGGCCTTGAAAGCCCTTTTATTCATAGCACTTAAACTGAATAGAACTTTCTTAAGGGAGTTTTCTATTTTGTTGGGCCAAAAAATGTTCGATTGCTCACCAAGTTTTTATGCGAAAAATATTAAATATAGAATGTTGGAATTTGGTATGTTTACTAAGCCGTCTTTATTGAATATAATTTTTTTTTGTTAATTGACAAAACATAGTACTGGGAGTGGGATGAGCCGCGTATATCAGTGCGCCGGCGATGATATTCTTCGCTTGCGTAAGTCCCAAGTCCTGAACAGGCGATTTGAAGCAAACAAGTCAAACCTATTTTTACTTTGTACAATATCGTGTATAGGTCGAACTGGAATCAAGAAAATTCTAAAGAAAGAAAGAAATCATGAAAAAATAATGAGCGATCGAAGGGAAAGTTTAGCTTTTGCTAAACATTATAGCAGTTTTTAGTTCAGAAAATAAAAAGGGTAATTATAAAGTTCGAGAACTTTTCCGAAAAACGACTGGAAATATTTGTTTCACCGTGAACTTGTTTATTCCATTATATTGAGTGATATTCCGTCGGGGGAGGCTGACACTTTCCATTAATTCCATAAGTGGGGCCGGGTTGAAATTCCGAACATTGAATGATCAGAACGCTAGAAACTCAGAAAGAATACTACCCCGAAAGATCAAAACTCCAAAGGAATTTTACCCGATAGACCAAACCTCTGAAAATTTGAACACCATCAAAATACTTCGACTATGGAAGTTTTAAAAGTTTGAAAATTTTCAATAAATCGAAGAATTATTTCAAGAATTTTTTTGTTGTTAAGAAGTGATTTTACGTCAATTTTGAAATTTGTCTAGACAATGTTATACGTTCTACATCATTTTGGCCACTGCAATTTGCACAGATTAAGGAACATTTCATCCACTCTTTCGGCATCCGCAGGCAGCTCCGAAATTTGTCTTGCATTTGTAAGATATTATTTGCCTCAAACTTTACGGCGCGGGAGCTTTTTTCGTTCTAATTGGTGATAAGCGATTCGCAGGGCGCTTCCAGCCCCATTCTTCCTGGTCATGGTGAAATTCCAGCCAACTTTGGACTTGATGATATACTCTGAAGGAATGGTAACGGGCTGCATCCTGCGTCGGTGGTAGAATTGTCAAGTTGAGCTTGGTGTTCCGAGCTAACTTGCCAAAGTTCTTGTGTCGGAGAGAGCCGATGGACAGTTCGGTTTTATTACCTCCATACAAAGCAATGAAAAAACGCTCGCCGGCTTGAGCAATCATGTTGGGATTGCTCCTCCTATCTTTGAACAATGCGACAGCCGTCAGCGATTCTTCGTGGTTCTTTAATGTCGTCAGAGCTTTATATTTTCCAATTTTAAACGGAGCTGACGTGTCACTTTTGTAGGCTTTCGCTGGCATAATCTTGACGAACCTGGTAATTTCGGAATTTTAAACCGTCGGTGCATTCAAAGTTCGGAATTGCAACCTGACCCTCATGTCCAAATCATGCCAGCGGATGTCTACACAGTTGACTGTAAATGATGTAGAACGTATAATACTGTCTAGACAAATTTCAAAATTAACGCAAAATCATGTCATAAATTTAAAAAAACATTAATGAAATAATTCCTCGATTTATTGAAATATTTGAAACTTTTATAAATTCCATAGCCAGATTGTTTTGACGGTGTTAAAATTTTCGGAGTTTTGGTCTTTCGTGTAAAATTCTTTCGGAGTTTTGATCGTTCTGACCATTCAATGTTCGGAATTCCAACCCGGCCCCATCGTGAATTTCGGAACATGAAAATTTGGAATTTTAAACCGTCGGAGCATTCGAAGATTGAAATTTCAACCCGGCCCCCCATAAGTTATAAGGTTTTGAAATTCGCGGAAACACGTGATAAAATAGGGCATTTTTTTAATATTGCGATGCCTATGTTGAGCGTTGGGGCGCGGAGGCATTTATAAAGAAAGCCTTTCTAAATGCAATGCCGAAAATAAATCGCGGCGGTCACCCTACCATAAAAGGTATAGTGTTTTAAAGTGCACAAAAACATGTTATAAATTAGCGTATTTTCGAAAATTTTCGGAACACCTATATTGGATGTGGGGAGTGGGTGGATATATAAAAGAAGCCTTCCTAAATACTCCCTGCGCCCACCTCTGGTTTTCTGCGTTGCATGTGAACGGTGTTTATTGTGGCCAGGGGTCTCCGGGGGCTCGCCCCCTCCCCCGGCGGTGGTGTAAGGGGCGGAGCACCCCGGACACTAAACAAAGTTTTTAAAGATATTTAAATGAACAGCAATTGTACTACGTTGTGGATTTAATGTTCAATAAAGACCGCTTAGTAAACATGCCAAATTTCAATATTCTATACTGAATATTTTTCGCATAAAACATTGGTAAAAAATCGACCATTCTTCGGTGCAACAAAGTAAAACCTTCCTTAAGACCGCTTATTTAATTCAACATTACTGAAGATAGAAAAGTTTCAGGTGTATAACGTGATTTTTTTCATTTTAATATTTGTTCGAAAATTGGTTGAGAGAAAACTTGAGGCACCATGAACGGGAATGTTTATCAACCATTGAGGCCTTAGGCCACAGTAACGGGTATAAAATCATGTGCAAATTTAACAATTTTTTTCGTATAAAAAAGTAATGCACTCATAAAATTAATTACACATCTATTTAGTATGAATATCAAACTGTTGGAAATTTTGTTTTTTTCCGGTGTACAAAATGGCCGACTACTCGAAACTTCTCGAAACAGCTGTTTTCCAATTGGCATGACAAATAATTTGAACGATTTTCACTCGATTTACTTCAAATTTAAAAGTTATGTTCCTAATTACATTTCGCAGAGAAGTACGTGCGGAATTTCTGATTAACGGGAGATATACACCTAGATGGTCGAGGTCGAGGATTTAGAAGCTATGAACATTCCGTCGACCGTAGAAGACCTACACTATGGGCCTGGTATCGATGATTCCATGTAAGTTGACAAATTTCATGATTTATTCATTTCCAAATTTTCAAACGCGTTTTTCTCAAAACCACGGTTTTCAAATCGGTACCCAAAATTTCTCGAAAACCAATGAACCGATTGCCTTGAGATTTTTTGTGGTTATTCAATACACCATTATCTAGTACTGGTCATAGGATTTTTTTTCCGTTACTTAGTTTTTGTTTTATAAGCGAAATAATAACTAATGTTTGGCCCAAACATCACTATTTGTGTTCAAACGTCCGCCATTTTGTCATAAATCTATATTTTCAACATCAAATAGTAGATTATAGTATCTAATTTAATCATCTTTTTGGTTTTTTTTTTTCAGATGATTTTTGAAGAAACGCCAGTGGGTATCGTATACGCCGATTTTTTACGACGCTCCAAGGTCATACCATATCCTTTTATATTTTTAAATAAAGAAAATTAAACATATTTTTGAATGTATACACTTTTAGATAATTAAAACCCCAATCCGAAATTTCAAATAGTTTTCCTTGAAAAAACTCACAAAAATTACCTTTTTTCCGGCTCCTATGTGTATATCTCCCCTTAATCGAAAACTTTACATTTTATGAGCAGTTATAACGAAATTTTCTACTAAAAATTCACTTCTTAAGTTCAAGTACCTACAATTTTTGAATAAAAAAATATTTTTCAAATTCCGTACGTACTTCTCTAGATATTCTAATGTAGATTGACGAGAATTTTTGTTTTCTGTTCTAGGTAAAAAATTGTGGATGCTAAATGTCATGCCGCGGAGCGCCTAAAAAAAGATAACAAAAGAAAATATTAGTAGTCGGCCATTTTGTACATCGAAAAAAAAAATTCTAACAGCTTGATATTCATACTAAATAGATGTGAAATTAATTTGATGAGTGAATCCCTTTTTGATACGAAAAAAATGTTAAACTCGCACATGATTTTATACCCGTTACTGTGGCCTGAGGCCTTAATACGAATTATTTTCAACAAATAAGGATTTTTTTATTCTAGCGTGGTATGCCGAATATCCACACCGTTAAGGAGTACTAGAGTTTTTCGCGCGTGCTTCGACCACCGAATAACTCAACATGTATTTACGATACTGTAAAAAAAATCGATTTTCGACGCAAGATATCAATAACAAAACACTGAAATCGACAAAACATTTTATTTTGTGATTTGTTCGCAACCGATTCCTCAATAATTGATCATTTTCGACCCATCAGACCTAGTGGAGCTTTTATTAGTGTCGAAAGAGACTTCTTGTTTCAAAATGTCAGTCGTCTCTAAAATTTCGAAGCAAGTTTTTAGCTATCTCTTTCGCACTCGTACGTTATGTGGTACATCTTTCACCTTATTTTAATATACAATAGACACTTTCACTTTCATCATATACAATCTTTTTTGTTCACAATTTCAACTATTCTTATAATATTTGACGTTATGGTCACCCGATTATCGTTCGATCAGACCGCTTTGTCATTGTATTCGAAGCTTCGTTGATACTTAACGGAAAATTGATAGAAACGTATAAAAACCTTCGTAAAAATGCGAACGTCGTTCCGCAATTCCTCTCGTAAACATTATAAAACCGTTGCACCAGCAAACTAAGCCGTTCATTTCGTATTTATCGAACGAAGAGATCGGAGTAATATTACGTTGTTTTTGCCGTTACGGGGATACATTCTCCCGCGATATATCAACACTTGTCAATAACTTATAGTCCTTAGTAAGCTTATAACCGGGAATCCTGAGATCTGTTCAATGTTGCCATTAGTGGTGCCCATACGTCACGTGTCAAAATAAGATTTCGAGTTCACGAAGACCTGCTCTTGAGGGGTTTAGAACGTGCGTGTGTGTGTCGGATTGTGGGAGGGAGAGAATAGAAGGAAAGGAGGCGAGAGAGAGAGAGAGAGGCAGGGAAAGATATCGGAGCGAGAAAGCATACACACGACACGCCGTGGCCTTAAACACATTGGATAACGATCGTTACGCGCGAAGCATCCAATTGTATTTTGCACTATGTACACTGCAGGCCCGCAATGAAATTTCATTTGTGTTCGGTTCAAACCGAATACAAATACGAGTCTAGCTTGGTTTTGGCAGTCTGCGGTGACGTAAAGGGCGAGAACCAAGCGATCGAAAACCGTCCGAATACAGCCTGTATCGATTTCCACCGGCTGTTTCGCACCCATCTCGCTTCTTCCTTTTTAAGTTGCTCGATTCCCTGTTGAAAGAAAAACCTCTTCGTATCACTGGGCAGTTCGTTTAGACCGACAAAAGTACGTCGTGACGAGGCATTCGTTTTCTCTACCGACCGTTTCGTCGTTCCAGATTGCTTGCAACTGCGTTCCCAGCATGACGACCGTGAAAATAGCGAATAAAAGTGCCTCAAACGTTAAAAATAGTAAAAGTACGACGGTAGCCGGTGGCGAAAAAGTCGAACACTCTCGCCATTCTTGTCTAACGCATGTGGTAAACTGTTGTATGCACAGAAAAAGCGATTGCAGAGATATTCCGGCGATGTAGAACTGCAAACAATCAAAGGTCCGAGAATGTATCAACCGATTCCAATTAGTGATTAAGGGGAGGTACCTGAGAAACGGCGAGAAAAATAGGTAAAGTTCGGGAATTTTTATCTCAAAAACTAATGTTTCGATTGGATTCGGGTTTTTTTTTTTCATTGGAAAATATGTACATTGAGGTATGTTTAGGAATATTTTAAAATAAATTCGTTGACTGGAAGCGATTAAAACGCGATTATCTCGAAATATAGTTTTCAAAGTCGGTGCCAGATGTATCTCGAAAACGGCTTGTCCGATTTTGTCCAAATTTGGAGACAATATTCTTCGATGGTTTTTCTCGTTCGCCACTTAGGGGTTTTTTGTTTGATTGAACCATTGCTTTTTTATGCAATGTGTATGCAATCCAAAATCGTCGGAAATTGCGAACGAAAAACGAATGTTAAATTAAAACGGTCGCAATTCCGTCAAAAATGAAAATTTAAAAAAAATCGTATGTGGCGAACGAGAAAAACTATCGAAGAATATTGTATCCAAATTTGGATAAAACCGGATAAGCCGTTTTCAAGATACATCTGGCACTGACTTTGAAAACTATGTTTCGAGATAATCACGTTTGAATCGCTTCCAGTCGACGAATTTATTGCAAAAAACTTCTGAACATACCCCAATGTACATGTTTTCCAATTTAAAAAACCCGGATCCAATCGAAACATTAGTTTTTGAGATAAAAATTTTCGAAGTTTACATGTTCTCGCCGTTTACTCAGGTACCTCCCCTTAAGTAATGTCGCTTCATATCCATTCAAAAATACTCACGGTAAAAAGTACAAAGTATTTTTGATTGTTCTCTCCGACACAGTTATTTACCCATGGACAATGATGATCCATCTTTCTGATGCACCTGAATAATTTAAAAATCACTTTTTTTTATTCACCTCAACTGGTTTGCGTAGTTTACTTCTTGAGAAAGCACGCTCGCGCGGAAAAAAAACTTATAAAAATCAAATACCCAATATCGCATGACATACAGCGGGTTATTAACCCTTCAAGGGGTGTGATGCAGTCAGAATTTTAAAAAAATCGTTTTTTTATTACATTTTCTTGAAGTATGATGTTTTGAAAAATTTTCTTGAAATTTTCAAGTCAATCCGATGAATAGTTTCCGGGATATCCCACAATTAGTGAAGGGGCGTCGGGTCCCCATGGCAGGTAGCGGACGGCAGCTGCACGCAACCGGTTTTGACCCCCCCCCCCATTATATTCTATAAATAGTCTTGTTCGTAACTGAAAATTTTCGGTTCGAAGACAACAAAAAATTGATATTTTGGAAGCTTCCACATCGGCAGAGCCAGGAATTGATGATTCGATGTAAGTACTTTTTAAATTAGTATTTCTATAAAATTTAATTACTATATCATAAATCAAGTGTAAAATTGGAAAACTGTTTCAGAAATTTTCAAAAATGTTTTACTCAAAAACTATGAATTTTAGCAAAATTTTATAAAGAATACTTTTGTTTTAAAATTGCCCAAAATGTTTTTTTTAAATAAATCATCACGAAAAACTTTAATTTTTTGAAAAATTGTTTTAACAATTGGCTATAAACAATTGAATTCTCGACTTTTCGGTATAAAAATTGTGATATTCGGATTCAGCGGATCAAAATACACAAAAAAAAAGTTTAGCTTCATCCATCAAGCTAAAAATTTTACGAACATATAATACCGTATCCACATCGAAAAACTTTAAACGCGTTTTTCTCGAAACTATGTTTTTCAAGACGGTGACCACTATAATTCGAAAACCACTCAATGGATTTTGATAAAATTTGGTGCTTATTGATAGCATTAAAAACTAGTCCTTAATCGAAGGATTTTCATTCTTGTTGAAAATTTATATTTTTTAAAACAATAAACGAGCGATTTTTTGGTCGTAAATCGGAAGTTATCTGTCGGAAGCCGCCATTTTGTTAATTTATAAAAAAGCTTCGATTAAGGACTAGATTTATCATTAAAGTAATGATTTTTTTTTTTTTTTTAATTTCAGATGATCCAGTAGAATTTTATGATGGTCACCGTAAAGCACTACATGCCGAAGGGGGTCCGACAAAGATGACGATATTTTTATAAATAATCAATATTTTTCTTTGAAAATTTGTGCAAGTCAAGTTGATATATAACATAAAAAATCTGTGTAACCACTTTTGTAAAACAAACTTAATTACTACAAAAAAATTATTGAAAATGCTCGTTTTGTCACGCCTCTGATATCTCACCCCTTAATCGAGAACTTTTTTCAAATTTGGTGGTACTTTTTTCACGACGAGGGCATAACGGTTCAAAATGTAATAACTGCTGATTACACCGCGGCGCAACATTAAAAATTTTGGATACGGTGCCCTTTATTTTTTTTACCATAGCCGCAGCCCTGTTACTACAAACATCTACACATTTTTTCCAATTAATATTGTGTTCATTCATTTAACAATCTATTACTTTAATTATTTCTCCTCTAGTTGTATTAGTTTCCAAAGGTGTGCAGAGAAGCAAATCTTCGATGAATGTACCGAAGGATACCCAACCAACGATTACCCATTTTACAATGATCGCTATAGTTTCGGTAATGAATTCTCGCTGCTTACAGTAATGGGTTATTCTTATTAAATGTTAGGTAGGTACTTATTCTCAAATAATGTGAGTTCATTTTTTTATAGCTAATATAATCCAATGCTTTAGTGACAAAAAGTAATTAATTCGAGGAACCTGGGTGACTTCCCCCCGGAACCCTTGAGTTCCGCTGAACACAGTTAAAGAACCGCTGCTCTAGGAAACGGCCGGTCGTAAAAAATAAAATGCTGGAGAGCTGAGATATAGATGATCAAAGATGGCAGAAGTTTCGTTAACGGAGCATAGCGGTAATTCGTTTTTTTTACATTGATTTATACTATCGTTCAAAATGCAAACCTCTGACACACGGAACAATGATGAGCTCTGTCAGGTTTAATGGAACAGCATCTCGGACATTTGAAGATAACTTGCCCTTCTCTGAAACCCATTTGCTGTATCATCTCCTTTGTAGCGTTGCCTTTCGGAACTGCTCCCTGTTAACACGTTATACATGTATACATGTGTATATATTTATATATACAGGGTGTCCCTTTTATCTCTGCCACGCGAAATAACTCGGCAATTAACTTCACAAAAAAATGTTCGAGACAACAGTTGTACGGTGTGAAGGGGGCCATCAAATGCGACCAATTGTTTTAAATTTCGGTGAAGACGCTGACGCACAGTGAAGGTCACCTCCACTTTTTTATATTTAATGGTATTTTTTTCAACCATCGTGTGGAGCACCTCAAACCGCATAAAAAACATTCGGGGGTCAAAGTCGTTCAAGGTCATTCAAGGTCACCTATTAAAATGAAATACAAATCTAAATATCTCGAATCAGTACCAAATATTTGTACAATATAAATAAGGTAAATGGCCCAGTAATCGTCACCTTAAGCAGATCGCTTGACTTTGCGAATTTATATAGCTCAACTAGGAAAGTGAGCAAAAGTTATTTTAAGTCGTTCTTAATCAGTTTTTTATTACGAAGAAGAAGGTCGTTGTGAAATTCCCGTGCCTGGTACAGTTTACGAGAAAATATTTCGTAAAGGTTGTAAGATGCTATTGTACGAGTCATCGTCATGCCACCATGACAGTTGGTTTGGAAATCGCCATGGCAACGTCCCACTAATCGTCACATGCGTTCAAACTGCTTTGAGGCCGTAGATACCTTTGAAAAAAAAAGTTTTTTTAAAATTGATTTCAATTATGTATAAACATGTCGAAAATAATATGCAAAAGTTATTTTAGGTGGACATTTTTTTGTAATACATGTAGAAAATGGTTTTAAAATCTTAAACGCGTTTTTCATGAAGGAAATGTTTTCAAAATCGGGCGGACTTGTGGGTCCTGCATTTTTTGACGATTGACTTGAAATTTCAACTATAACTTCTTAGATACATTTTATAGCGAAATACACACGATTTTTACTATCGTTTAACAATTGCGATTTTTGGAAACGAACAAAGGCCGTTGTTTCAGTCGAAAATGCGACTTTCTTAAAAATTGAGCTAGATGTACAAAAATAAATATTTTACAATAATCATGTGTACTTTGGTAGCAAAACTCATGTAGATTACGGGGAAAAGAAAATTCTTCTGAGTGCACATGTGCGACTGGAACGAGTCTGCTCGTTGGAGGTACCAGAGATATGTGAAACAAACCCTCTAAACCTCGTTTTGATTGCTTTATAAGTATTTTTTTTGAATCCTAAAAAGCCTTGTTTTCCGACCATCCAAAGACCATAAGGCCTTAACTAATTATGCAAAGGTTCGTAGGACTTTGTTGACTTGTTATGTCTGCATATAGAACGGCAGAATATTTTTTACACACTCTGTCACAAACTTTATGTTTTTTATTAAAACATTTGATAAAGAGTTTGAAACATAAATTTCTCTTCCATGGAACTTTATTAATTTCAAAAATAAAACAAATTATTGTCTATTACGTCAAAATTAGAATTTTTATTTATTTGTAGCCATTATAAACAACTATTTTTTTCATAAAATAACTTTTAATATTATTTCGATCGAGTGCTGTTCACCTGTGTTCAAGACATACCCAGTTATCGACATGGTCACGACCGAGTAATCGACAACATTTATTTATATGTATATCTTTTTACTATAGCGAATATGTGTATGACGATTACTGGTCCGTGGATCCTTCAGACAATGCTAATTACGGACCCAATATTTTTTTTCAGATTTTCTATAAACTAATATTCGATTCGTAAGACTCTTTTTTTGCTAACATTGTCCCAGTTATCGACAGCCGTGGCAATTAATCGGCAGAGTGCTGAACCAGTAATCGTCATATATGAAAATTCGTTGAAATTAACATGAAACTATAATTTTCTTGCTGAACCAGTAATCGTCATATTGCTGAACCTTTACGTTGCTGAACCAGTAATCGTCATATATGAAAATTCGTTGAAATTAACATGAAACTATAATTTTCTATGCTGAACGCAAAACTAAAATCCTTGTTAAGAGGGAATGACACCTCATCGCGGTCGGTATGGTAGAAAAAAAAGTAGATTGGCTTATGATAAGCCAATCTACGTTTTTTTCTCAAATTCAGAAAATTTGAGGAGCAGACAGCTTTTCGTCTATCTATTTGACGTCGTTTGGCAAAGTTTCGATGGAATCTGAAGAGCCGTTTCAGAGATTTTTGTGTATCTGTAATTGTTCTACTATACCGACCGCGATGAGGTGTCATTCTGTCTTAATCACGTGAAGGAAACCTTACTTCACGCAAGTCCACAGGCATTCTCAAATCACCCGAAATGTGACATGGTTCACGTTAACCTCCTAATGAAGGATTCGGCCGAAATGACAGCTAGACGTCATAGCGGAATATATTTAATTTGATTATTCTTTTATACGTATACATACGGGTGTGAAAATGTAATACAACATAGTACATACCTCCTGAAAGCTAATATACCACAGTACTGCACGAAGGACTGATTTTTATCTTAAAATACTTATTTAATGCGCGGACATGACGATCACTAGGACGTTGACGGCCACTGGGCCGAATACCTTATATAAATTAATTAAGGTGTTTTTTTAACACATTTTTTTCAAACCTGAGAAAAGTTACAGCTTCACGATTTTGTCCGCTTTTTCTTAGTTCACCCAGAAGAAAAATATATGACAACTAAGCATTTTATTGATTTTTTGTTTTAGTCAAGAATTACGACCGAAATAAAAAAAGGACGCATTTGATGGCCCCCTTCACACCGTACAACTTTTGTCTGGGACATTTTTTTGTGACGTCGATAATTACCGAGTTATTTCGGGTGGCAGAGATAGGAGGGACACCCTGTATATAATTTGTAGTGATTTCGACAGCTCTTACCAAACATGGCCAGAACGTTTATAAGTATAACGAAAGTTAAACAAACGGCCCTTTTTAGGGTTAAATTTTGTTTCACGATTTTTTTCCGTGTCGCGAATTCAAACCTCGAAATATTCTTCGCAATTGTGACTAAGGTGGCAAGAAACACATTAAGCTCGTTTGCATAATACATTGCACTGGAGAGAATAAAACGCCTAAAATATGGAATTCTCTTGCATCGAAAACCGATTAGGAAAGATGCATATTTTCGGGCACCGGAAAGTCAGAAATACGAACTTTTCATTGCTGAAAGATAATGAAAAATGTAACCCTGCTTTGGGGAATACCTCAAAGGAAAACCTCCTTTGAGGTATTCTTTCCGCAGAGGGTCGTATTTTATGGGGGCATGAGTTAATAGAGGCCTTCTGAATCATAGCTAAATTATAGTAGCACTTGATAAAAAATGTTCCCATCAATTATTATACCTAACGATAAAGGAGAATAAACAAATCCGCAATCTACAAATCCTTAGTAGATTTAGACATTATTGCATTTTCTTTGAAACATCGCGGCTACGAAAATTCTTCTGCTAGTCACATTTTTCCAAGATTTATCGTGAATATTTGGTTGAAACATGCGGTAACCCCCTGTTTTTATTGTCGCTACGAAAGCTACAGATTTTTTCACACGCGTGAGTAGTTTATATCGGGCATCTAAAGTTCTTTAGTGTATAAATTGTCAGATAGAAATATGGCCAGCGTATCATCTGCATAAATCGCCGTATCAATGAGACGAATTTTAGAGGCGTAATTTTTCGTTGTGAGTTCGGTAACTAGGCTTGAAATTTTACCAGTCTACAAGAATGTACTTTTACTTAAGGGGTAAGGGCACAGTGAAATTTTCAAAAAATCGTTTTTTTGTTGCTACAACGGTGCTTTATCATCATAAGAAGAATAAGTTACTATTCTACTATAGCGAGACATTTTTTTTCACCGACTTTGAGCATATAACGTACGCCTTCCTCTGGCACGGCTATAGGGTACCTAAAACATTGAACGCGTTTTTCTCGAAACAACTTTTTTCCAATTGGCGTGACAAATAACTTCAACAATTTTCACTCGATTTACTTCAAATTTAAAAGTTATGTTCCTAATTGCATTTCGCAGAGAAGTACGTACGGAATTTCTGATTAATCGAAAACTTTTTATTTTATGAGCAGTTTTATATGAAATTTTTCACTGAAAATTCATTCGAATACCTACAACTCAATTGAAAAACCTACAACTTTTGAATAAAACAATATTTTTTAAATTCCGTACGTACTTCTCGAGGTATTCTAATGTAGATTGACGAGAATTTTTGTTTTTTGTTGTGGATCAGAAATTGTGGATGCTAAATGTCACGCCGCGGAGCGCCTAAAAAAAAGATAACAAAAGAAAATGTTAGTAGTCGGCCATTTTATACGTTGAAAAAAATATATATATTTTCTAACAGCTTGGTATTCATACTGAATAGATGTATAATGAATTTTCTGAGTGAATCACATTTTCATACGAAACAAAAATTGTTAAATTCGCACATGATTTTATACCCGTTACTGTGGCCTAACCCCTTAAGTAAATGTAAATAAAATCAGGCTTCCCGTACACCATTCTCTTCTCTTATCAAAAAGCGAAGAAAACCATGTATGAGAAAGTCTGTTCATCGGCATATGACCGGTCTTATGATAAAAAAAAGCGTGGGGTATGTTCGGACCCGAGTCATGCGTTTGAAGGTAAAAAATAAACTCAAGAGTTGTAGGGTTAATACTTTCCGCTAAATAGAACAGAAAGCCAAAAATGTGGAATTCTCTTGCATCGAACACAGGTAAGAAAAAATGTCCATTTTCATGTACCAAGAAGTCAGTAATACGAATTTTTCATTGCTCAAGGAGAATAAAAAATGGTCATCCGTATGTATATTGAGGAGCTAAAAATATGGATTCGTCTGCTTCATTGCAGACAATGAAAGATTGATGTCCTCAAGCATCGCTGAGTCCAACATGGATTTTCTCGCTCTAACGCAGACAACAGGAAAAATTCATACCTTCAGGTATCAAGAGGCCAGAAATTTGAACTTGACTTGCATCGATACTTGGCATTGAAACATTCAGAGGGCTTCGTCTTTCGACAGGCCAAAAAGGTGTATGTCTCGTAACTTAACCAACAGAGTGTCTAATTTTGACTAGAACTGAAAATGCATGACATTTAAGGATTTTTGAGGCAAGGAATGGGGATTTTTTTATGACTCTCAGTATGGCTTTCTGGCATAGAAGTATACTTAATGATTCTACAGTGCGACCGATTTTCTAAATTTTTATATTTTCATTTTGCTCTTTCAAACAGATGTGTGTTGTGTGTCAATAAAAAGTATACGGAATAAACGAAAAGTCACCAAACTGTACAATTCCATATGTAGTAAAAAATGTGAGACAAACATAATTTCAAGATTGCAGTAAAGAAATGTATTTTGGGAACATCTAGAAAAATATTACATACATTCAGGAACTTTGAGTAATATCATCTAGTCGCTTTACACGAATAACAAAGAAACACTAATATATGTTGAGATGACGCATCATTTTCTTTTACTTTCTTCTATTGCATTTTCTATCGATTCGATATTCGCTTCTCTATCGACAAGTACCACGAAGTTAGTTCATATTGAATATACACTCAACGATAATTTAGTAAGGTATAATAATTCAGGTAGACTGGTAATTTTTCATGACATTTCATGACTTTCAGGGTCGAGTGTAATTCTTTGACATTTAAGATTTTTCATGACTTTTCAGGTCGGTAGACACCCTGACCAAATATAAAATATATATCTTTGGTTACTGCACTTCATTTGAAGACAATCAAATAATACTTTACACCAAACAGAACAGGAAACCAACAATGTGAAACCCTCTTGCTATGAACACAGGTAGAGAAAAATGTATATTCTCACGTGAAAAGTCAGAAATATGAACTTTTCATTATTTGAAGACAATGAAAAATGAATATCAGGAGGTATCGGGAAGCTGAAAATATGGATTTGTCTCGCATCAACTGCAATTAATGAAAGGGTCTTTAGGCATTGCGAAGTCACATCTATGCATTTATTAACTCGATTGCGAACACTGTGAAGGCACAAATATGAATTTTTCTTGCATTGAAGTTAGGAAATAAAAAAAATTCTGAACCTTGAGTATTGAGAACGCAAAAATCTGAATTTCTCTTAAATAAATGAGACAAATAAATGGATTCTTGGGTACCGCAACCCCGAAATTTGTTCTAAGCCAATCACAAATTAATATTTTCTTCATCGGCTTCAAGTAGGATTAACAAGGCGCACTGCCCATGAATATCTAAGAAATATACACTTTACCAACTGGAGTTCATGGGTCCAAAAATAATTAAAATTGAAAAACTATTTATGATACCATGCTCTCACTTATGTTGTGGATGCCATTTACTAGGCTTCTACGAGTTCAAATATCTTAAAATACTTCTCCCTGCCAAAATGAATCTAAAACTCCACAGACATAGTTCCAAATTTATTTAACATATTCAAGGCATATTTAAACATATTTAAAACTGACTTGGGATTGAAAGAGAAGATAAAGATTTCCTTCCTTTGAAAAAATAACTCTTTTTCAAAGGAACTCTTTTTCCCTTCCTTGACACACTGGGTCACTTTGACCCGGACGAATTAGAAATGAAATGCTCACTTTTCTAAAATTGAAAGGTTGCAAAACTTTTTTACACAATTCAATTTTATACTTTGCGAATTTTAATTATGCAGACATATTAAGAAATGTTTAAAGTGTATTCCAGATTTCTTTCAATAAAAACCGACCGAAGGGTTGATATTTTCACGTACAAATTTCACGGAATGTTCTTGAAATGACACTTAACAATGTACAAAAAGTTTCAATAAATTTACTCTATCCATATAGATGAAAAAAATTCGCAAAAGTCTTTTTTTATCACGCTGAAACCCCTACCCTTCCGTTACACAATGGTTGAACGACTCTTGTAAGTGTAATCTGCCAAAAGAAATTTAATTCGTTGCAGTCCAACGATGCAAACTTCAACATCGTGACTACCTACTGCTACACTGCAACCCAAGCATAACAGCTACAAGCTCAATGGAAAAAGCAGTGTGCCAAATGCGTAATGACGTTATCGGTGGTTTTCAAAAGCCACCAAAAGCCGTACACAAACATTATTACCACAATGTGAAGAAATATGTTCGATGTTCGTGTCTATGAGTATCTAAGTGGGTTTCTGCATTCTCCACTAGTAGCCGTAGGTTATTAAATGCAATGCGTGAATTTTCGAGATAACGCCTCAAGCTCAACGATGGAGAACTCACGCCATGTGCAAACTGTACGCTAGCGAGGTGATTATCACATGAAATAAATTTGGGATGGAATTTCAATGGAGATTGATTGAGAAATTTCGATGGATTTGTAAAAACGTTAATCGCAAAGAAGGCACAGGGAATACAGGCCGAAAGGTTTTTTTCATAATAATGCAAAGCGACGGTTCAATTATGGCAATAATAATACGCAAATGACATCATACCGGATCTGTGAACATAGTCCTAAGATGAGACGCGAATGCGAGAAACGCCAGAGACTGGAATATAGCCATGTTTAACGCTGCATGAAAGGTGTTTATGCTCGGCAAGAGAATAACAGCCATTACGACGAATTCGGCGTATATTATTAGGCCCCAAGTCAGTACTGCACAGATTATCCCACAAATATCCTGAAATATTAAATAGTATGACAAACCACTGAAGAATGTAATGGTGCACGGCGTAAAAGCGACGAAACTGTACGTACTTTGATACACCAAAATTTGCCGCCGCAACACTTATTGTGACTGTCCCTTTCCCTATGGAAAGGCATATATTCGTAATCCATGCCGCAAGTACCCGTACAAAACTTGTATTACTCAAGGAAGTGCTCGAACAGGAACAGGTCACAAAATAATACAGGCTACTTTAAGGACGAATGTGTGGTACACTTTCATGTTTGGCTCCCTGTAAAAAATTCATTATAGTAATGTAGAAAAAAATGTATGAACTAAGCATAAACGAGTATGTTAAATAGCATAATCGAAGAATATCCTTGCCTACTCTCGGTACAGCAAGTTTGTCCAATGTTTTCCATCACTCTGAGCTTCGAATCAACAACACGCGTCAATACGTATACCGAGTAAATTTACGATTACATTCTAGTAATGTTATTTCACACTTTCCGAATAGTTTCGATTTCAACTCGTAACTCGAAGCGTTTGATTCATGTTAAAAAATCGTGTAGCTCGTGCGGATGAATTAATCTTTTGGACTTGATTGATAACATAACCTCAACATTTTTAATATACTCACACACATCTTACGTGTTTCTAGCCATGTGTTGACCGGTCGGTAGGATAAACAGATCGATGTTCTTTCTGAGCGTCTTGTCCATTTTCTTAATAACCGATTTATACGTATGCGGGTGAATAAAAAAATACACGAGAATGCATTATTCCTATTTTGCGGTACGTCACATGTCTCATACAGGGCCCCCTAGCGCCCTAGCTCAGGTGGCCAGAGTAGAGCTGATGTTTCGCCGATTTTATCTACTCGCAGCGCTAGTGAGCACAGCCATCTCACTTCAACCTCTCTTCATTTCACTCCCATACTCTCCCCCGCGCGTTATTCGGCAAGAACGCACAGTTGGAACCAAAACCTCAATACTAAAGGGTGTCTCAAAATAACCTGACACTTTTATTAATTAAGGGGAGGGTAGGGGTTTCAGCGCGAAAGAAAAAATACTTTTTTGCGATTTTTTTCATCTATATGGATAGAGTAAATTTATTGAAACTTTTTGTACATTGTTAAGTGTCATTTCAAGAACATTCCGTGAAATATGTACGCGAAAATATCCACAAACAAGCCGGTGACAAAGCTGTTCCAAGAACGCCTTTGGAATAACACGATTTGCGGTGTTCACTGTATCTCAGCTAGAAATTATCTGAAATCAAGTACCATTAAAATTTAGTCAAAGTATCATCAAATCCTCCCCCCAACGGCTTATTATAATTTTTTTTTTCATTTATAAATTTTTCGTGGTCATGTAAAGTGAAAAGTCCTATTTTTCACGAAAAATTCCGCCATTTGGGGGTGGAAAACCCCCTCAATGTAAAAAAAATCTCAAACTAACCGTTGGGGGGAGGTATTTCATATGTAGAAAGTGTGTACCAAGTTTGAAATAAATTGGTCATGTAGTTTTCAATAGGCAGTGAACACGGACTTTGAAAAAGTCGTTTCAAGAAAAACGCGGCACCGGCTTGTTTGTGGATATTTTCGCGTACAAATTTCACGGAATGTTCTTGAAATGACACTTAATAATGTACAAAAGGTTTCAATAAATTTACTCTATCCATATAGATGAAAAAAATTCGCAAAAAAGTGTTTTTCTTTCACGCTGAAACCCCTACCCTCTCCTTAATAAAACGTATTATTTATTTGATAAACAACGAATATTTTCATTTTACTATAAGGTACAAGCATGGAGGTTATACGTGAAACACAATATTCGATAAATAGCATAAACGGCATGAACTTGGAAGACATATTCTTTCAACAAGACGGTACACCCTGCCACAATGCGGCCGAAACAATGCAGTTATTGCAGACGAAGTTTCATGGTCATGATATCTTGCGCCGCGGCGATGTGAATTGGCCACCAAGATCGTGCGATTCGACGCCATTGGACTTCTTTCTTTCGGGTTTTCTGAAAGGAAAAGTGTATGCCAATTAGACGCACCATTAATTAAATCAGTCCACAATAATACCAAAATGTTACGGAAAATTTCGTCACAAGGGCGAAGGTTTGCAAACAGGGACGAAGCGGCCATTTATCGCATATTGTGTTCCACACATAACCTTCATGTTTGTACCTTATATTAAAATTAAATTATTCGGCCTTTTCAAATAAATAATACGTTTTATTAATAAATTAAAATGTCAGGTTATTTTGAGACACCCTATACAAAGTGTTTTCCATTTTTCTTCGACTTATTTCACCATTTTACCAACAACCCTGGTCGAACTTTCTGATCACATTTTGTAAGAATTGAACATATTTGTTCAGATTTTTTCCAAGATTTGAACGGAAATTGATAAATTTTGTGAAAAATGTCTAAGATATTGACAAAAATTGTCCAGTTATGTAGTTAGATGATCAGGAATTGGAAACAAACGTCATATTTCCTCAGTAATTTTCAAATAAATCATTATTTTTTAGAATTTTATATCAAATACTAAAGATTATGTTCGTCAGTTCATGATATATTAGGAAATTTTTTGTTACTTTTCGATAAGTATAGTATCGAAATACTATACTTATACTACCATACTATTACTACTACATTATATAGTAGTAGTATAATGGCACCATAGGATATTTTATTACATTTTCTGTATTTTTATTTCGTAAAATATACCTGATTTAATATATTTTCTCCTAAAATAATATTTCTTAATTTATTCCAATTTGGTATTTAAAAATAAATGAATGCATTTTTACTGGACAATAATTTCTTTATTATTTTTTCTTTACTTAAGTTACGTTGTTTTTTAAACGTGCAAATGCTACTCAAAAATCATAATTAATAATATAAAATATACAACAACAGCAAATCAAAAACCATTTTGTTAAAAAATAAACAATTGAGTAGCTGTGCTTGATGACAATGAAATAGGTGCAATTCAAAATATTTGTCATGTAGTTACCGAAGAAAACGGTCCGATGACTGTGGTTTTCGTTAAGCGTTTCTACGCAATACGTAACAGTTGTTTTCAAAATTTTACCAGTGACATACAGCACATAAAAGCATGCGATCTACATGGGAAATTGAGCGTTTATAAACCAGAACATTTTTAAAATACGTGCATACTGATGACAATTAAAGAAAAACATTTTATAGCGCTAATTTCAAAAGGCTGTGATGATGATTAGTGCTAAGTTATACATATATGTTTTTTTGTACCATTAATTCATAATGAATATATGAAAAAGATACTCAAAATGAAATGTGTTTTATTTGTAATTTTGCAAGCACCTACTAAATATTGAAACGGTCCCATAAAAAGTGGAATTACTCAATAACAATAAAATAATAGTGATATGCTGGCGTTAGAACACAAAATGCATGATCACTAAGAAAATATATGATAATGCATCATCTTAAATTAGTTACCAGAATATCGTATTTATTGTCAATTCGTGGAATTACTGATTGTTACAATAAATGTCAGTAAGCATCATAAAAAATGATTGATATATATATATAAAATTATCATACATTCTTATACTATTTTTTCGATTTTATCAATTATAAGACGTTTTATGAAATATAGCTATTCCCAAAATATATAGTAAAATGTAATAATATGTTCGATTACATTTAAGGTTATATTGCATTTCTTGGTGTTGTCTGCGAGATTATATTATATTATGTAAATTTGTTTTGCACAGAATTGATCCAAATAAATGTTTGAAATGTTTAAATAATTATTGACACTATTCATAATAATTCTGATAAAATAATACAGTATCTGTTCACTTATATCATTTATTTCTTGACCTATGGTAATAATTTTTGTTATAAATTGTCAATTCTTTTTTTATCAAAAGATGCAATAATCTCTACGAATTTATCATATTTGATATATTCTGCCAATTTTTATCAATAAAAAAAAGTTCCATCAGGGAAACAAGACGAAATCACTGCAATAATCTGCATGCTATGGTATATAGTTCAAACACTGCGAAGCATAAGAAAGTACATTTTCCATTTCTAGGTGTTCAATAGGCAAATTAATAATAAAATGACGGGCTGAATTACCAAGATAATTGCCAACAATCCACAAATCAATTGATGAAACTCTCACTCAATTTAAATTTTTCACGTGATTAACAGATGTGGCTGATGGTTGCTTTAATAATTAGAAATAAAAAATAATTCATCGAAATTAGTATTCACAATAAGGATCGCCCACCCGTTAAGCAATAAACATCATATTATCAAAACACACACACACATTGCGTTCAACGAGAGAACGACATAGCGCCCCGCAATTTTGAGCCTCCTGTAGGTGGGGGTCGGGGAGTTACTAGAGTCGGATATCTCTAGTGGCGCGTCTTGGTGGTAGATTCAGGCAACTCGTGGACGTTCGACTGCGATCAGCTGTGCAGTTTACGTACTAATTTCGTGAAAAAGCGCTCGGTAAAATAAAGAATAAATGGTTGGTACGAGGTATTGTTGTGTTGTGGGGTGTAAAAATTCTCAATCTCGAAATCGGGAATTGACTTTTTATTCGTTTCCGGGACGAAATTGGGAAATCAACAAGAGAAATGAGTGGATAAAAGCTGTCAGAAGAATGTAAGTATATATTTTGACGATTTAATACAAGGAACGTATTGAAGATCTACAAACGTTAGATTTTCCGTAATGTTTTATTCTTCTAGTACATCAGATAACAAGCCATGGCAGCCAAATAAAAATACTCGAATCTGCAGTGCTCATTTCGTTGGTGGCAAGCAGTCTAACCTCGAAAACAGCCCAGCGTATGTTCCAACAATTTTTCCTCTTGAATATAGACAAAAGGCGATACCAAAATCGGCTATAGCTAGGCACGAGCGACTCCTGAAAAGAAAAGCAAGAAAATGCACCTCGAATATTCCAAAACCGCAAAAAATGGAAAGTCTCGCGAATGATATTGAAATAGGTAAGATAAGAAATTGAAAATATATATTTTAACAGCATCTGTGAATGTATCGCAATTTTTATCGCGTTTTCAAGTTTCAAAAATGTACATTTGTATTATGGTACATTATTTAAAATAAACTTTTAATGATTCCGTGTAATTCTAGGCCTAAAGGAAACTGACAATGAAGCTGGCAGTACAAGTATTGGTTGTCAAACTGATGCGTTTGACTACGAAGAAGACAGTCCGAAGGGGAATACTTTCTGGAGTTGGAACAACGATAGAAATGAAGCCTCGACGCAGACAAATATTTACATAGGGAAGCCAATTAAAAATGAGCGAGTTATAGTTAAAGACCTGAAAACCGTTTACACTAAATCGTGTGGGCCTGACGATATTATACGCTATGGTTTCTCAGGATTCTCTGATATTGAAAGCGATAAGACTATGTTGCAGTTAGGCGGGGTTTCACTCAAATTTTTCAATGTGTTGCTCGATCTGATTGACGTGAAAGCAGACGGTCAACCAGCTTACTATCGAGTATTAGATAAAAAAAATCGACTATTGCTTTTTCTAATGAAAATGAAATTGGGTATTTCCTTTTCCGGTTTGGCTTGTTTCTTCAAGGTGCACGAATCAACCGCTTCTCAAGTCTTCTTCGAAATGTTGAGTACGTTGACGCAGAAGACCAAAACTTGGATTTTTTGGCCATCAAGAGAAAGTATTACAAAAAATCGACCGGTCGCTTTAAAAAAATATCCTAATTCCAGATGTATCATTGATTGCACCGAAATATTTACTGAAACCCCACCTACTGTAGAACAACGAGTTCTCATGTACTCCAACTACAAGTCACGTTTTACCGCAAAATATCTGATCGTTACCACGCCCGATGGTTTAATTTGTAAATTATCAAAGGGCTATGGCGGAAGCGCTACCGACAGTTACATCACAAATGACTGTGGACTTTTAGATCTCATAGAACCAGGGGATACGGTTTTGGCTGCCAAAGGTTTCCCTCAGTTGAAATCGGAACTACTCAACCGTAAAGCTTTATTGGTGATACCTCCGTTCGCGTTCGATCCAGAATTCAGTAACTCCAAAGTAAATGAAACTTACAAAATCGCATCAGTTAGAATACATGTCGAGCGTGCGATTCGAAGAATAACACTCTGTAATATTTTAAAATTAATTCCTGTAACACTTTTACCTCATCTTGATGCTATTATGCATATGTGCTGCGTTATTGCCAATAGCAAACCACCACTCAAGGAACACTGAAGCGGCGTGTTAAATATTATTAAGCGACAACACCACTATGACCCCCTGTTTTTTTTCCATTTTTCAAGAATTTTTTTTGTGGGAAAAAAAAGAGATATTCGGAAAAAATTTTTTTTGTTTTGTTCGTTGTTTATTGAAGATACAAAAAAAAATCCAAATTTTTCACGCCCCATGGTGACGCTGGGGAAGCTCCCGCCTCAGGTACTGTGGCCTCTGCAGAGGTTCGCGGCACGCAGCAGAACTCTCTTCAAAGTCGATCTGAAAACAAATACCGAGTGTTTTCGTTAATAATATGATATTTTGAAGAAAAGTACATAGGGATTTGAAAAAATATTGATTTTTAAAAAATAGGCACGCTTTGAAATTAAAGGACGATTTTCGAGCAAAATTTCTCGTCGAAAATAGGCTATAACTTTTTTTATTATTGAGATATCGAAAAAATCCTATGTACTTCTTTAGATAATCTAGTTTTATTGATGCAGTCCAAATTTGAAGTCGATCGGATAAAAATTGCTCGAGTTCTGCTGCGTGCCGCACTCAAAAAAGTGGTTTTGAGAAAAACGCGTTCAAAGTTTTAGGTTTGTTAATTTGTGCGATAAAGTGGAAAAAAAAATTTTTACCTTTAATCAGCGATGCCGGCACCATATAGCTGGCCTTCAAGAAGCAAATCATTGCCCTAGCATCTTTTCTCGATCTTGTAGAGGCTCTTCTTGCCTCTTTTGCAGCGTCTGTGAGCGAGCGCGCCGCCAGCTCGATCCGCGCTGCGTCGGTTTCAACGCAAAAATTGAAACAATTTGGGCCGATAGTTATCCCCAACGTCTCCAAAACTTTCATGAGGCTTCTCAGGCCATCGTTGAATAATAATACCGCGATATCAGCTGCAATATCGACGATTGACGATTGACGACTTGAACATTTTTCAATTATCGCCACCTATGGCCATTTTTCGAAACTATATTTATAACAATAGCCGGTTTTTGTGAAGGGAGACAAAAGAATACCTGGGAAAGACCCGCAGGACCTGAGAAAGGCCCGGTATACCTGCCGACCCTGAGACGCGCAGCTGCGCGGGACCCTGAGCGTCACGGAGCGCTGCACCGCTCCACAAAATATTCAATATCTTCGAAAATAATTAGTTTTTCGACCTGGGTCCAACGGCATCTTAATCTTAAATGTACTTTAGATTTTTCTAGATGGTTTTCAAAAAATTGATGTTTTGAAGCCGTCACAGTGGTGTTGTCCCTTAATTCAACATTTCATGCTCATTCTTAACGATGAAATAGCATTCACCAATAATATATTATTCATTTACCATTCCATACTTATCTTTAATAATGAAAGAAAATCCTTCATTGCTGTCATATACTGTCAATTACCAAAATACGTATTCCTTCATTATTGATATTTCTTTGATAAGGAGATACATCTTCGTTTTGCATTTCTGGTTTACATGTATAATTAAAAAGTTGCTGGAAATATATTTTTTTACATTGTTGTTCAGCTATTACTTGATCTCACAATTAATGCATACCTCTACTTTTACGTCGTACGGTGAATTATTCACTCTAGTCTGCGGTATTACTTTCCCACGGACAATTCGATCTCCCCTAGCTGTATCATCGATTTCGACGACTTCCTGAACGTGGTGGCCATGGAAACTATATACAGGAGGCCACACTCGGCCTTTCCCCTCGTCCCCAAGACGATATGCAAGATAGATGGCGCTGGGGTGCTCCGGACCACATGTATAGATGTACGCGAAACATAGGTCCAATGAAGACAGCTCACAGCTGATGTACCTTTCATTCATCTTTGAGTGTCAGAGTTATAAAATTTAAGACAAAGATTTATACGGTATTTGATTAATACGCATACAGTACAGATAAAGCATAGTTTTTAAAATAAAAACTTAATTTTTTTATTCTTGTGTGTAATTTTTCAGAGTACAAAACGAATATGTATGACCAAACTTGAGTCTGCAGATATAATTCAGTTTCTAAATCGCCAATTATGTCGATAATTACAACAACAACAACAAAAATCTTCCTCCTTATCGTTACACGTTAATTTTCATATAAGATGTAAATTATACCAAATTATAGCAACACAATTATTCGATCATTTGAAAAATGTACATTTATATTAGTCTATCGAATCGTTAACAAACATTTTTCAACTAATTCTTTTTCATATTGCCTATTATTGATATTTTCGAGAGTATGCTGTGAATATTAAGAGATTATTAGAGTGTAATGAGTCGAGAAATAGTTGATGTTCGCTATTTATTTTTCGATGGTTAAAATACGCTAATCAGTCTGATTTTTTAAGTCAAATCAAAGCACTCATGATGAACAGAAAATAAATTTTTGAAACGTTTATTTGTGTTTCTTTTACATTTTTTTAACGTTTGAAAATGTCTTCGAAAAAGGGTGTTCTTATGGTGTACACGTTTGTGGCCGTAAATAATGTCTAAAGCAAAATTTGTAAAAAGATTATTAATTAGTATGAAAGCCGCTATCTTGCTAGGGAGTTTTTTAAATTGAAATTGACAGATGTCGGCGTTTTGAAAAAAAAGTATCGAACTTAGCCTATTCTGTCGAGATTGCAGTTGAGTGCTCGCTTCCACTCAGAAAGCCTGTCATTGCACTATAAAATCCAATAAAATTTTCAATTATACACGTAGAGATAGTTTCTTAACCAAAAACTTCAACATCAATTTATCTCCAAAACATATTTACCTTAGGAGTACGAAAGACCGCATGCTGCCGTAATCCCAATGCGCACCGTCGAGTTCGGTGTTCGCACTGACTAGTCTTGCAAACCTGGTACTTCGCACAGTTTCACCATATTGCACACTGAAATTCAATTTCAAGAATGAAATACTGATGATAATTTTTAATTAACGAATACGGTATATTATTCGTAACATTCATAATGAAAAAATACTAATTTCTATTCAGACTCAGTGAACAAGGAAATTTATTTTGTCATCAATTATTGAATAAGTTACTCTACGGGCGACAAAGTTTTCAGTCGGAATATTTAGCATACTTAAACAAAAGACTCACCTTTTCTCGCTTTCAAAAGAGTTTTTCTTCAGATGGTCATGGGGAAATTACCGACCCTTGATCGCTCGAAATTTTTACGTTTGCTGTCAAGCTCGGTTTGTCGTGAGGTTAGAAACGCATTCGATCACTTTCACCTCGTCGATCAATATATTACTATACCTAGGGCCCGCGGCACCCCAGCGCCATCTATGTTAGGGCCATTTTCGGGGACGCTTTTTTCAGTGTCTTTGCACGGGAGTTTGGTCTCCTGGTATCTAGTCTCCATGGTGGCTTTGAAATAGTTTATGCCCTATACATTTTCAGTTAATTGATCGTCGTATTATTTATTAGTTATACGAGAATCCTAAAAATAAATACGTAGTAGAACTTACAATGAATTTGTTAGAATATCTCATGTTTCGTGTATTTACTTACCTCTAGATACAGATTTTTCGCGAAAGACATCTCTATAAACATTCTGGAAGCCACATTTGATAACAGTGTGGCTCATAATTGCACTTTAACAATTTCGTATTGCATCAAATAAATAAATAATCCAAAAATTGCCGTGATTTATATGCGAATCATATGTTTACTGTTATGAGAAGAACCACCCCGAGTTGACTGGCAGACGACGTTGTCGTCGCTTCGCCTTGATATCCAAGAGGCGTATCCTAGTAGAGCTACCTCTGCCTTAGGCCGCGAGAGGCGCTAAGACTTTTGGAGATCGCCAACAAATATATTATCGTAGCATGTTTTACATTTTCCGAATGAAGATCGCGCACTTGTAGCTTATCATTTTAGATCGATCACGAATTCTTTCGACGAAATAAGTGGTTTTTGTTTTAAAACTATTAAAAGTTCGGAAAGCTTCTTGGTGATGAAATTAGTTGGCCTGTTTCCTGGGTCTCATTCTTCTATAGTAGCTAGTTGTAAAATAAGCCGACATGAATTTGAAGATCCTTCTAGTATCCAGGTTTTTTGTACCGACTATGCGTTTTTGGCGAATAACGAGTGGGGGAGAATGTGCAACTGAAACGGAGACAGTGTGCAAGTGAGATGACTGTGCTCATTAACGCCGTGAGTAGTCAAAATCGGCAAAACATCATCTCTACTCGGGCGACCTGAGCGACCTCACGAAAGTTCGCCACCCCGCACAGTAGGAGAAAAGCCCAAAAACCTGGCCAAAACCCCAAAAAATAAATTTTCGAAATAGGGTCAGTTGAGTAGTCATTCAGGTAGAGGACTAGTAACTGCATTCTATTGTGGAAGGGACAGCCCTTTAAGTGTATACCTGCGCCGCAGCGTCAGTTGGCAGTTAGTGTTCGTGAAGAGTGTACGTGCCACGCGCTGAACAGACGAAAATAACGCTGACTTCAAAAACCCATAACTTTAAAGTGACGGGTTTAATTTCAATTCTGCAACATGGATACGACTTCTGGAGGTATGTAGAACATGTTTTTACATCGGTTGAATCTAAAGTTTATGTATAAATGATTGAAATGTAGTATAGCCTTCGGCATAAATAAAATTGAATAATTTTGAAAACTTATAGTTTCAACGGTCCGAAAAGTTATATATTTTGTCACATTTTGCAAAGCTCCTAGTCTCGGCCTTTAGTTTAATGTATAAGCTTTCGAAATTTACAAGAGTTACCTGCGGAAAACGTGCGTCTTGTCCGTTACGATTTTTTTCGCATCGTGCGGTAGCCGAGCGTGCACGCGGCACTATTGAGCAGCCTCTGCGCCTCTACCTGAGAATGGGTGAAGTAGCATCATAACGGACAAGACGGCTGTTATACGCTTGAAATAAATTATTTTAATATATATGTATGTGTATATATATATATATAAATTTTCTGTGATTTAATTATGATATATACGTATGCATATATATATATATACATATTAAAATCAACCACATAAAAATTTCTTAAATATGAATGAAATGTTATAACATTCAAATAAAATATTTGAATATATATATATTATATAGTAAGCAAAGCTTTCTTTTAACCAAATCCATGTCAATATTTTCTGTCTAATTTTTTTAAAATTATTTCAATTATTGCGGTTATTTATTTGGTAAAATAATGTACATTGTTCAAGTTTTTGTATTAATTGAAAATTTTATCTTTTCCTTTAACACCAATTTTATACAATTTTATGTCTTTATTACAGGATCCGGTTACAAAGAATTGGTGCTGACAAGGAAAGAAGTATTTCTGATAATCAGCGAGCATTTATCCGATAAATTCGCTTCCTTGATCGAATTTATGGTAGAAAAAATTTCCAAGGACACCGGACGTACAGTTGTAGTGCCTGAGGACTCGAAACAGACCCTTTCGATACTCTTCAATCAAATGAGAACGAGGTGGCAACAAGCTCACAGAAAATCCTGTGTATTTTTCAAGAATAACGGTGAATGGCTTAGCAAGCAGGTATGTTTTGCCGCACCTACAGACACTGTAGTAACAAGCCCGGGTAATACGGGCGGCCGCCCGTCCCTTGAGTTTACAATGTCCAGTGAAAGATCTAAACGAAGGAAGACCCAAGATATTCGTACATCGTTCAACTCGGTCGAGTTAGCGTACGCTACTCAGATGAGCCTTCGCTCTTCAGGACAATCCGACGCCGCAAAAGTTATTAAGGACGTAACAATGACGAGTCCTTTAAGAGCTTCCAAGTATCGTAAAGCTTACTCAGCAACGGATGAAATTACTTTATCCGAAGAGGCTGCACTTTCCGCTATGATTGAATATAAATTCTCCAAGAGTACTTACCAGGGAATGAGAAGATTAGGGAAGGAAAATAACTGTAAGCTATATCCGTCTTACGAAAAAGTGATGAAAGCAAAAAAGCGTTGTTATCCACCACGGGATGCAATCAGGATTACAGAGAGTAGTGCAGAAGTCCAACTACAGGCACTATTAGATCATACAGTTGAACGTATTTTACTCGTCCAAAATGTACTCATTCAAAGATTGACTCCAGATAATGTTCGTAAAATGGACTTGATTTGCAAGTGGGGTTGCGATGGAAGTTCTGGGCAAAGTGAATATAAGCAGACGTTCAGTGATGACAGCAAATCTGATGCGCATGTATTCTTTACTTCAGTCGTGCCGTTACAACTCGTGTGTTATGATCAACAATCGAAGGAAGAAATAGTTGTTTGGAAGAACCCCAGACCCTCGTCTCCACGATTTTGTAGACCGCTTAGACTACTATTTCTACGCGAAGACACAGAGTCAACACTTAATGAAGTCCAAATTGTTGAGGAACAAATAAAGTCACTTCGTCCATTCGAAAGTGTAATAGATGGAAAAGAAATCTCCGTAATGTACAAGTTGTTGTTCACCATGATAGATGGTAAAGTTTGCAACGCTGTATCATTGACGAAATCTGCTCAACGGTGCTATTTGTGTGGAGCAACCAGCAAAGATTTTAATGCCATCGACACTGTATTGCAAAGGGAAATCAATGAAACAAATTTGAAGTTCGGATTGTCGACGCTGCATGCGTGGATACGGTGCTTCGAGTATTGCTTACACGTGTCTTACAAACTCGGCATTAAAAAATGGCAAGCTCGAAGTGCCGAAGAAAAAAAAATTACCCAGGAACGCAAGAGGGCCATTCAAGAAGGATTCAAGAAGCAATTGGGTCTAAATATCGATCGCCCAAAGCCTGGATACGGCAGCAGCAATGATGGCAACACAGCTCGGCGATTCTTTGAAAATTCGACGGTTTCCGCTGCGATAACGGGGGTCAACGAAGAAGTTATTAAACGCTTGTACGTAATCCTACAAGTTATATCGTGTGGCCACGAGATAAACTGTGAAAGATTTGAACAGTATGCTATTGAAACGGCAAGAAAGACCGTTGCATTATACCCTTGGTACTCCATGCCTACTTCGGTGCACAAACTATTAATTCATGGTCCAGTGATAATAACTCATGCTCTATTACCAATCGGCCAATTATCCGAAGATGCTCAGGAAGCTCGAAACAAAGACATCAAACGATATCGAGAAGATTTTGCGCGAAAAAGTTCCAGGGTTAAAACTATGGAAGATGTTTTTCATCGGCCCTTAGTTACTTCTGATCCGTACATTTCAAGTGTCAGAAGACTACCACAGAAGAAGCTGAAGAGTTTGTCGTCGGAAGCTGTAGCGATGTTGATCGCTCCTAAAGTGACTGCTGCAGCAGACGAATTTTGCGCCGAGATTGAAGCCGTGCCGGGAGTTGTAATAGATACAAACTCGGATAATGATTCTGACTCCGACTCCGACTCCGATTACGATTTTGATTAAGAATAAAATTTTCTATTTTTGAAACGTTCCGTATGTATTTTGGAAATAAAAATAATAATTGCGTAGAATACACTGTTCACGTTTATTTTATTATGATGATTTTTTAAAATATATTAATTTATCTATTTAGCAGGATACTCGGCCATTTTGTTTATAACAATTTGCTGTAAGCTCTTTGTTGCAAGTTATAAACAATAGATATCGGATTGGTAATCAGCGACCTTGAAAACCCGTATATACCAATTTTTGTCAACATCTGGTAACTTTTTAACGTTCATGTCGGCCATATTGGATCGGCCATTTTTTTTACGATAATTTGGCTTGCGGATTCGTAATCAGCGACCTTGAAAACCCGTAAATACCAATTTTTGTCGACATCTGGCAACTTTTTAACATTCATGTCAGCCATATTGGATCGGCCATTTTGTTTACGATAATTTGGCTTTCAGATTCGTAATCAGCGACCTTGAAAACCCCTGTAAGCCAATTTTCATTCCCGTCAAAGGTCATTTGAGGTTTTGGCCAGGTTTTTGGGCTTTTCTCCTACTGTGCCCCGCTTTGATTTTAAAACTTTTTTTTTAACAATCTTTTGGTAGTGTGTGGTAGCTCATTCAAATTGTTTTGCAGCTTACCATTTTTCGAAAAATCAATAATCGCTAACCGAGCGTTAAGTTGGGCCCCCCAATTTGACTAGTAGAACTTTTTTTTCGCCAATCTTTGGGTAGCGTATGGTGGCGCATTGAAATCTTTGATAATTTTTCGTTTTTTTAGCAAATCTATAACAAAATACCGATTTATAAGTTGGAACTACAAACGACGGAAAGTGACTTCATAATCAACGCAATCTATCTCAAAAACGTTGACCATCGTATACTGCCGTGACCATTCACATAGCCTTCGATTTCGCATAAGCGTATTTACAACAAGTAAATTTACAATTTACACTAAACGTCCTGAATGGAATACCAAATGCGACCGTATGTTTCTTCTATCAATCAAGACTCATTAGAAAGAAATCGGACAAAAATAACGATTGAATCTGCGTTAATAAATCGTTTTACCGCTGTCGCTTTTGGCGACCATTTACAACTCGTCGTTCCGGGCACGCTGGTATTTTGCGTAGGCATAATTGATTAGTAGACTACCGTACATCCTGAATAGAATACCTAACGGTACCCAATGTTTTTCTATTGATCAAGACATATTAGAACGGTATCGGACAAAAAATAACGAGAGAATTTGCGTCAGTATAGCATTTTGCCGCTGCTGCTGCTGGCGACCAACCACAGGTTGCCGTTTGCAGCACGCACCTATTTTGCGTTGGCGTAATTAAATAATGTACCACAAAACGTCCTGAATAGAATACCAAACACTACCGGATGTTTTTCTATCGATCAAGATACATTAGAACGAAATCGGACGAGAAATAACGAGTAAATCTGTGTTTTAGGGCGGGGCCACACTATGGATTTATAGGATTTATAGTGCATGCATAGTTCAAGCCTTATATTACACTATAGATACCTTAAAAACATTATAGATACCTTAATTAATTACATTTATACTATAATTAACTTAACATTATAGATACCTTAATTAATATGCTTTGCAACGCTTTATCCCTTTTTCGGGATGACGCATACTTTTGCGCCATCCCGAAAAAGGGATAAAGCGTTGCAGAAGAAAGTAAAAAATCTGAAACCACTGTATCTTCGCTGCACCAAGTTGCGAGTACCTTGACCAAAAGAAAAATGTTTCGCGAAACCGTATCATACGTTTTACCCGTTTCCGGTAATGTATAAAATAATAAACAAAGCACACTGCCCATCTATTATTCCATATGTCATACCTTACATATTTAACAGATTGAACAATAGAAAGCAATATACAATGGGAAGGTCGCAAAAAAGATCAACTAAAATCTTGAAATTCATCGTGATCATGACTGCATTGGTTTTAATTCGTGAGGACATAGAAAGAATGTACACTTCATTGAATGAAATGTGGAATTTGTATATAAGTAATCAATTTCCATCGACCGATTTTCTCCGAATTTGATAACAATATCCGAACCGATTCTCTACAAATTGTATACCAACCTTACTTTTATAATAATATATGTAAAAAAAAGTTCGCGCATCGCAAAATTTGAAAAAATTGGAGCGGTTCAACGATTTTTTGAAACATTCGGAAATTCATAACATCAGAACCGTTTGACTGATGTTTCTAAAATTGTATACAAACCTTTAATGGTTCTCCTTCATATATATTTAAAAAATTAGCCCCAAATCTCATATTTCATAATGCCGTAAAATTGATAATTTTTTAGTCATTACCACAAAATTTGCCGTGAATAAAGAGATTGTATAGATTAACATCTGTGCGTAACGGGAGCGCTGTAGCTCAATCCGTTCTCGAGTTATAGACGTATTAACTTTATAGTGCCAGAACACTCACACACAGATCCAGACATTTTACGAAATATGATTTTTGGGACATTTGGAACACGTTGACATTGAAAACTTGAAAAAGATGTTTTCATTGTCACAAAGTTACCTCTATGAGGAAAATTAGCGATATTTCAAGATGTTCAAAACGCAATTCATTCTAAATTGTTTTTCTATCTAATAATCAATTTTAAATATTCTACATTTTTGAGAACATTGTTTATCAAGAGTATGAAATATGTCAAAAATTATGACGATGAATCGTAAATAAATTATTACATCTTCAGTCGAATGTTGATGTTAATTGCTCAATGGCATAAAAAGTACTATTTATTTATTCATGACGTATAAATAAGTAAATAGTACTATTATCATTATTACACAGATATTTGTATTTCGAAATTATATACGAGCAAATAAATGTTCACCCAATTAAGATCTAGTTATTTGGAATCTTCCATAACCAATTATGAGGATTTCAGAATCGTAGTTATTTATTCTCGTTTTTATTTATAGTCCAGTAATTTTATTTCGCATCACATCATTGTTAATATTACAATATGTAATGTGATGAAATGCATCCCTAAAGGTTCCCTTCAGATGATGTTCTGTTTCATTATTTGTATTGTTATTATTGCCGTAAACCAGATCCATCTTCTTCTACTCCTTCACTCATTGATTTGTTTAAAATCACCGCGTCCTACATAATACCGAGGCTGACTGCCAGGTGTCGCAGTTGTTTCTATTGAATACCGCAATATGCCAGAGAGCTCGTATCCAGTTAGTGTATATATCAGAGGTGTGGCTTTAGAATTTCCCTCTGCAGCTGCACCTTCAGTGACCAATCACAGTTCTCCATCCTGTGTACGGTCAGGATGGACGTATTTTCAATCGGCCTAATTCAACAATCGACGCAACACCGCCGCATGTTTTTCTTTTAGTGAAGATTTATTAAAATGAAATTGGCCGAGAAATGACGAGTTAAATCTGTGTATAGCTACTGCGGGCAAATTCCAGCCCTCCATTTCACGAACACGCGAAGTAAGGGCGACTGGACCAATCAGAACCACGCTTAGCGAGCTGAACTCGGGTTAACTCGGTTAACCGAGTTAAGGGAAGCTTACGGGCGAGTGAGCCAATCAGCACCACGCTTAGCAGACTAAACTCGAGGTTTAATGCGCCAAACGTCGTTCCGATTGGTTTTTCTCTCAAACTTCGGTTCACTCCGTTAACCGCCTGTTGTGAAACGGCGCTGTAAGTGGAATTCGGATCTCAATCAGACCAATCAGATCGACTGCAAGCACGCTATGAAGCGGTAAGCACAATTCGGACCGCGGCCGCAGGCCTTACTCGTTATTTCTTGTCCAATTTTGTTGTAGTAAGTTTTGATCGATAGAAAAACATCCGGTAGCTTTGGTATTCTATTCACAACGTTTGGTAGTCGATCACTAAATTATGCCAACGCTTCCTCAATCCTGCAACACATTGACCCCACGCATTAACAATATTTCTATTGTCAAACAGCTGAAAAATATATTCGAAAAAAGCTGTCATTGTAAGCTTAATATATATACTTTTCTCCTCGTGATAACAAAATGTTACGATCTGATGACGAAACATTGTATTTTTTTTTTGGGGCCACAACTTTAGAGGTTATGTTTTTGTAGGCACTGTGACGGGTCAGTTTTATGACCTAGTGAAGTGGTCTATTTGGATGAGTTTTCTCTGGAGGTTTATTTGGATCTTATTCAGTCGATATTGGGAATTATCACACAGTTTCTCCTTCGGACTGGAAGTATATGCTCGCTTGTCACTGTAACTTATCTTTGGTTATGTTTACGGGTGGGACGCGTACGCGCAACCCTTTCACTTTTAGTGTTAGGTTATGTTTCAACTTTCAAATGCCGCACATGCCTAAGTTTGAAAAAGTATAGACTTTTCGTCGACAAATAAGGGTGCTGCATATTTCGCATGATAGTTTTGTGGAAATTGCATTAAAAAGTGAAAGCTGGGATCTCGTGCATGTTTGACACGGTAGTTCTGTGGAAATGGAATTAAAAAGTGAAGGCTGAGACGTAACACTATGGTAATCACAATTCGCAATTTTTTTTCAAAATAATCAAAATTTTGAGCGACAGGCTCTTTTTGCAACAATACTGCATATACACAGTAAATTGCATCGTAATTGATTGTATCGTTTGGTCGAAATTGCGGTTCGACATTTCGAAGCGGTTGGAGTGTGCGATACATGGCCGTCAGGCCTTTTGGACGTTTACTAGCATATGGTAGCTCACTGATATCGTTTGGTAGTTTTCCATTTTTCGAAAAACCGTAATCTACCGAACGATTTCAATGCGCTACCATTTTTCGAAAAATAAAAAAACATACAACAACCATCAAACGAATGGGGAAAAAAAGTTCAAATAATTCAAGTGGAGGGGCTAACTTTGGAGAGGTCGCAGCGTCACGTGAAGGACCACTGCGCGCTTGACGCGCCACCACATCGCAATTACATACAGTCACGACTTCTCATATTTTTTCCACTTATTTTCGTAATCAAATCTTAACACATTACTCACACTTGTTTGCTCGAAAAATGATAAAATTCTCCAATCAGAAGATAGAAAAATACGTTTCTTCTGTAAAAAAGTTGTGGACTCTTCCAAACGCTCCTGTTGTTTCGAAAAAGAGAAAATTCTGTTCGCATTTTTCGGAAGAGTAGTGGATGAATCTTAATTCTTTTTCGCAAAACATTAGTTATTGGGTATTTTTTTAGATGCGTATTTTTTTTTAATCAACGGAAAAACGGTTTTAAGTGGTGCAAACACCCCTTAGAGTGAAGCGTGCGGACGGCTGATTTTGCAGTTTCACCTGCCAGCAGACCACCGATCTTAGTAAAACAAAAATGAAAATTCTTCTAATGCAAAACGATCTGAAATCCACTACGAGCACCATGCCGGAACAAAAAGCAAAAATTAAGGGATCGACGACACTTTTTTCGTTCTTTCTTACGCCCCACCTTTAATGGCTGGATTGAAGAATTATGAAAAATTAGTTGATGATTTTTTAAGGTATTGCGAAAGTTTGATATTAATACTAACGTGAACGTGTGATTGAAGCTTCATATTTTACGTGTGTTACGTGATTATCGACTGCAATGTCAATTTTATTGAAAAAAAGATGCTTTTGAACAAAACCACTTTTTGACAGGTCGACCCTCCTAGACACCCCCAGAAAAAGATGCTGTGTTTGTCCATTATTCAAACGCACTTTCCGGGAAAACTAATAGAAATATCGGGATGAATCAAGCGACATTCTCTAAGTCTATGATCAGGACCCTCCGCCCCAGGAGTGTATGAAACTCAAATAGGAGCGACGTTACGGTTGCTTAAGGGGGTATACCAATGTGACACTTTCAAAAAATCAATTTTTCTTCGCCTTTTTCGACAGTTTATACTTTCAAGAATATCATTATCATTTATATAATTTATATCATTTTATCTTGCAAAAATCGATAGTCATATGTTTAAACGCGTTTTCCTCGAAATGAGATTTTTCGAATTTGTTGACATTGTAACTCAAAGAGCAATTACCCGATTGACTTGAAATTTGAACTGAGTACTCTTGAATATATTTACTGTACAATGACGTGGGATATTTTTGATTGGATGAAAATTGACGATTTGGCATTGAAAAAATCGACCATTTTATAGGCAAGAAAACAGATTGTTTTTTCGTAACTACGCCATTTTGTTATATTTTGATATTTTTCGAAAATCCTACGTCATTGTACAGGAAATACCTTCCAGTTTAACGACATTTTTTCCTTTTTCGGTTTCAGCTACTCAATCGGCCGGAATCATGTCAGCAGTGGAGGAACTTTTTTTTTGGCGCCTCCGAAGGCAGCGCATAAGTCGCTTGGATCTCAATATTTTTCTACGAAAAAATTATGTAATATAGGTCAAATATAGCCAAATATATTCTTAATTTTCCGAAACATTTAATTGAGTACTTTTCTTCCAAAAAAATCGCGAAAATCACCCAAATGTACAGCGTTCATACTGAAGAATGCCCCTTAAGATTACCGGATTATGGCGATTTTAGAAATGACCAAAACGGTCAAAAATTTTTTGTCAACATTTACACCATTTCAAGAGTCTGCCCGCTGAGAAATTGTCCACCGATTAAAAATATTACGGAGTTTCGGTCGACAGACCAAAGTTGAACGACCTATGAATTGAAATGTAAATTTAGAGCTCGCGGGGAATCGAATGGTGATTTCGTTTACAGGGGGTACAAATACATCAATTGGGACTTGTATAAAAGATTTGAAACAATTTTTTTTCGCATCTCGGCCAAAAATACGTGTCTTCACTCAATCGCCCTTCGTTTCTGTTCCGTTTGGATTGAGCACTTCGCTTCGCGTGCGTTCTCGTCGCAAAAGTTTCCACTAAAACGGATCCCATACTCTAAACGTCAGTTAGAAGTTTATAGAAATATTTATAACTGACGCATTTTAAATACAGAGAAAAACACTGCGATAAGAATCTGAATGTCAAATGACCAGAAGTCTCGAATAAAATAAACCCAGGCAGTAAGTAGCAAGAAAAAATCTCGAGTCAACCGTCTCCCTCTCAAAACAAGGAATCGCTTATCGCGCCTTATCATTTGTTACGAATTCGAATGAGCCCGTCCCTCTCTCTGCTCCTCGGTAAACATATACACGGTATATGTACAGTGCCGTCTAATGCGTGATTCATGTTGTGTTTAGAGATAAAACGAAGCCGATAAATTGCTACTGGAGAGATAACATTCAAGGAGGTTGAAGCGGTCCAGTTGAGTCAAATGACGGCTTATGAATTTTTTTTCAATGAACCTCAAAAATATGCATACGGAGTATTAATTTATTCTATAAATGCTTATTTTTCATAAAATATATAATTAAAGGGCAAAATAAGCATTTTCATATTTTTACTACGGGGCCGTCCATAAATTACGTCATTTTAAAATAGGGGGGGGGGTTCGTCTGCGGATGATGGTAAATGATGGATGAGGGGGGGGGGGGGGTGTTTCGAAATTGACGTCATTCTTGTGATATCAGTTACTTCAAAATGTACAATAGTATATTGTACAACTAGAGTGGTTTCCCCGCATGAGTGATGAAAAATATTTTGCAAGTACCTAATGGTATTAATTATTGAACTCATTATTTATTTATTTATTACATAAGGTTTGTCTACATTATATTCGAGAACTTCAAATAACAGCGTACCTATGAAAATAGTTCGATCGAGCCAAAATGAATATGGGGAGGATACGGAGATATTACCAGTGATCCAGGATTTGCAAGAATGGGTGAAAACTCCGTGGAAGCTATCCAAAGAAAACTAACGAATCGAGAAGAATAATATTATTATATTAATGAAAATTGCCAAAGTACAAAATAATAAAAGATGATTCTATAACAAAATGTGGGAGCTATCCAAAGAAAACTAAAGAATAGGGAAGAATAATATTATTATATTAATAAACATTGCCAAAGTACAAAATAATAAAAGATGATTCTATAACAAAATGTTTTAATGTTACCCAATTTTTCTCAAATCCGCAAATGTTTTAATTTTGCCAAACTGGTAATGACGTCAATTTTGCGAGAGGGGGGGGGGTCATTAGGAAATGACGATAGGATGATTGTCGGGGGGGGGGGGGGGTCGAAAATCAGCAAAAATCGATGACGTAATATATGGACGGCCCCTACGTGAATAAGAAAAACTTTTGTGTTACTGTTAACTTGATAAAGTATAAAATTATCGATGACTATTATTTACAAACTGCGTCACTGAATGTTTTATACAACGCCGAATGAAATTTTTACTTATTTGTAATTATGCCTATTTATATTAATGTCACGAGATTATTTATTATTACCATTAATTAATATTAAGTGTTTTCGAAATGCAGCAATGCTCTTCATTCGCCAGCCAAGATTCGATAATATTTATTGAATTTAGATAATCTTTTGTCAAACCTTCATGGGTCAATATTGAAGATACAGGGTGGCCTGTTACGAATGGATAATCCTGCAACTGTCGATAGGTCAGATCATATGTCCTACTATATGCTGGAATTTCAGTTTAGTAAAAGTCCCACAGTCTTCGAGATTGTTGGTTTCATGTGATTCAAAAATCATCTGCTTTTGGTTTTTCACATGGCATTTCTACAAATGGTATAAATCGACAATAACTAAGTAACTGCTTAAAGTAATAGGCACGATATGCGTAGTATATTTTTTTTACACCGCAGGCTATCACCGTCAGATGTTCGAATTAACTGGTATGGGAATTCTGCACAAGATCTTTTTTTTCATAAAGTTTCCTTAAAACGTAATCCTCTAACTGCCATTGTAGCAAATTTGCTACGTTCACTTTGACCCCGTCGGTAAAAGCGTAAGGACGCTATAGCGGACAAGCTACTTCACAGTTCCATCAATCTATGCTAGATGCAGCTACAAATGCCGGGACATTTTGAAATTCAAACGTAAACATCTGAATTATGTTGATATGGCAACAATGTTGTCGTGAAAATTTACGACGCTTGATCTGCCGCCCATTTTTTGTCCAAAAAAGTAAATAAATGGACATTCTTGAAATATTTGTTGGTAGAATTGTGTAAAGGAAGCTTAACTGGACGAACTAGGCTTCGAAGTTTTTTTTATTGAATTAGAATAGTAGTTCGAACCGAGCGAAATACTACTTCCCAGGCCCTTATCGACAAAATTATGGTTGGACATTCATATTTAACTCTTTTTTAGCTATACTACCAGAGGAAATGATTTTGAGCCACCCAGAAATAGGCGTAGCTGTTAAAGGGTTAAAGTTATAAACAAGACTTTTCTAGATAAAAGAAATAACCAAGAGTATTTTTTTTAATCGGGTAGAAAAGTTACTATTTGTAGAAATAGGATGAGAAAAACCAAAAGCAGATGATGTTTATCTCGAAAACCGTGGTACTTTTACGAAACTGTAATTCCAGCATACAGTAGGTTATGATCTGACTTATCGACAGTTACAGGATTATTCATACATAACATATGTATATGGACACCCTGTATATGGTTTACGATGGGCAAGATGGCGGTTTTTGGTTCTAAATGTTTACAAAACTTTAGTTTGCCTTAATCCGTTGTCAGAAATGCGGTTTATTTTGGTACTATCAGGACGTTGAATAAATTCTCGATGTTTTCCAACAGCTGACGTTACCAGAACTGGGTGCGTGTAGTTTAAGGGCGGGGTAAAGTATTTAATTTTTTTAAAATTTTTTAAATTTTTTTTAAATGAATGCATAATATATCAAGAATATTGTGTTAAAATTTCAAGTCGATCGGAGTAAAATTGACGAAGTTATGAGTATTTGAGCGTCTATTGCTCCATGCCGTTCTCTTCTCTTCTGCGTTTTTCAAACCGTTTTTCTGAGACTTGTTATATTTGAAGTCCGTGTGCACGATAACTCAAAATCTACTGGACCAATCGCTTTGAAATTTTGCACAGTACTTCTTCACTCAATTCACCAGGTATTGTCGAGAGCTTTTTTGTTTTTTTAAATAATTACTAATTTTTCAACAACAAATTAGCCGATTTTTTTAGCGAAAATCGGGTTTTTGGCTCCCAAGTACTACGAAAAATCGAAAAAACGGAAAAAACAAAAAATCCTCCCGTCATTACCTCGAGAAACATCTCCTTTAACAAATGTATTTTGATTTTTTTGTTTCAAATGATTCTGTTACGAGTTATGGTGCACACCGCAAACCAATTTATTTTCGAGGCGCCTCCGGGGTTTAATTTTCACTCGCTCAATTTTAAATATTTTGCAATGCAAATTTAGGAGAATGTTGTTCAAATGTTACTTTACTATATGTAAATTTTTCAATAAACGAACACTATTCGTTGCGCCAAAAAAAAAATCTTAAAAACATGCTTTTTTTCGCCGAATTAACTTTACCCCGCTGTTAAGATGTAACGTATCTATAAAGTACTATAAGCAAGCTTGAAATTCAGTGTAAGTCATTTCGCCGAACTGTAAACAACTTTTTTTCATAGTGTTAAACATATCAAATTTCGTGCCAAAAAAGAGTATTTGCGATGAACTTTACTGGACTACTTTATTTTAAAGAAGTCTGCAGCTGAAGCACAGAGAATTCTTGTTAGGACTTACGGCGACTATGCTCTGTCGGAAACAACATGCAGAGATTGGTTTAGACGCTTGAAAAATAATTTTAAGGCGGGCAACCACTTTAGAGGCTTTGAAAAATCAATTTTTTTTTTAATTTTATAAATCGTTACCAAAACATCTTAAGAATACACCCTGAAAATTTCAAAACGATTTTCGGATTCCTTCTGACGGTATGTATCTAAATGATAAAGAATCTCTGCTCGACTACCAAGCGCTCGACTCCCAACTACTGTGACGGGTCTAAACATTCGATGTTATTTTGGTTTTTCTCAGAGTGTACATATTCGAGAAAATGTGAACAAAATTTCAAGTTAAAATATTAAAAAGTGACCAAGTGACAGACGATTTACAAGGACAGGTAGCGCAACTATTTACATACATTAAAACTTTCAATCGCGTTTTTCTCGAAACGACTTTTTTTGAATTTGTGGAAATCATAACTCAAAAACTAATTGATGGATCATCTTCAAATTTGGATCGTGTTCACATAATATAATTTATTATAACATGAACCTAAGGTTGTAAAGATTAGATTGTTTACAACATATTTATTATTGTAAAATGCCGGGGAAAAAATGCTAAAAATCGATCATTTCTATTCAAACACGTTCCAACATTTAATTCTCGTCTTTTTTTTTTCAAAAATTAGGTTCATGTTCTTAAAAAATATCTCAACAATCTATACAAATTTGTTGGACTATTCCAGATGCGAATTGCGAGCTGCACAATTCCCGCAAATAGACGACGACGTTGAGGAAACGCCAAGGGACACAGCGGATTGCACCTTAGTTAATGCATGAAATAACTTGAAAAAATTACCAGAGATGTATGAAAATATGAATGAATTATTGTCAGAATTGCGGAAATTCCCGTTTTTTCACAAATAAAAAAAAATCCAAAAGATAATCTAATTTTCGGTCTTTAAAAGTGGTTGCCCGCCTTAATGTGTTGATTTAGAAGCGTTACTTCATGAAGACTAATGTCGAACGCTAGCTGAACTTACCAAATCATTAGGAGTTGGTCACATAACAGTTTGGAAACATTAGAAAGAATTAGGAATGATTTGTTTAAGGGGTAAGGCCACTGTAACGGCCCAAAAAAAAAAGGTTTTTTCACTAATTTTTTGCTCCCGAAGTTGAAGGTATTTGAAAAAAAACTTTTAATGGTGTTATCGGGCATACATTAAACTTTATTATAAAATTTTTTTACAGTAACAAAAAAAACAAAATGGCGGTTCCACAGCTATCTTCCCGGGACATGTTTTGCTTCCAGGGCTCCGCGGCACGCAGCACCACTGGTGCACTTTTGAATCTAGAACAAAAAAAAACCATTAATCTAGAGGGCTATAGCTAGAGAATGTCGATCGGATTTTAAAAAGTATCAATTTTTGTGGATTTGGCGTGCGTCTGAAAAAAAAATTGATTTTTGACGAAAAAACGGCAAGTTTTTTGTTAATAAAAAATCAATAAATAAAGTTCTTGAAAATTCCGATCGACATTCTCAAGATAATGTAAATGTTCACATCTGGTTAAAATTTCAAGTAAAAAAAATGAAAATTGTTCGAGTTATGCTGCGTGCCATTTTGAAAAACCATGTTTCGAGAAAAACGCGTTTAAAGTTTTGCGAATAGTTTTTTATTGGAAAAAATTAAAAAAAGAAGTTTCGGAGAAACTTAAACTATTTTTTATTTTAAACTTAAACTATTTTTTAAGCCAATAAAAAAAAATCGATTTTTCAAAAAATTTACAGTGGCCTTACCCCTTAAGGCGTTAGGCCACAGTAACGGGTATAAAATCATCTGCGAGTTTAACAATCTTTTTTCGTATGAAATAGTGATTCACTCATAAAATTAATTACACATCTATTTAGTATGAATATCAAGCTGTTAGAAAAAATATATATATATTTTTCGATCTACAAAATGGCCGACTACTCGAAACAGCTTTTTTCCAAATGGCGTGACAAATAACTTCAACAATTTTCACTCGATTTACTTCAAATTTAAAAGTTATTTTCCTAATTGCATTTCGCAGAGAAGTACGTACGGAATTTCTGATTAATCGAAAACTTTTCATTTTATGAGCAGCTTATCAGCAGTTATAACGAAATTTTTCACTGAAAATTCATTTCTTAGATTTAAATACCTACAACTTTTGAATAAAACAATATTTTTTAAATTCCGTACGTACTTCTTTAGGTAATCTAATGTAGATTGACGAGAATTTTTGTTTTTTGTTCTAGGTAAAAAATTTGCTACAAAAAAAGAATTTGCTACAAAAAGGGCCCTATACAAAGTTTTCAAAAACTGCATATTTTTGCTCAAAACTTTGAAAAATGCGTTTAATTGACAAGGGGCGAGTTTTTGGCTAATTTAAGGGTGTGCTGGCTGATGGAGTGATTGGGAACTGAAATGAGTTGCTACTGGACCACGCCCCCCCCCCGCCGGCGGGGTGACGGGCAGTGCCCCCCGCGGGTTAGGGGAGGGTATAGCCCCCCCCCCCAATGACACCTAAACTACTTTTTATATGATTAAAAATTGATTAAAAATAAAAAAATTAATGAACGTTCGGTTCACCGTGGTTAGCTGACTGAAATATTGTCCATTGTCAATTAAACATATTTTTTTTAATTTTCAGGATAAAATATGCACTTTTTGAAAATTTTGTATAAAACCTTTTGTAGAAAATTTAATTTCCTACAAAAAGTATCTCTTATGATTTTTTCGAAAACTGCATATTTACCACTATTTTTCGAGATATCAGCGAAAGAAAATATTTTTTTACAATTTTAAAAATCGACATCTCGAAAAATACTTCAACGCGCCAAAAATCCTTTTAGGGGTTCTTTCATAACACTAAAATGAAGGTCTTCACAAAATTTCAGCGCAATCGGAGGTGGGGGGTTGTCGGAACTTTATCCAAATTGTGGATGCTAAATGTCACGCCCCGGAGCGCATAAAAGAAAAGATAACAAAAGAAAATATTAGTAGTCGGCCATTTTGTACATCGAAAAAAAAAAAATGTGTCATTAATTTTATGAGTGAATCACTTTTTCACACGAAAAAAAATTGTTAAATTCGCACATGATTTTATACCCGGTACTGTGGCCTAACGCCTTAAATAAAGAATTAATATTCACGAAAAAAGCAGCGATTTACTTCACCCGTAGTGTCTTACCCATCCAACCGCACGTAAAATTACATACATTAAACTGTTTTTTACATCTGCCGTTTTTGTGTTGATTTTTTTAATTCGCAAAGACTCATTATAATCCAGACAATAACACATATTATTTTCTCTCAAGCTTTGGATTGTTGCTAACGTCCTAACCTCCTTAAAATGAGCATTCGCTACGGCAATCGTCATTTCGAAAGAAAAAAAAATAATAGTCTGATTCAAAAGTCGCATGCACCGGACTTTTCCTGCCCAAGCCTGTTCGTTATCGACCGCGTGTATCGCACTCTAACCTCAAAAATAAGGCCGTCCGTACGTAGCTTGAATAATTCGTATACCGTTAAAAAATGCACATCAACTTCCAAGTTGTCCCTGGTAACACTACGACCCCAGTCACCTAGTAGGTGAAAGTAAAGGTCATCGCGTTTATAATGCATTCGAGAGCATTCCCGCCTCGTCCGGGTCTGACGCAAGTGCGAGCGACCTGGTGGCGCTGTCGGCGTCTCGATGGCGCAGGGGGGGGGGGCACAAACGTCAGCGAGTAGCTTGAAGGTACAGCGCACAGTCGTGCGTGTACTTGGAGGTTACATTATCGAACAGTTTGCGACTACGGCAACTGACGGCAACTACCCTAGTCAGTGCCAGTCGATTCTGTTTCGCGTAACGAATAAACTCTGTACAATTTGGGTTTGTGCGTGCCGCTTCGCTCTTCAGTCGTCGCTCAGACTCCCGCGAGGGTGATATAGTCCGACGAGCGTTCCCGTTACGTTTCGGCGTCCAGCCCGAGCCTACCCGAAACAAAAGCAAACGATGAAAAAGTGACAGCAGCCTCCGTCTATGCTAAATTGCTTAAATTACATAAAATACACAAATTACACCATACATGAAAATAACGTAGCTCGTTCATCGGACCCTCGAAGTGGCTACCTCTCGCTTTGTCCTCGCTCCGCGCTCCCGTGTGTAATACTACTCGCGGTCCGAAATCCCCCCCACCATTGCGACGAAATGAGAGAACCTCTCAAGAATGATGTATCGATTGAATTGAATGGAGAGCAGCGAGGCAGAACCATTCGCGGGAGTCTTTTCTACCATTTCTCCAGTTACGCGTGTTCTGGCATCTTGGAACGTCGTGGGCGACGAGCCCGTGAATAAAGTGGACTCATTGTGTTGAACGCGTTTATCAGATCTCATCCGCTGCGCGCGCTTGTGTGTGTCGGTGGTAATTGTGCGAACCAGCGGATCGCGCTCAAGGATCCCGCGGCGTATACAACTGTACGTGCACGCCAAGACGGTCGTTCCTACTGTGCTAATTGACCGAGCCCCGGCGCTGATAGGACGAGCGGAAAGAGCGGCCCTCGGATCTCCTCGGGAATGCCGGACGCCTCGCAGACAGGAGAAACGCTGCAATTGATTTTTTTTTCTACCTCGTTCCCACAAACCCCCGTGTAACGCGAAGAAGGGTGAGTTTGCAAGGTCTCTGCGAGGTTTTCCCTATCTCACGCAATATAAATGACATAAAAGTTGTTTTTTTTGCCCGAAAAGTTTAAGCTGGTTTGCCGCCCGGGGTTAGCCAGAGGCCCGAAAAAGTTGCCTAATTCCGATTTTGGGAAACTGTTGGTGAAAAAGAAACGCATTTTTTTAAACACAATGTTACATATATTGAAAGTCTGAAAAAATACAGAAAAATAACAAAAAGGCGGTGGACACTCTCCAGCTTAAACGGTCCATCGGAAGTCTAAAAATCAAACGAGTTACTTAAGATAACAATAAATACGAGTCGTTGACGATCGTCGACTTTTAAAAACATTTTTTTTTAACAACGTGGCGACGAATTAAAACTCGAGCATACAAAATCTATGAAAAAAGTCGTCAGTTTTACGTAACTAGTAAAAAAATGAAGATCGATTTTGAAAAAGTGGGATCGTCAACGACCTCCGAATGTTTCTCTTCGTATCTCCTGTGAATTTGGCAACAATCCATCAAGTGGTTCTCGAGATATCGTGTCCACCGACTTTGAGAACAGTGTTTCGGGAAAAACGCGTTTAGGGGACGTCACAGTGTAACGGGTCGGAAAGTAGATTTTCGCGATTTTTTTTTCCGATGGTTAAAAATTCCGTTTTTTATGTCAAATCAAAGCACTCATGAAGAACAGAAATTAATTTTTTTAACGTTTATTTTTATTTTATTTTTACTTTTTTTTTACGATTGAAAATATCTTCGAAAAAAAAGGCGTCCTCACGGCGTACACGTTTGTGGCCGTAAATATTATCTTAAATATTTGTAAAAAGATTATTAGTCCGTATGAAAACTGCTACTATACTATGAAGGTTATTAAAAATAAAAATTGACAAAATGGCGGCGGTTTGAGAAAAAAAGTTTCGAATTTAGCCCATTTTTTCGACAAAATTTTTTTGGTAAAAAAATATGAATATTTAAACAAAGCATCCATAGCGAGATAAAGAATGGTGTGAAGAATGTTATGTCAAAATTCGAACGTGATAGCTCGAAAAATTCCTTTAAGATTGTTTTGTTTGGGTTCTGACACTGTTTTGAGAAAACGACATTTCGAGAAAAACGCGTTTAAGGCCTTAGGGCCACAGTAACGGGTATAAAATCATGTGCGAATTTAAGTTAACTCATAAAATTAATTACACATCTATTTAGTATGAATAACGAGCTGTTAGAAAATATATATATATATTTTTTTTCGATGTAGAAAATGGCCAATTACTACCATTTTCTTTTGTTATCTTTTTTTAGGCTCTCCGTGGCGTGACATTTAGCACCCACATTTTTTTCACCTACAACAAAAAACAAAAATTGTCGTCAATCTACATTCGAATATCTAGAGAAGTGCGTACGGAATTTAAAAAATATTGTTTTATTCAAAAGTTGCAGGTGTTTGAACGTAAGAAATGAGTTTACAGTGAAAAATTTCGTTATAACTGCTCATAAACAGCTCATAAAATGAAAAATTTTCGATTAGTAAGAAATTCCGTACATACTTCTCTGCGAAATGCAATTAGGAACATAACTTTTAAATTTGAAGTAAATCGAGTGAAAATTGTTGAAGTTATTTGTCACGCCAATTCGAAAAAAGTTGTTTCGAGAAGTTTCGAGTAGTCGGCCATTTTGTACATCGAAAAAAATACATATATATATTTTCTAACAGCTTGATATTCATACTAAATAGACGTGTAATTAATTTGATGAGTGAATCACTTTTTCATACGAAAAAAAATTGTTAAATTCGCACACGATTTTATACCCGTTACTGTGGCCTGGGGCCTCAATCAGTATGAAAACCGCTACTATACTGTGGAGGATTTTTAAAATAAAAATTGACAAAATGGCGGCAGTTTGAAAAAAAGTCTCAACTTCAGCCTTTTTTCGACAGTTTTTAGTTAAAACTGTCGAAAACAGTTTTTCGTTAAAAAAATGTTCGGTGAAAAAAATATGAATATTTAAACAAAGCATCCATAGCAAGATAAAGAATGCTGTGAAGATGGTTATGTCCAAATTTAAACCGGATAGCTTGAAAAATTCCTTTGAGAGTGTACACCGTTTTGCGAAAGCGACATTTCGAGAAAAAACGCGTTTAAAGTTTCAAGTGCGGAATTTTCATATAAATGGTCTACTTACGTTTATGTAAGTATATAAACTGCATGTTTATAACCATCTCTATGAGATTGAAGTTTGCATCGTTGGAATGCAACGAAAATTATTATTATGAAATTGCTCGAATTTCATTTGGAAAATCTTGGTTACAAAAACCCTCAATCATTTTTTAAATTGCTTAGAGACCTAGAATATTGATCTGCAACAAAAGATTTTGTAAAATAATAAAAATGAGGAAATAAAAATATAAAGAATTTTCATTGCATTCCACCGATGCAAACTTCATACGGTATTGAACTTTGCGTCGTTGGGTTGCAGCCAAATTATAACTTTTTCGTACCAGCCAATTTTTTTTTCCCGGCCTTAAAGCTACAAAAATCATTGAAACATTGTTGAACGTTCTTTTTAGAGATCCACTACCTGAATCAGGAAAAAAAAATCTTTTGGCTGATTAAATAAAATTGCGAAATAAAAATATATAGAAGAATTTTGGTTGCGTTCCAACGTTGGAAACCTCACCATCATAACTTCATGACCATCTATACTCGGATAAAGCAAAAAAAATCGATCTAGAGAACATTTTACACCGTGATCCCTTAAAGTTTTAAGTACGGTGCTGCTACAGCTCGTCCGGTCGACTGTTGGACGCTGTCACTCATTCAGTTTTATGAATATTTCAATGCCATTTTCAGGGAATATATCTAAAAGGTGATTTTAGCTGTATACTATGTGATATTATGGAATAAAAATATTTTTGGAAAATGCCGCAAGGTGGCGATCGTTTAGGGATGTGGCGTGGAGAAAATGGTGGGAAATGTAATAAGGGGATCCCCCGCATATGAAAGCTACAATAAGAGAAGCGTCGCCGTAGCAGGGACAATAATAATAATAATAATAATAATAATAATAATAATAATATTTTTGGAAAATGAAATTTTTCGACACATTTAGGTAGATGTATCCGTGAGTCTCGACAAACAAAATTTCTTTTCGAAATTATTGCATCAGGGCTATTTGTGTCAATCTTACGAACAGCGCGGAGGTACGACGCGGCTGGGCGGGGGGGGGGGTGGGGGGGGGGGGGGCTCCAAGCCATCGAAGTCCAACACAAAGTCACGAGCTGGCGACGAAGATAGAGACGGCGGAAAGTTTTCCTCTTAATCGCGTTCTCTCTTTCGATAGAGACCGCGTTGAATTTGTCTTATCAAACTTCCCGGCGTCTTATCCAAAGCATTCAAATTGCCGGAAGTCGCGTTTTCACCGCATAACGGCAAAGCGGCACGATCGTGGGAAAAGAAAAATCGCAAATTTTCGCCACGAACATCCTTGACGGGTGTGGTCGAGTTTTTCTTTCTTTAAAATCGTAAAATGGCCTTTTTAATTTTCGAAATGTTGAATCCATTTTGGAACTCTGTCGAAGATTGAAAAAATATTTTTTAAACTGGGCGATGAGACCCATTGGGGAGATTTATGATTTGCTATGCGTCGATGAATCATCTGTTCGAAACGAGGAAGAAAAAGCCAAGATTCCACGAGAATTGCACACGTTGCGTTGACGCGCAGCATCGGAATTCCGAAAATTTCTTCGGAACAATATGTCAAGTATTTTTAGTACACCGACAGAAAAATTCTATTGATATTAACTAACCGTGTCTATTTGATTTTTGTTTATTTGAATTAACTAGATTTTTAGTGGAATCAAATTTTTCCTACGGCATTCCATTAGTGGAATTATTTATTTTAAATATATTTATTTATTCAAATCAAAATATATTTAATACCGTCCAATAACTAAATATTTTATTTGATCCTAATAAATGTGTGATTCGGTTTCATCTGTTCAAAAAACAATTTAGTTGAATCCACTAAATGGATCTATTTGATTTTTTTTAATTTACACTAAATCGAATTTTCGTAATGTCATCCATTTTTCTATTTGATTGAATTAATGGTCTGTCTTTTTTTTGCCAGTGTACTTGCAAACATTGCGAGGTTTCGTAATTTATGCCGTTGAAGTTTGCATCGTTCGAATGCAATACTTTTTTTTCTTCATTTTTTATTTTTGTTTTTATCATTATTCAGTTTTTTTTTTAAATGGAGATACAGCCAACTTCGATAAGAATACGTAAAAAAAAATCGAGCGATTTTAACAGACAAAATTGGCCAAAAATATTTGATCGATTTAAAAGAATTAATTTTCGATGCATTCCAACGATGCAAACTTCAACGTTATCGTAATTTTTTGTACGTTACGGAGAGGTTATGTCGTAATATCATTTCGACGTCATACCGTAACGAAAGAGATCGTTATCGGGCAGGGTAAACCGACCGGTGAATGGACGAATAACGACACTGTAGGATTCAAATAGACTGTAGAGTGAAATCATTATGAAAACTCATTTTTCAATTGCTATAGCTAACAAAACATATTATCATCATAGTAGAAAAAAATATTCGAAGTAATTGCAAGAAATAATATTGGAGGAATTGATAAATAGGTAGCGAAATGAATAAATCGTCACTGAACGGACGAAATTACCAATGAATTGACACTCGACCGTCAGTAAATGGACGTGTAGTGTAGATAAACGCTGTAGAGGATAACGATTTATTATTTATTTTTATTAAAAGCTAGATTTGGAGATAGCTGTGGTGCACAAATATTATAATATTCTTATACATATGACTGTTATATATTTTATTACGTTTTCGTAGATAATACACTAAGCTTCTTGCCACTTAACGTCACATTGTCAAAAAAACTACCAAACTTTGCTTGGACAGAGAAATCGAAATTTAAATTTTGTCATAATTGTAAAAACGAAGGAAATTATTTTATGGCAGTATATAATGAAATTTACATTATCGTTTCTTGAAAGTAATTCATTTTGCAGTTTTTAGAAGACGAGCTAAATTTTTTAGCCTGTTTCGAGAATTATCAGAACAGAGCCCATATGTCCATTCACTGGAGAGAGCTTAGAATACAACACCAGTGAATAAGCACACTTAATTCTGCAGATTATTACGAATTTATTTTGAAATCTAGCCAAAAATCAAGGTTTGATTCCATCTTAAGGAGTTTCGGGACAATTGACATATGCTACAATTTCACTTAAATTTATACAGTAAATTCTTTGTCATATACTGAACGCACTTTCCAAATTTGAAATCAGTTGTTCACGTCGTCACTAAAAAATAAAAAATGGTAGCAACGCTTTTTGAGATAGGAAGATGATATGCTTATCGCTGGTTGGCAATTTTACGTACGAAATAGTGTGAAAAAATGTTTAAAATGTTATCATGGCTTTTACGAATACGGAAAACAGGGAAAACCGGAAAACCTCACGAAATTTCTTTCCGCCTGGAATAATGAGGGAAAAATTAGGGAATTTTGAAAATTCTCTGGAATTAGTCCAGAATTTAGTTTTTGCAATAATTGCGAAAAACGAAACCGACTTGAAAAATAAAAAACGAAAAGTATAAAAATAAATATTTTCGTTTATTTTTAATATTTATATTAATCTTCATTGTTTACAAGAAAAAGTTATGTCAGTGCCAAACATTGAAAATTTCAACAACTGAAAACTAATTTACTCTAAAGCTCTGTACATTTAAATTCGATTTGTCGATGCACAACCACACAATTATTATTGCAGATAAGTGTTTATATTTATGGTTTTATTCATCGGCACCGATATAAACATTTCTGTTTATAATAAAGAACAAGTTCTGTATATGGTTTTAATCTATTTTTGTTACCTTACAGTGTTGAAATGATTTTTTCTATTTCCGTTTTTTAAACTTTCATGCTAATATAAAATATTTTCATATATTTGATCTTTAAACAAAATTATGTTTTATAACGACCACAACATCCCTACTATATTTGAAAAACTTGTGTGGAAATGTCAGGAAATTTCTGAGTCAGTAATGCGTAACAACCATGGTGATCGAAAACTGTCGAATCATCCAGTACATTATGACACTGATGACGAAATTGTCATGACGTTGAATTTTGCATCATTGGAATGCAAAGGAAGCGTTTTTTTTTGTTTCCCAAATTTTCTTTTGCACATTTAAGGGGGGACCCCTTAAAGGGGATTTTTTACAAAAAAATTGAGAGCATGTATTGCAATGAATCAAATTACATAATAATATTGACGTTCAAATAAATACAAAAAAAAAAATCACGAGTGAAAAAAAAACAAAATGGCGGCGCGAGAGGTGCTCAAACTTGGCTCCTAGAGTTTGCGACGTGGAACGCCCAGGTCCTTATAGTTACCCAAAATCGACGAAACAATTTTTTTCGTCAAAACAAGTCATTCCGCTTTGCATGAACCTAAATGCACCAAAAAAAAATTACAAAATTTTAGAAGAAAACAAAAAAAAACAATTTTTTTTATAAACAAATCGTTAAAAACAATATTTATTATAACAATTTATACGAAATTTTAGGTTTATGCAAAGTCCGATAAAATAAGGCCTTATATACGCGATTTCGCCGATTTTCGAACGTACTTTTCTAGACGCGGTTAAAAAAAATGAGGCATATATTGACAACATTTTTTTACAGATCATTTATGCACATGGTTAAGTATATGTAAAAAAAATCAGAAATATCAATAAATGGCGGAGATATAACATAATAAAGCAAAGTATTTTTTTTTTGCTCGCGCGTTGATGGTGAAGTTTCTAGGCATCGATGTGGGTGTCTGAAAAAAATGAACATATTTATAATTGCATAGTGAATGTATCTTCAGTGTGAACCAACAATATTATTATTTTTTTAATATAATAAAAATTCGAAACTTAACATTTTTTTACTCAATTTTCTGTCGGTATTTTATTTTTAATATTTTTTTGTGTCATTGAAATTTTTGTTTCTGTGGTTCACATGATAGGTGATGATACTAAGAATATGTTGTAAAAGTTTCAAAGCGATCTGAACCTTCGTTCAAGAGTTAGAACTTTCACAAGGTTCAAAAAAGTGAATCGTGGAAAAACGGCTTCGAAGTTGGCGGTCGGGCGCGCCGCGCGGTATCTATTATCTAGCTGTAAATACTCTAACTATAACAATTTTTCAATTCTGCAAAGCTTCAAATATTCCTAACCGTTCAGGCTAATGGAATAAAAAATAATTTAAAAAATTAAAAAATTGCAATTTTTTCGCGTATATAAGGCCTTAAAGAATATGTGTACAAAATTTCAAGTTGAATGGTTCATTACTTTTTGAGTTACATTCCACGGCACGGAAGAAAACCCGTTTCGAGAAAAACTCGATTGAAGTTTTCGTGTCCTGAAAAGTAGAGTTTAGAGTGATTTATAATTATCCAAGCTTAATCTGCGATGCCAGGGCCCTAGATCAAGCCTTCTTCTAGGGAATCACTAATCTGGGCTCCGTTTTTCTCTTTTTGTGTGAAAACGAAAAACGACGAGTACACAGGCTCAATTTTTATTTACAATCGTCGGAAGTGCCTCCTATTATTCAAAAAGTAAACTAGCAAACTTGTTTGGCTAAGAAATTAAAAGGTAGAGGCCGTGCTCGTTTACCTACTCTCGGTACTTTTGGAGGGCATCACTTCGGTGACTTCCTAGTGACCTTTAGAACTTTCAGTTGTGCTTCAAACTTTAGAAATATATTCTTCAGATACGAAATGAATTTTTAAAGCAATAAAAAAATGATATCCGGAGGAGATTCCCCCCTTAAGGTGCGAAAATCAGGCAAACATTTTTTACGATTCTTATTCAGCGATCTACAACAAATTTGCAAAGTATGCATGTAGATAATAATGAAAATAGGAAATTGGAAAGAAATTCCGTTGCATTCCAACTATGCAAACTTCAACCCCATAAATTCTCATAATGTACTGTGAGAAAAACGGTGAAATGACTCAGTACATACTGACAATTTCGGTTCTCTTTAAATTATGACAATTAGGCATCTCCCTATGTTAAAAAGTGATTTTATAGAAACAGTGCAGACGATCGATTGAAAATTTAGAGGGTGCATTCAGTATATGACAAAGAATTTACTGTATAAATTTGCATAAAATGGTAACATGCCGTCAATTGTCCCGAAACTCCGTAACTACTAAAAGTATTACTTATTCTCGAAACATTTAAAAACAATTGTTTTCGCCTTTGGAACACCTACTGTGCCCAGCCGTATCGTAACATTCGTATGATCTTGAAGTTTGCATCGTTGGAACGTAACGGAAAATGATTCCTTCTGAGGGATAACATTTCTTTTCGGCCGATGTAGGCTAGAAAATCATTCGAACGTTTGTACTCATTTTTAATACAGACCTACGAGCTTAAGATGCAAAGAAAAAGTTCCGAATAATAATAAAAATAAAGAAATACCAACAAAAATCGTTGCATTCCAACGCTGCAAACTTCAACGTCATTCATTCGTTACTAACAAAGAACATCACTTCAATGTTCGCCGTCGATTTTACTGAAACTCATATATGCGATAAAGCATTGAAAACTTAGACACATATTTTTTAATCTCCGGAAAAATGGTTTTAAGGGGGGGAACCACCCCACAAAGAAAGGCGTGTCGAAGGGTGGGTTTGCAAATTCACCCACAAGCAGTCCACCGATCCGAATGAAACAAAAACCAACATTCTCCTAATGGAAGACGATGAAAAAACCACTATAGAATAATTGAGGGGTCGTTTCCCCCTTCGAAAACGATTTTCCGTAGATGAAAAAAAACGTGTCCAATAGTTTTCAATGCTTTGTCACATGTATGATTTTCAAAAAATCGGAGGCGGACACTTAAGTGATCAAGTACCTCAAACTATAAAAAGTGCATGTAGCCTCAGAATTCAATATTGAAATGAGAAATCGGTTTTAACCTCTTCTGTGATTTTTTCCTAATTATAGTGATTCGAGTTTTTATCGATAATGCATATTCTTCACATATTTTAAATACAAATCAGCTTTCGTCCATTTACTGGTCGCCGTCCACGGACTGGTCGGTTTACCCTATACCGTTCCGTACGAACATCGTCACAAGGAAAAATGAGTGGAGCGGCTTGATTAAAAAAAAAACATTCTGAATCGATCGTGAGAGAACAGAATAGCTATATACCGAAGCTACTCAGTCCATCCAGCCTGTGTATAATAATCTCTGATTACCAGGCGATGTTTACTCTTGTAATTACCATCAATACGCGATTCGCGTGGCGCGGCCGATCCGACATCCGGTCGTTATGTGATTGGCTCGTTTCCAGGGTACACTTTTTCCATTTGCTCGCGCGGATTCCGTGATGTAAAATCAACGACTCCAACACGCACACAAAGTTCACGATACTTAATTCGTGAAATTTGACTGATGCTTTTCGTCCCGTACGGTTGAATTTTGCATCGTTGGAATGCAAGGGAAATTCTTTCCAATTTCCTATTTTCATTATTATCCAAAATCATACTTTGCAAAATTGTTGTACCTCGCTGAATGAGAAACGAAAAAAATTACTGCGTGATTTTCGTAGGTTAAATCTGCCAAAGAATATTTGGGGAAAAAAAATCATTTTCGCTGCATTTCAACAATGCAAATTTCAACGTCATTTTCGCCCCTGTTTCGGGGGAGCACGGTTAATCTAGAATTATTTCGAACAGCCAGTCTCGGCCGGTAAAAAGACAGCGTTTTTCACAACATTTCGCGTAGTCGCAGATAAATCGTGATTCCCAAAAGTCTTGGCGCCTCTCGTGGCCTAAATCAGAAGCTCTACTAGTATAGTAAACTTTGTCAACATACATCGATAACAATAGACAAACTTTAAACAAAAACGAAAAATTACTCGAGATTCTGCTGTGTTCCAGGGTGCAAGACGGATAATAAAAGTGAATTATAGTTCCATAAGCCACCTAAAGATAGTTTTTAAAAATAATGGTTGCTGGCTCTGAAAATGCCTCTCTTTAGGCCACATCTCTTTAGGTCTTACATACAGGTCTTGAAACTCCGACGATTTGGCTAGTACGGCTAAATGATTCATTTTCTTTCTCGTAGCCGCCACAGGGAGGGCGCCACCAGTAGGGTAGTGCTGTCGAAGAGAGATGGAACAGATTGCTGATGTCTGCCTAATAACCTAAGCGCATTTTACGAACTAATACGATTTATCACTTTAAAGCAATATCAAAGCACACGTGTTATATTGTTAGTCCATCGTGAAATGTACACAACCGCCATTACCATACACCAGAAGCGTAATAACTCTCAATCCGTCAGCGAGTGCTATGAACATGTATCAGCTTTGAAAGTTCTCTACCGAAATTCCCATATAGCCGTATAAGTATGTTATCTGACTTCTAGCGTCGAATTTTTGGGTTCAAACCCGAGAAGGATTGCATTTTTTTTCTAACCTACAACTTACGTTTGTAAATCTTGATTGTCACTCCTTTTTCGATATCATATAACGTTCAATAACGTTGTGTTTTCAAAACGATGACTATAAATAATTTACACCTACTTTCCTTTTTCGGGTACCGAGTTCCATTGCGCCAAGGTAACCCTTTCATGGCATGATATTTTTTATTTACAAGTTGGGGAATTAGGGACAAGGTAAAATAAAACAATATTTGTTGGAGTGTCCGTACCAATTTTTTTTATTGCCTCGTTAACTTACAAGGAACATCACTTTAGTGTCCTCTTCCGATTTTGTTAAAACTTTTTTATGTGGAGGAGTATCAGAAACTAACACACACGTATTTTTTTTTGTTGGCGGAAAAACGGTTTTAAGGGGTGAAACGCACCCTCAAAAATGGGGATGTTTTTCACGAAACAATACAAAAATTTCAAATTGCATCCATGTTTATCTTTTGTGTACTATACATTGGAGATGAGAACGATAACGTTATCGACGAAAAACGAAAAACACCCCTATTTTCGAGGGTGCGTTTCACCCCATAAAACCGTTTTTCCGCCGATAAAAAAAGACGTGTCTTTTAGTTTATTATACTCTTCCAAATAAAAAAGTTTCGACAAAATCGGAGGAGTGGAAATCACTAAAGTGATGTTCCGTGTTAGAAAATTTCTTTTTGACGACGAACTCTTTTTTCATCTTCAAATTCTCCTGGTGTGATATCCACTTCTTAATGTTCACGGTTTAAGACCGGAATTAAGACCTTAGGCCACAGTAACGGGTATAAAATCATGTGCGAATTTAACAATTTTTTTTCGTATGAAAAAGTGATTCACTCATAAAATTAATTACACATCTATTGAGTATGAATGTCAAGCTGTTAGAAAAAAAAATATATTTCTTTTTCGATGTACAAAATGGCCGACTACTAAAATTTTCTTTTGTCATTTTTTTTAGGCGTGACATTTAGCATCCACAATTTTGGACCTAGAACAAAAAACATAAATTCTCGTTAATCGATAATCGAATAAGTAGAGAAGTACGTACGGAATTTAAAAAATGTTGTTTTATGCAAAAGTTGTAGGTACTTGAACTTAAGAAATGAATTTTCAGTGAACAATTTCGTTATAACTGCTCATAAACTGCTGATAAAATGAAAAGTTTTCGATTAATCAGACATTCCGTGCGTACTTCCCTGCGAAATGCAATTAGGAACATAACTTTTAAATTTGAAGTAAATCGAGTGAAAATTGTTGAAGTTATTTGTCACGCCAATTGGAAAAAAGCTGTTTCGAGTAGTCGGCCATTTTGTACGTCGAAAAAAATATATATTTTCAACAGCTTGATATTCATACTAAATAGATGTGTAATTAATTTTATCAGTGATTTTATCATACGAAAAAAAATTGTTAAATTCGCACATGATTTTATACTCGTTACTGTTACAGGTTCTGTTGGTTACCCGCGCCCGCGACACTACTTCACAACGGCGCCAAGTAGTGGCAGCTCCGAGAAACAACAAAATTTATTTAGCCGACTTTCCCCACCACCGGAAATTTGAACGAGTTTTAAGACCTGTATGTAAGACCGTGCTTAAGGTCATCGAGGCAAGTTTGTAGTCACTGCACAAGATTTTTTTTTCAACTTTGTATCTTTATAAATAATAAATCGAGCAATATTAAAAGTTATTTCCGATATACACAATGTATAAATATAATTCCAGACGTCGTCCCTTGTAAGAAGTATGCTCTGAAAAATAGAATCACTTTTCGAAACCTGCGAGTGACTCTCATAACCTTAAAAAAACTAAATCCATCGTTGACAGAGCTAAAAAACAGCGGAAAACAAATTATTTACTGCAGTAGCATCTTTACAATCCACCATGGAGGTAAATCCAAAAGCCAACTCGCTAGACATCAAGAGCGAAGCAATTGTTTACATTTGAAGCTATACTTCGACCAGCCATATTGAAATATCGTTGCGCCACCTCTAGGACGTAAAAATCGCGAAATTCGCGTAGCTGCTTTTTTGTTTTCCAACGAACCGAGGGATGGTTTCGAATGTTTGAACCTGTGACGCGCTATTCGCGTATAAACGCGAACGCGTACCGAAGGATCGCAAAGCTCCTATGTGAACCGAATTTATTTATAGATGTCAAATATAGAAAGCCAAATCGTCGTGGTTTCTTGCGAAAGTTTTGTCAAGCCACTCGAGAGAGTCGGACGTTCGTCTAGGCACGAGTTTGTTTCTTGTGTCGTACCGCGTGATTTACCCTCTCTCTCTCGCTCTTTTACCGTCTTGTTTTAGTTCACCCCAGTTGCGTGCTCGAAGTGTTTATTGATCGACGATCGATATCTAGGCCACTCGCGAGCCTTCCTATTACACGTTTTTTCCGTTCAGTAATTAAAAAGAAAACTCTATTCGAATTCGCACTTTGATCCTACGACAGTTCGCGTCGCGATGAAAAACATTTTTCACTTTTTTCCACGACGTTCGTCGCGCACTGTGCCGTTATTTTCGCTATTTTTCAACGTGATGTGAACACGGTCATTGTCACGCCGACGTCAGCGCCACTATCGCCGTCTCTCTCGCACTCGCTTCGCCCCACCAAAATCAAGAGATTAGCATTTTTCGTTGTTTTGTTCAAGAAAAAATCGCAATTTATACAAACGTAATAATAAATAATTGGAGGTCAGCTACTTATGGTAAAAAAGTAAAAAAAAAAAACGTTGCGGCAGTCGTTTCGCAATTTCGCGCCTCTGGATAAAAGACCGATGATTTGTTTTTAAAATTGTTCGTCACGGGTAACGTCCTTTCCCCGCATCATCGGTTAAGTTAACCCACGCGAACACGCAACGATATGCTGGGCGGCTGTTTCCCGAAGAAATGTTCGGACGACGAGTCATCGTGGTCGGTGAGGTTCAACGATCGTCTTTGCGTTTTTGTCTCGCTCGCACTCCCTCGCGGGCCTTGCCTGCATTACAATACACGCCGCGGGCGCGATCGTAAGCACGCGCGATGTCATGAGCCTCGTAACTTCTAGAGCTATTCCCCGTTACGGGGAACAAACGCCGGCAACTTTCCGCCGCTCGCAATTAGGAAACCGCGTTCGCGTTGAGCAGCTGCATTATAACGATGTTGCTCTTATCTCGATAGGGCAATGGACAAAGAGACACTTACCGCGGACTATTTACTAGAATTTTATTTTCTCTTGACAGAAGTTGTAAAGTCTAGTTTCATTCGTACGAGATGCTCCTGACCTAGAGAATAAATAATTTGCAGAATTCTTTTCCAGTGGTTCATAAAATAAGCAGGTTGAATTTTTATTCGTGCGAATTAAGATTCGTCCGAATCTACCTAGAGGCCCGAAAAAATAGCAATATTCCAATTTTATTTCTGGGAAACGATCGATGAAAGGGAAACGCATTTTTTTAAATTACAAAGCTAAATATATTGAGTCTTTTTAAAAAATCACCAAAAAATACAGAAAAACAGAAACATGGCTGCCGGCAGATGATGAAATTCGCGACGCTTGGCGGTGGACACTCCAGAGTAAACGGTCCATCTGAAATCTAAAAACCAAACGGGTTATTCAAGTTAACAATATATACGAGTCGTTGACGATCGTCAATATTTAAAATAATTTCTTTTAACAACTTGGCGACGAATTTAAACTCGAGCATACACGATTTATAAAATAAAATCGTCATTTTTACGTAAATATTGGAAAATGACGATCAATTTTGGAAAAGTGAGATCGTCAACGACTTTTATATGTTTCTCATCATATATCCTGTAAATTTGGAAAGAATCCATCAAGTGGTTCTCAAGATATCATGTCCACCGACTTTTAAAACAGTGTTTCGAGAAAAACGCGTTTAACCCTTCGACTGCACACTTCCGCCACGAACGGAAGTGGACGGAACCCTGACAGCATATGGGATCTATCCGACCCCAGAGACCTTTTTCTGATTCGTTGTATTTCGGTAAATATGCATTTTTTGTAGAGGCGTTTTTTGTAGTCAATGATCCTTATTTTATGGCCCAAAATTTATTTTTCAAGAAAAACAAAAATCAAGTGCCCAAAGTTTCTTCTAAGTATAAAAAAAGTCGTATGAGGTTTTTAAAGTGGAAGGTTTGTAGAAACGAAAGACAGTGTTAACCGTCTTTAAAAAAAGTATATTTATTCGGAGGTTTGAATTTGAGCATTTTCGGGATAGTGAAAAATGGAAAAAATCGACTCTGATAGATTATTTGTTGAAAACGTATATTTTCCGTATTTTTTTTACTTCAATGACTTATTGTTATTCACATTTACCGCAATTGACGCATAAGTAAATTCGGTGCTCGTTGCGCATAGCCCTCCTGCATAACGGACACTTGCTTTCAGTTTTATCATCGGTATTCTAAATACATAATTTACGATAGTAGCGCAAAATAAAAAATATCTATGAGCATTTTCTATCGTTACTCACTTACGTGTAGTAACAGAACACCAAATTTCACAAAAAAATGTTTTCACTTTCACCGCACTACTGCATAAACGGGGTCGATTTGACCCCAGATCCTTTTTCGATAGCTGTGTTCAGTGCACGGGCAGGATGTAGGATGAGGGCCGAGTGTCCACCTATAGAGTAGGAGTGGGGGAACTGCCGAGCGCCGCCTTGCGGCCGAATAGATTACCCCGTTTTGCCATACAGGCAGTTGGCAAAAAATGGGGTCAAAATGACCCAGTGCGCAGTCGAAGGGTTAAAGTTTTAAATATAATGGTACGACCCCGCTCATTCGGCCGACTGTTAGAAGCTGTACCTCATTCAATGTTAGTAACAATTCAATTAAATTTCCAGAGAATATAGCTAAAAGGTGATACTATCGAATGAAAATATGTTTGTGAAATGCTATCTTTTTACCCACCTAGGTGTAGCGTTAGGTAACCAAAATCATGTGCGAATTTAACCCTTAAGAGGGAATGATACCTCATCGCGGTCGGTATGGTAGGAAAAAAATGTAGATTGGCTTATCATAAGCCAATCTAGTTTTTTTTCTCATATTCAGAAAACTTGAGGGAAAGACAGCTGTTCGTCTATCTATTTGACGTCGTTTGGCAACGTTTCGACGGGATCTGAAGAGCCGTTTTCGAGATTTTTGGGAATCTATAATTGTTCTACCATACCGACCGCGATGAGGTATCATTCCCTCTTAATAGTCACACTGGGTCCACGGGACCCAAACAAATTATTTTGATGCCGTACAACTTTTTTTGTTCCAATAAAACATACATATTTTTTATATGCGTCAGCGTTTCATTCTTTCCTTCTAAATTGCACCTGCGTTGGATGAAATAAATATACTTTTTGAACAGTCTACAGAAACCGTTATGTCTATTTCAAAGTACATTGTTTCCAGATTATAAAACCATTTTTTTGTCAATAATTTAATTTACAGAAATTTTTGTAAAAAAAGTCATTTTTCACGATTTTTTTGCATACTTAAAATTCAATTTTTGATTTCTAACCAATGTCCTTGTATTAAACAAGGTTTTAATTATACCTCACTATTTTTTTCATATCGCTCAATGCATTATTTCATTATTTATAAAAATTTCAAAATGCCTGGGTCCTATGTACCCAGTATGACTAACGTGATTCTAGCTAAGTGTGACTACTAAAGGTTAATAATTTTTTTTGTATGAAAAAGTCATTCACTCATAAAATTAACTACACATCTATTTAGTATGAATATCAAGCTGTTAGAATTTTTTTCTTGGGTTTACAAAATAGCCAACTACTAATATTTTCTTTTGTTATCTTTTTTTAGGCGCTCCACGGCGTGACATTTAGCATCCACAATTTTTTACCTCGAACAAAAAACAAAAATTCTCGTCAATCTACATAAGAATACCTAGAGAAGTACGTACGGAATGTAAAGAATATTGTTTTATTTAGAAGTTGTAGGTATTCAAATATTCTGCACTGAAAATTCATTTCTTAAGTTCAAACTTAAGAAATGAAGTTTCAGTGAAAATTTTCGTTATAACTGCTCAGAAACTGCTCAAAAAATGAAAAGTTTTCGATTAATCAGAAATTCCGCACGTGCTGCTCTGAGAAATGCAATTAGGAATATAACTTTAAAATTTTAAGTAAGTTAAATGTCCCAATTATTGAACACTATCTTGTATTTTTATTATTTCTCATTCACCTGCGTGCATTTACTTATTTATAAAAAATTCATTACGTATATGGAACTTTCAGCTATCGAAATGTTACCTTACTTGTGCAAAAAAATCTTTAACTAATAGAGAAAAAAATTGTTTAATCAGCAACGGTGACCCGATTTGACGTCCCGTGGTAACTGCTTATCGTTTTTGCTAAGACGCGCCGCTTCATGCGTAAGGGCATAAAAAATTAAAAAAACTGTCGCATCTCAAAAAGTAAAGGCGTTTCAGGTTCTTCAAAAAATTTCTTACAAATAACAATTAAAAAAAAATTCAACTAATTGTTAAAAAATACGGTGTTCGATCATTGGGACATAGAAAATGCAGTGTGTCCCAATTATTGAACACTCGAATTCTCCAAGATGGCGTCATTAAACCCATCAAAACATCGAGACAGTTAACGTGTGACAGATCGTGTGAATCGGATTTATTCAAACAAAAACTGTAAGTTCCTGAATAAACATATCTTTATTCTTTTAATAATAACTCCAAGATCGTCAAATATATTTTTTATTTGTATTTTTGTGCAATAAACATAAAAAGAAAAGAAAAAAGAGAATATAACCTAAATGTAACCCTAAAATACGAATGTAATGTTCAATATTTTTTGCTCTCCGATATTTCAGGGAGCCAAGCTGCGACAAAATCAAACAAAAACAGAACATAAAAACGAGGAAGCTGAAAATAAAAATAAAATGAAGTTCGAGTTGAAAAGCAAAAATAAACCAAATGCGAATGAACCAAAAACCTGTCAAAAGAGACTAAATATATATTTTTGTATTTTTACATGATTAATAAAAGATTATTTAAGTGTTTGATTTTGCTTTTACTTCTTAATATTGTACCCAAAATGATATTTTTAGAACGGAAAAAGAATTCTCGAGTGTTCAATAACTGGGACATGCCTGTTCAATATTAGGGACATAGGCACTTCCAGTGTTCAATAATTGGGAAATTTGCATGCTTCACATTGTTATTCTTTTTTTTTCATTTGAAATAATTTAAAAATCATTTTTCGAAAGTGAAAATTTCGAAGTATCATTTGAACATGAAAGCGATGGTTTTTTTCTTGATTTTATATTGTTTCTCACTGAATTCAATCCCCCAGATCCTTAGCTGTTCAATAATTGGGACATTTACCTTAAATCGAGTAAAAATGGTTGAAGTTATTTGTCACGCCAATTGGAAAAAAGCTGTTTCGAGAGATTTCGAGTAGTCGGCCATTTTGTACATCGAAAAAATATATATATTTTCTAACAGCTTGATATTCATACTAAATAGATGTGTAATTGCTTTTATGAGTGAATCACTTTTTCACACGAAAACAAATTGTGAAATTCGCACATGATTTTATACCCGTTACTGTCGCCTAATGCCTTAAGGAAGACCAGCATAACCTCACAAATTTTCGAACGCAACGTTCTCATGTACGGTTACATTTTTCAGGAGAAACAAAGTATCAGGTTCTGTAGAATTCACCGACGCAGCCCTTGACGCTTTTCTTTTGCCCTAAATATTATTCATCTATGGGAAATCTCCGTTCGAAAGTTTCAGCTAACCCTCTCGTACGCGTCTGTCACGTGGTACAGCCTACTTCGCCTGATGCTTTTCTTTTTCTAAAAAACCTACCCATATACGAGAAAACTCAGTTTGGAAATTTGTGAGGTTATGTTACTCTTGTAAATGGCCTGAACAGCAATTATAAATATTCTTCAGCTCTCGCTGAGAAGCTACTCTTCCTTGAGAAAAATAGTAACCGTTAACTGCGACTAGGAGGAGACGATGGAAATGAGTGACTCGCGAGTAAAAACGAGAAGAAGAAGCTTATTCACTATCGCGTATATGAACGCGTAGCATAACAAAACGAGGTATCGGACTGATCGGATCTCAATCCGAATATATTCAAATAGTCCCATTTCAATACTGAGCAAATCGTCCTACAATAAATTACAATTCTACATGTGCATGAAATTTCTCGTTACTACTGTGCTCCGCAATCTGTCAAGTATGGGGACAGTTTTGCAGTGATCCCCTGGGAGAGAAATCTGACGCGTGAACATAACCTACAAAAGAGGTATTCAAACGTTGCAAATTTCGCGTTATAATTTCACGATCGATCGTACATATGCGAACGCAGCAAATGTGGCATTATAATTTCACGATCGACCGTACATATGCAAACGTAGCAAATTTGTCCTTATAATTTCACGATCGATCGTACATTTTCAAACGATACATTCTCACACGAATTTCAAGGCTGTCACTGTATTTACGGGCTGTCGTACTCGGGTAACAAATCGACATATTTGTCTGATTGCAAAATACGAAAAAAAATGAATAAGAGAGAATGGTCATGGCGTCAGTTGTAAAGAAACACCGCTAAGACGCGTGACTTTCGATTAATTTATTTAGCCCGAGGAGTCAGTAACCTTGCATGCTTTTTTAAACGCACATACAAGTACGTGTTATCTGTAGCTGACGACAAAACGCAAGCAGCGATCTGATAATGGAGAACGGGCCGGTGCCTCTGCGATTGGAGTTGAAGGACTATGGTCCATGCGAAAAGACGAGGCAAAGAAGTTCCGCAAATTAATTCAGCCCTTCAGGAAGTCGGAAATGGGCTACGGTGATCAATGAAACAAAATTTATTTTGCTTTGTATTTTGTATTTCTCAATCTACTCTGTATATCAGAATACGAACCACTGTGCACTGAGAATTTGCATTTCGAATCCGCTGCAGGATAATTTGTTCGACGCGTGCTGGTTATCGTGAAAGCTGATCACCGCTGCGCATTGTTATCTTTGTTGGAAATGAAATTTTTCTGTGCTCGAATAATATCTAATCAATGCGCCGATAATCTAGGCCCACGATAACACCATCGGTAGGACAAATAATCTCAATGGCAGGCAAAAGAGGAAGTAAACAACAATTGGTTTCAGGGGCGAAACATGGCTCTGCTGACGATTAATTCCAAGAAGTGGGTATCCCGTCTGCCGTCGCCACTCCCGGACGACAGACCTATCACCGCCATCAATGTTGTCGAGGACATCGACAAGTGCCCCGCGGATTTTAGTGTCGTGAGTAATCGCCTTTACATCGACGCCCAACACCTTTTGGAACTTTGGCAAAAATGCACATTTTTAAACACGCAAATGCGGTATAGCGTTGAAGTCGCATTGCTATTTTTGGATCAGTCGATTCAGCGATATGCATAAGAGAGGGATTCAAACGTTGGTCACTCACCTTTGATTGCACGTGTATATCTCAATTATGGAGTTCATTGGCTAAAAATCGTTGCTACTACTCAAGTCGAATTAACGCAGTAGGCTTTCGATGATGACGTTTGCAACGAAAATTAATTTTTTGTCATTGGTTGAATCTTTTTTTGGCGTTTTAGGCTGCGACTATAATCTCAAAAGTTTTTACATATTGTTACTAGAGATTCGCGACGTCAGTTTGCAAAGAAAAGGCTTTGGACGATAATCAAAATGAAGATGGTATCGAAGTTTGCATTGTTGGCATGCGACGAAGTTTTTTTTTCTCGTATTTCTGAATTTTTGGCACATTTGGGCTAGAAAGTCTCTGAAACATTATCAAAGGTCCTTATTTAAAGTTTATAACCAAGAGCTGCACAAAAAGATTTTGGATAATAACAAAAATAAAGGAGCGAAGAAATCTAGAAGAATTTTTGTTGCATCTCGGTGATGCAAACTTCAACATCATAAATAAAGAGATAAAAAATGAACCACAAAAATCGTTGTGTTTTATCGATGCGGACTTAAACATCATGGCTGTCGATCCTTATTCACATATTTGTATTTTGCATAATTTTTTTTAGTAATTTTAGATAAATTGTTTTTAAGTAATGTTAGATAACTTTTTTAAATAGTAATTTTAGATGTTTTTTATAGTAATTTTATATAATTTTTTAAAGTTATTCTAGATATTCTTTTTATTAATTTTAGATACAATTAGATATGTTTGATGAGTATAGATAATACACCAATATATTTTCTATAGTAATACTATTATAAGATTTTCTACGATAATATACTGATAATATAATTTTACGGCATGTATTGCATCAAGCTAAAGTGTTCTCGCAATATCAAACATTTGTCAGTCTTCTTGTGAACAGGAATATCTTATCCCTACAGGGGCAATGCTGTTAAAATTTGCATCCTTGGAACGCAACAAAAATCGATGCTTTTGATTGTTGAAAAAAATGTTGGCTGCTTAAATCACTCAGATGTTTTGACGTATTCTTATCACACATTTATAACCTAAATTCGTAAAAAAGAAGGCTTTGGATAAACGTAGAAATAAAGAAATTAAAAATTAAAAAAAAATCGTTGCATTCCAACAGTCCAAATTTGACCACAGTTTCCGAATAATTACTTTTTTTAAAATGAATCATGCAGTGTCAAAGTGAAATAAATTTGCTCCGAAGAAAGTCTCAAGATTTTGTTTTTAAAAGTGATATTTTGAGGTGAAAACTGGTGAAAGTCAATTTTGGCCCGTGTGCACTTTAAGGGATCATCACAGTGTAACGGGTAGAAAAACAGCTGACTCTCGCGTTTTTTTTTCGATGCTTGAAATACGCTAATGAGTTTGATTTTTTAAATGTCAAATCTAAGTACTTACGAATAACAGACAATACATTTTAAGGCGTCTTCTCACTTTAGACGCTAAAAGAAAGCTTTTTCCATGATTTTTAAAAGTAGTTTTACATTATAGATATTGACATAAAAGTTGTTACACTTAATAAATACACCTTCGAAATACATTTAAAGCATTTTTAAATTTATTTAATTCATTATTTAAAGACGAAAATGGCAGTTAAAAAAATGTCCTAAAAAATGGTAGGTCTGCGCTGTTGATGAAATCTCAGAGATGGATCATCTGAACCAAAAAAAACAAACAAACGCATATTTTTGATATATGCAAAAATAAAAAAATGGCGGACATTTTTCGAAAAAACAAAAAAAAACGTTTTTCACCGTTTTTTGGCAAAAATGTGGTTAAAATTTCGTAAGGATCGGTTAGTTAGTTTCGTAGATTTTATCAATAAGCCATAACTTATTTTTCTTATCTTATTTTATCAATAAGTCACACAAAAATACAATGAGACTCCGCTGATCTTCATAAACTTTTAGTATGATACTTTTGGATATGTCTACTTTCAAAAAATAATATTAAAAAATCGATTTTTTGAAAATTGTAAAGTGAGAAGACGCCTTAAACGTTTATTTTATTTTTAACGTTTGATTAATCTGAAACAAAATTTGTAAGAAGATTATTAATCAGTATGAAAGTCGCTACCTTGCTATGGAGGTTTTTTAAAAATCACAATTGACAAAATAGCGGCGTTTAAAAAAAAAAGCTTCCATAGCAAGATAATGAATGGCGTGAAGAATATTGTGTCAAAATTTGAAACAGTTTGAAAATTCTTCCTTTGAGAGTGTACGCCGTTTGGCAAAACGACATTTCGAGAAAAACGCGTTTAAATTTTCGAGTGTGGGATTTTCATATAAATCGTCTACTTACGATCAATCGGCGATGCCAGGTCCATGTTTATAGCCGTCCATACCATCGGACAATGCGACAACAAAAAATCGATTTTTCAAAAATTTTACACTGTGATTGATCCCTTAAGATTCGCCACGAGCGGTGTCGTAGCAGGATCAGATGCATTTCGAAAACATTTGTGTTTGTCGCCGATTTAACGAAACATCTCGCTGCGCAGGTTTCCAAGACGTACGATCAGGACATCGACGCCGATTTGTGGCGAGAGAGCGGTCTCTTCATAAAGAAAAAGGGAAGATACATCTGTATTTCGAAAACCATAGGACTGCTTAACCACGTTGTACAGGATATAGTAGTAATAAACGAGCGGGACTCGCCACCCGATGGCTTCACCATGATCAACCAAACTTTGGACACAGGTGAGCAATTCACACTGAAAAAAAAAACTGTCGGTCTTATTCCCAAAAAACGATCGTCGGAGGAGAATATCGATGGATCCATAGTAAAAAAAAGACGAAAAACGAGAAAAACTGATTTTCGACGACAAAATGGACGATAAGTTAGTAAAGATGCCGTTGAAAAAAAAATATCAGGTCGACGAAGAATTGGAATGATCGTTAAGGGCGGGGTAAAGTATTAAAATTTTTTTTTCATTTTTTTTTTCATTTTTAAATGAATGCATAATATATCAAGAATATTGTGTTAAAATTTCAAGCCGATCGGAGTAAAATTGACTAAGTTATGAGTATTTGAGCGTCTATTGCTCCATGCCGTTCTCTTCTCTTCTGCGTTTTTCAAACCGTTTTTCTGAGACTTGTCATATTTGAAGTCCGTGTGCACGATAACTCAAAATCTACTGGACCAATCGCTTTGAAATTTTGCACAGTACTTCTTCACATAATTCACCAGGTATTGTCGAGAGCTTTTTCGTTTTTTTTTAATAATTACTAATTTTTCAACAACAAATTAGCCGATTTTTTTTAGCGAAAATCGGGTTTTTGGCTCCCAAGTGCTACGAAAAATCGAAAAATCGAAAAAAAAAAATCCTCCCGTCATTACCTCGAGAAACATCTTTAACAAATGCATTTTGATTTTTTTGTTTCACATGATTCTGTTGCGAGTTATGGTGCACACCGCAAACCAACTTTTTTTCGAGGCGCCTCCGGGGTTTAATTTTCACTCGCTCAATTTTGAATATTTTGCAATGCAAATTTAGGAGAATGTTGTTCAAATGTTACTTTATTATATGTAAATTTTTCAATAAACGAACACTATTTGTTACGGCAAAAAAAAATCTTAAAAACATGCCTTTTTTTCGCCGAATTAACTTTACCCCGCCGTTAAGAGTCTATACCAGTGTGAACGCTGAAAATTTCGGTGATTTTCGGGAATTTTTTGGAAGAAAAGTACTCAATTAACTGTTTCGGAAAATTAAAAATATATTTGACTATATTTGACCTATATTACAGAATTTTTTCATAGAAATATATTGAGATCCAAGCGACTTATGCGCTGCCTTCGGAGGTGCGAAGAAAAAGTTCCTCCACTGCTTACATGATTCCGGCCGATTGAGTAGCTGAAACCGAAAAATGAAAAAAAATGTCGTTAAGCCGGAAGGTATTTCCTGTACAATGACGTAGGATTTTCGAAAAACATCAAAATCTAACAAAATGGCGTAGTTATGGAAAAAGTCTGTTTTCTTGCCTATAAAATGGTCGTTTTTTCGATGCCAAATCGTCAATTTTCATCCAATCAAAAATATTCTACGTCATTGTAGAGTAAATATATTCAAGAGTACTCAGTTCAAATTTCAAGTCAATCGGATAATTGCTCTTTGAGTTACAATGTCAGCAAATTTGAAAAATCTCATTTCGAGAAAAACGCGTTTAAAGATTGAACTCCCGATTTTTGCAAGACAAAATGATTAGAGATACGGCCTTGAAATTTTTACAGGATATTCTTGAAAGTGTAAACTGTCGAAAAAGGCAAAAAAAAGACTTTCTTTAACGAGTTCGTCAAAGAAATATCATCGTAAATAATAGTTGTGCTATGTTTGTCAATCATTGACAAAGAAATCGTTGATTTTTTCGAGCGATTACGAATTTTACAGAAACTTTTTTATCGCGAAACTTTTTTTTCGCCATGAAGGCTTTGAGCGTGACCCGAAGGAAATGATTTCTCCCCATGTGAGTCTTAAATTGTCGATATCGAATTTACAGAGCAACGGGCCTGGAGAAAGAAGAAAGTATGCTACAAACTCAGCAACAGAGGAACCTGCTCAAAAGCTGTCACAGATATAATCGTATGCAGCCGCATCAAGAAAGCACCCGCCGGCTTTACGTACGCCGGGTAAGTAAAGTTTCTCACTTTCGTGACACTACGATCGTTCCTTGCGGAGTTTATGGCCATTTGACAAAATATTACCATTTCATTTAAATCTATACAGTAAATTCTTTGTCATTTACCGAATGTACTCTTGAAATTTTAAATCGGTCGTCCACACCTTTCTATAAAATGTATAATTGAACAAAATACTTTTCAACTTAGGGAGATGCCTACGATTATCGCTGAATGGAAGTTTTGCGCATGAAAAAGTGTGAAAAGATGTTTAAAATGTTATGCAAATGCGTCGAATCACTCAGTACATCATGAAGATTTTGTCATCAGTGCCATTATGTACTCCTTATGTTATCTGATCAAAAGCGTCTCTCTATGTTAAAAAGTGTTTTTTCAATTGTAAATTCTACGCTGCGGCTAGCCGTCCGTTTATCGGACGAACAAGCGTATGTCATTAGTCCGGATCGTGGCTCAGTTCACGCTGTACAACGCCCCAAACAAACAAACCCAAACAAACAAAACCAAACAACAAAACCAAACAACAAACCCAAACAAACAAATCCAAACACACAAATCCAAACGAAACAAACCCAAATAAACAAACCCCAACAAACCAAACTCAATAAACCAAACCCAAACAAACCCAAAACAAAATGATAAAGATCTTATTCGGACGAATACGTGTAAATTATTCGTCCGGATAGTTTGTTTAACAATTTAACACATTCTATCCGGACACTTATGTACAGGGCGAGGCACATAAAGTGTTACAGAGCAATCGCACTCATCGATTATACAAATCTAAATATCTCGGATCACTGCCAAATATTTGGTAGTGATCCGAGATATTTAGATTTGTATAATCGATACTGACCTTGAATGACCTTGAACGACTTTGACTCCCAATGTTTTTAATACGGCTTGAGGTGCTCCTCAAGATGGTTCAATGGACTCAAGATGGTTGAAAAAAATGTACCATTTTAAAAAGTGGAGTTAACCTTGACGTAGCTTTAGCGCCTCCGCCAATAAAAAAAATAGGGTGCTCCAATATGACGGCCTTCTCGAACACTGAAACTTTTGTCTGAAACATTTTTGGATATGATCAATAGTTTGAGTGCTATTGCTCTGTAACACTTCATGTGTCTCACCCTGTACATCTAATTCGTCCGGATTCTAGCTGACACGAATGACAATAATATGTACGCCTACTGGAAATACGGCGTGAGCTGAGCCGTTTTCCGGACGAATAACATACGCTTATTCGTAGTCAGTCACTCCGTACATTTTATAGAAACGGTGTGCACAGACGATCGATTCAAAATTTCCAAAGTGCATTCAGCATACGACAAAGAATTTACTGTATAAATTTGAAGCAAATGGTAACGTTTCGTCATTTGTCCCGAAACTCCTTAAGGGGAGGTACCGGAGTAAACGGCGAGAAAAACAGGTAAAGTTCGGGAATTTTTATCTCAAAAACTAATGTTTCGATTGGATCCGGGTTTTTTTATTGGAAAATATGTACATTAAGGTATGTTTAGGAATTTTTTAAAATAAATTCGTTGACTGGAAGCGATTTAAACGCGATTATCTCGAAACATAGTTTTCAACGTTGGTGCCAGATGTATCTCGAAAACGGCTTGTCCGATTTCGTCCAAATTTGGATACAATATTCTTCGATAGTTTTTCTCGTTCGCCACGTAGGATTTTTTGGAAATTTTCATTTTTGACGGAATTGCGACCGTTTTAATTTAACATTCGTTTTTCGTTTGCAATTCCCGACGATTTTGGATTGCATACACATTGCATAAAAAAGCAATGGTTTGATCAAATGAAAAACCCCTACGTGGCGAACGAGAAAAACTATCGAAGAATATTGTATCCAAATTTGGACGAAATCGGACAAGCCGTTTTCGAGATACATCTGGCACCGACTTTGAAAACTATGTTTCGAGATAATCGCGTTTGAATCGCTTCCAGTCGACGAATTTATTTTAAAAAATTTCTAAACATACCTCAATGTACATATTTTCCAATAAAAAAAAACCCGAATCTAATCGAAACATTAGTTTTTGAGATAGAAATTCCCGAAGTTTACCGGTTTTTCTCGCCGTTTACTCAGGTACCTCCCCTTAAGGTATTTCTTTCACGAAGCCGAACATTTAACAATTTATTCATTTTTGTCTATAATCAATTAAAAGAATACATCCCAGTATACTCGTAAAATTTCAAGCCAAGTTATCGAACCATTAACGAAAAATTCCGACTCTAAAAATGAGCGGGGAGGGGGGGGGGCGTGAACTTTAAACGCGTTTTTCCTCAAAACTGCATTTTCGAAATTGGCGTGCAGTATTAATCAAAACCTATTAAGCCGATTGAGTTGAAACTTGGTAGAAATATTCATAAAATTGCTACCTTCTACTTGACGAGAATTGTTTCTTAAAGATAAGAACATAAACTACTTTTTCAATCCAAATTTTACGTAAATTTACATACGTGCAGTACATACGTGCTATTTTCGTAAATTTGATTTTTTTCATTTTACTTACCGTCAAATAGAAACTATACATGATCTAACTGAAAACAATGTAGAATTTTTTGGTGAATTAAAGTCTACGGGATGCTAGACTGCACGCCGATGCGCAACTCCCGCGGCAACCTTGCTGTGGCACTCTGCCACAGCTCCGCCATTTTAATGATAAACTAATTTAAAGAAAAATGTTTTTGTATACTTAACTATACTGCTAAAGTATACCTACCGTCTGACAAATGTAGAATAATTATTTCTCCGTTTAAAGAATCCCTCAAAATTGCTTAATTTTTTCCCGTTCAAATGTATACGCCGCGTTAAGGCAAGCGTTTAATATTAATGTTAACACGAACGTATCATTAAATCTCCATATTTTGTGTGTATTACGCGATTATCGCCTATTACGTAAATTCTATCTAAAACAAAAAGATGATTGTTATCAAAACTACTTTTTTGCCTGCCCCCCCCCCCCCTCTGTGGCCCCAAGAAAAAAGCTGGCTACGCCAATGCCATGACAAGCACTGCTTGATACGGGCGATTACTAAAACCGCACACCGACCGCGCGTCCACTACTGCTAATACCTTGAAAAAAAACGTACTTAATCGCTATTTCTGTGTTTAATCGAAACCGCAGCGAAATCAACGGAGTAATAGTCTGCTACAAAACTAGCCAAGTGACCAACGGAGACACGAGTTCGCAGCCGTACGAGAATATAAAGTAAGTCTCTAAAAAATTGCTGTTTCACAGCAATTTTTGCTGCCTAGTCCACGTGCTGTGGCCAGTCGAAAGAGCCTCTCACTGTGCAAATGTTGAGTATCGAAGGTATTGTAATGTGACAGAGTGTGATTGTAGGTGTGCATCAAATGACTTCCATGCTTTGTCAATTTGTAAAATAACGAGACACGACCAGTCCCGAATCACATTGATCCACTGGAAGAACAACTTGACGGCAGTGATGCCAACTCCTACAGAATGTTCCCCCTAGGACCAACTGCAAATCCCCCTAGATGTCGGTGAAAAACTCCTAAAGCTTTCATTGTACACCCTGTTTGAGTACTTGACTTACTTTGCAATCCAATAAAACTCGCGAGTAGACAACCGACTAACGGACACAACTTCAACGTTACAATTGACAACGTGAAAAACGTTGAACCGTAAAAGTAAAAACGGTATTCTCTTGATCAGCAAGTTGTTGGTCGTAATTCGAAAATCGAAGTAAAATTTGAAATCAAATACGCAATTAGACAACAAACTAACGGACACAACCTCAACGTGACAGCGTGAAAACGTCGAACAGTAAAAGCGGTAAAAGTGAAAACGGAATTCGTTGATCGTCACCAGCAAGTTGTTGTTCGTCGTAGTCCGAAATTCAGCCACCAGCGCCACTTGTGTTGCTAGTACAAGACATGAAGTATGGCATTGGTGTAAAACATTTTGAAAGGCAATCGATTATAATTGAGCAAAAAGAAAAGTGATCCTTCAATTTAACGTTTAGTTTATAAGAAATATTTATTGCGAATGAAAGATTCTTCACAGGAATGTGTATTTCGAATATATAAAATATATTATCGCACACATAATTTCGACGATCGAACGAATTGACCTATTTCAATTTCCGATCGAATTAATTGAGGATACATTGTTTTTTTACTTGTTTTTCAAGATATACACTTTAATTTCACGCCCTCAAAAAAGTTTCTTAAATAATGTACCCGCTAAAAAATGCCCTTAAAGAATACCCCCAAATAAATTTACCCCCTAAAAACCCCCTTTACATTTTGGTTCCCCCTAAATTTGGGGGCAAAATGCCCAAGTTGGCATCACTGCTTGACACGTGAATGTAACCGCTTATATGTCTTCAAGCATAACAAATCTGTTGCTGTAACATCACGATCGAATGTAAATGTGCAGTTGCTTTATTCTCACACTAATTTCACGGAATTCACTGTTCTCGGGCTGCCGTATTTACGCAACGACTCGGCATGACTAATAAATCAGTGCTGCCACATTCCTAACGTCACAATCTCGGTTTGGAGAGATTAGGGTCTTATATACAGGTCTTGAAACGACGGTCGTATTTGATAGGCGACGAGTGGGGCGCTTAGTGTCCAAGCTTTTCTTTCCTATCGCCGCCACCGCGAGTCGTTGTGATCGGGGGGACAAGACGAGACTAAATTGAACCGATCATAAATTGTTTCATCGTGCAGGGGTATGTGCGTATAACAGTTGAAAATCGCTCACGCGTATGAAAAAAGTTGGATACGACTAAATAACTGTTATTGACAGTTGAATTCCGTGACAATGACGAAATCCTGTGCGGTACTTCAATGTAAAACGAGGTACAAAGATAGATCAAAATGCTCGATATTTAAAGTGCCAAAAGACACCGAACTTTTAAAAAAGTGGCAAGCAGCGATTCCCGTAGTGGAGTTAAAACCAACGCAGTATGTTTGTGAAAAACATTTTGAAGAAAAAGTCGTCCTCAAAGGGTGGATGAAACGCGATGGTGAGGGAAAGATTATTGCTCAAGTAAGTTTACTTTTTTTTCAATCGCTTTCGGCAAGCCATTGTCAAGTCTTCAAGATTGCTGTCTCTTTCGGCAAATCATTTTCACTTCGTCAGGATTTCTGTCTCTCGTATACGATATCGCCGTCCCTTTTGCACACGATATTGCTGACTCTTTTGCACAGGAGACCCCCTTTCCTATACGCACCTAGCGGCCAAAAATTGAAGCAAAAATTAGACGCTAAGCGAACCTTCCCCCATTACCGTCGTTTCAAGACCTGTATATAAGACCGTGGGAGAGATTCCTCCGCTCGCAGTCTAATTGTTGTTGTTAACCACTGAATAGGGAACCTCACGCAAAGCTCAGCGCAGATGGCGCCACGTAAATATAACGTAAACAATAGAAGCTGTCAACGCGCGCGGTCCATTTTCACGGTGTCGGTGTTGTACTAAAATTCTACGAATGGACATAATGGACAATAATTACGAATATTTGAAGATACCGTAATTGACAAAACGGCTGCTACTCTTTTCCTTCTCTGTTCATCATTTAAAGTTTCTTTTTTGGTCCAAACGAACAAGGAAGGTGTGACCCCTTTTGTCAATATTTTCCGGCTCAGTTTTATCCCCGTAAAGAATGAAAATGAGCTAGGTAAGTATTATGTAATAAAATAATATCAGCAGGTTAAAATATGCAAATATTTCAGATAGAAATTTCAAGGTTATGATGATTAACTACTTTACAATATACTTTTAGAAGTAAGTAGCGTCAAAAATATTATATTTATACACTGAGCTGTAACAAATCCGTCATTTCTATAGTCTGCAGATTTGAAGTGATCGGAATATAGCCTAGAATGTTTTATGGCTGTAAAGTGCTTTCGACGTATAGCAATTTCTCATTGCCTGCGATGTTTTTCATTTTTAGGAAACAAATAAACGCCTTCGTTTCTGAATCCAATTGCACAGCACTGATGCATTCTTCACAATTTATTCACGACAAACGAATTATTTAAAGAAAATTCAACAGTAGTAGGAACACGGGCATAACCGAAGCGAATGTCACTAAACGTCATGTTCTGTTTACGTTATAATACAATATACCCTCTAGCGGGCGAAAGTGGCAGTTGGGTTCCCTATTCTCATTGAAACACTCGACGACCGCTATTTTTTCTAATGCCATTTTAACGTAGTCCTATCGCTAGGATTTTCATAATTTTTTTTTGAGCTTCACTAAATATATTAATAATCGTCTCTGTAAAATTTCAGGGTCGTTTATCGACCTAATTACAGAGAAAGGAAATATTTAAATTGCGTATTTTTGTGACGGAATTCCGAGGCGACATACAAAAACCCAATTTCCGGTCGCTACAAAAGTGTATATAATAGTGGGAATTAGTCAGATTCTTAAAAATAAACAGATTTACATACTTAACACTTGTAGTAATCCAGTGCCCGCAGAAAAATTACGCTTATTGACCTAATTTTTATGTAATATCAAGTTTAATTTGAACTTCCGGCATTGGATTTATTACCACTTGCTACGATAAAGAGACGTGGCAGCAAGGCAACAGCTGACTGTAGTCCTAACCTCATCTCACTCATTCGAATTTCCACACATACTTCATTTTTAACCGACATATTTCGCCAACACAAATTTTCCACGCTTTTTACCAGTCGTGGCCCGAATACAATGCTTTATATTTCCCACACCTGACATTGTTTTGACAGATCGACGTTGAAAAGCATGGAAGTTAAACTCGTTGGAATAACTTTTTTCATTTTTGTAATTAAATGTGAACATTCGTTAAACAGTTTACACATGGAAAATGTAGTTATTACAAATGTTTTTTTTCTCATTTGTTAGAAATATAAATTGTACAAGTCTCAAGTATGATCAGTGGTATGACTAGTGTAAAGCGATAGGACTACCTTCAGCCAATCACACGCGTATATATCTAGGGTGTCCTGTTACGAATGGATAATCCTTCAACTCCCGATACGTCAGATCATGTCTTACTCTATGCTGAAATTTCAGTTTAGTAAAAGTCCCACGGTTTTCGGGATAAAAATCATCTGCTTTTGGTTTTTCACATGCCATTTCTACAAATGATAACCTTTTTTGACCCGGTTAAAAAAATACTCTTGATTGTTTGTTTTACCCAGAAAAGTTTTCTTTTTAACGTTAAATGTTAAGGAAACTTTACGGAAAAAGATCTTATGCGGAATTTGCATACAAACCAATTCGAACATATGACTTTGAAAGCGTGCAGAGTTTAAACAAATCTAGTACCAATATCGTGCCAATGACTTAACCCTCAATCCGTGAAGATATTTGAGGTACCTTAATCCCGTGAATCTGGGTCGTTTTCGTTTTTGCACTACCAAACCAACAATTGTCAATGAAAAAAATTTGAAAAAATGAATGGTCCATCTTTAGGCCGTATTTCTGAAGGAAAAATAGGGTTTTTTTCTTTTTACCTTTTAATACATTTTTTTTTATTTAATATTAAGCAACCTGTGAAGAAAGTGATTTTCGGCACGACGAAAACGACCCAGGTTCACGGATGGAGGGTTAAAAAAGTTGCTTAGTTATTGTCGATGCATATCATTCGTAAAAATGGCATACAAAAAAACCAAGACAGATGATTTTTCTCGAAAAATAACATAAAGCCCAAAATCTCGAAGACCGGGACTTTTATTAAACTGAAATTCCAACATATAGTAGGACGTGATCTGACCTTTCGACAGTTGCAGGATTATCCATTCATAACAGGACACCCTGTTTACGCCCATGGAGTATATGTGTACGCGGATAAAGCTATGCGATTGGTCGAAACATCTTACGCTACGTTATGCTATGCTGTGCAAAAGCGTGTGTCATCGGCTTTAATCTTCAAAATATCTGGGGCACGATTACTCTTTTTGTTCCTACATTTATCTAACTGCGAAATACAAATAGCACCGAATAAGAGAACGGTTGTGACGCCTTTTTCACAAGAAACCACGCCAAATTCTCCGGTTTTGAGTTTACTTATTGAGTTTCGATAGCCGGCAATCTTTCATGAATTTTTAAGGCGTTAGGCTACTGTGACGATCGACAATCGGCGTTACTAAAAAAAAATTAATTTTGAAGGAATAAGTAAGATGATTTAAAAATCGTCTGGACATTTATTAGTATGTACATTAACAAAAAGGGATATCAAATTTTATTTAAAAAAATATTTAAAATTTCAAAAGTTATAAACAATCTCGTGAAGAACTTTAGAACAGACTTTGGCCACCCGATTTATATAATATTCGTTAAGAATTGACGGAGCTTTTTTTTGTTATCGTGTGTCAATAATCCAAACAAAAATGTCCGATTTTTTCGATTTTTCGAGGAAAAATGACATTATTCTTAATAACTAATGAAAAAAATGTTAGGACGAAAAACGTCGGTCAAGACTAAACTACTATTATACAAAATAAGTGTACGAGAATTAAAGTCAATTCGTTCCTTAGATATCGAGAACTCGTATGCACCGTTTTTAAAAACATAGTTTCGAGAAAAAAAAACGCTTTTAAAGTTTCACTAGCAGTTCTATCGTCGTAATCATAAGTTTACCTTCAACATGCGATTGCTGCACCATATATTGGACCTTCCTCTTCAATTTAAGGAATCATCACAGTGTGGCAGGTCGAAAAATAGCTGATTATCGCGATTTTTTTTCTTTGGTTAAAATACATTAATCAGTCTGATTTTTAAATGTTCAATCAAAGCACTCATGAAGAACAGAAACTGAATTTTCAAACATTCATTTTTATACATTTTTTTAACGGTTGAAAACGTCTTCGCGAAAAAGGAGACCTCACGGTGTACACGGTTGTGGCCGTAAATATTACCTGAAACAAAATTTGTAAAAAGATTATTTATCAGTATGAAAACCGCTATCTTGCTATGGAGGGTTTTAAAAAAATCAACATTGATAAAATGATGGCGTTTTGAAAAAAAAAAGTATCCATTTAGCAGATTTTTACGACAGTTTTTCGTTAAAGGAATGAAGATTAAAAAAAAGCTTCCATAGCAAGATAAATAATGGCGTGAAGAATGTTGTGTCAATAAATTTGAGACGGATAGCTTGAAAACTCTTCCTTTGAGAGTGTACACCGTTTTGAAAATCGACATTTCGAGAAAAACGCGTTCAAAGTGTCGGTGCAGAATTTTCATGTAAATTGTCTACTAATCATCATGAAATGTCTACTAAAATTGTTTATAACTGTCTATACTATCAGATAATTTTTTAAAAATCGATTTTTCGAAAATTTTATATTGTGATGACCGCTTAAGGCCTTCGGCTACAGTAACGGGTGCGAATTTAACAATTTTTTCGCATGAAAAAGTGTTTCACTCATAAAATTAATTACACATCTATTTAGTATGAATATCAAGCTGTTGGAAAATATATATATATATATATATATATATATATATATATATATATATATATATATATATTTTTTCGACTATTCGAAACTTCTCGAAACAGCTTTTTTCCAATTTGCGTGACAAATAACTTCAACAATTTTCACTCGATTTGCTTCAAATTTAAAAGTTATGTTCTTAATTGCATTTCCCAGAGAAGTACTTACGGAATTTCCGATTAATCGAAAACTTTTCATTTTATGAGCAGTTTATGAGCAGTTATAACGAAATTTTTCACTGAAAATTCATTTCTTAAGTTCAAATACCTACAACTGTTGAGTAAAACAGTATTTTTTAACTTCCGTACGCACTTCTCTAAGTATTCTAATGTAGATTGACGAGAATTTTTGTTTTTTGTTCTAGGCAAAAAATTGTAGATGCTAAATGTCACGCCGCGGAGCGCCTAAAAAAGCTAACAAAAGAAAATAGTAGTCGGCCATTTTGTACATCGAAAAAAAATATATATTTTTTCTAACAGCTTGATATTCATACTAAATAGATGTGTAATTAAAGTTATGTGTGAATCACTTCTTCCTACGAAAAAAAATTGTTAAATTCGCACATGATTTTATACCCGTTACTCAGGCCTTAAGTCGTCTCAAGCGATGAACGAGCGTTCGTCATTTTCACAGTAGCCTAACCCGTAAACACACATGCCCGTGTGCATTATCTATACATAGAGAAATTAATCACAAAGAAGATTAATCATGAAGAAGATTAATCATAAAGAAGTACATAAAGAAGATTATTCAGTGATCCAATAAACAAGCGCGTGTTCCCAATTACTTTACAAAAACTCAGTTCTTCGTATCCGGTCTCCGAGCAAGTACAAATTTGTCACGTTTCTTTTTTTTTTTGTTTCCCCGGCGCGCAGCTTGTTACAGAACGCTTCGCCGAATCCGTCGAACGGTGTACCGCACAGAGTTCCACCCGAGAGGCCACCGAAGCCGAAATTTTCTCCAAAGCCTCAGAACGGTATATATCCGAAGATCCCGAGCAAGGGGGACGCGAACGACGACTCGTCGGATCGCGATTACGAGGTGCTGAGCCCGAACGCGAGGATCAGGCCGACGAGGCCGGCCCCGCAACCTCCGACCTCGGTAGTCGCCGAGTCCGTACAGAATTACGGCACTCTGCCGGGCACATCGGATCTCGACGGTGTGCCGTTCGTTCTCAACTCCATGCTGACACTTCACACCGAGTCCTGGGTGGTAGGTCAAAATAAACTGTTGTCCCGACACCATTTTCGGTGTCTCACATTCGGTGTATGCATGTATGAGTGACATTTCAGGACAGTCGAACGTTTAGATTGGGAGATAATGGGTTTTAAAATTGCAACTTTTAACACTGCAGGGTCTGCATGGACCGGAAGTCAGGTCGCATAATTCGTCGTGCCATTCTATTGTGTTTATTGATTTTGAAAAAAATTACGTTTGGATAGCCAACTAGTTAGGGAGAGAGTGAAAAAAGTTTGGATTGCCTTTACTATTCAGTTTTGCTAATAACGTTCAGATGAGACAGAATAATTCTCCGTAAAAAATATTTGTCACCTATAATAAGAAGACATATGGCAACACCGCAGAACACTATTGGCCAATATTTTGAGAAAAAAAATCACCGTGCTCCGAAAGTTAAAAACTTTTGTCAGAAAAAAAATATTCGCGTTATAAATATTAATAATTCATATTGTTTATGTTTTCTTCATTGACAAATAAAAGTGTCGGTGAATTTATAACTAATTGGAAACTTTGTTCTAATTCAAAACTAATTAGAAATTTGAATTTCAATTAAAAACTAATTAGAAACTTTGTTCAATTAAAAATAAAAATTTGGGTTGCAGTATTGAATATGCCGCGCAAACTTACGTCATTGGATACGTGGAACGATGCGGTACTGCCGTATGTCTTTTTTTATTATAGGGGACAAATATTTCTTACAGTAAATTATTCTGTCTAAATTTCAATGCAAACCCTTCAGTGTTAAAAGTTGCAATTTTAAAACCCATTATCTTCCAATATAAATAGTCGACTGTTCTGAAATTTCACTCAAACATGCAAAATGGTATGAACAGTGTCCGGTTAAAATTCGGACAAAATCTATAGAAATCAAGAGCGTGCGCTCGTTCTACCTTAAGGGGCCAGTCCACTTTGGAGTCACGAAAAAAGGCTATTATCGCGATTTTTTTGAGGATTTTATAAAAGATATGAACATAAAACTTTTTGGGCTTGATAGTAACGATTTGGGCTTAAGTAAGAAAACTATAGTTTAACGTAACGCCTCAAAAATTGGTGAGCTAGGTAGCTCCATCACAACTCGGCAACGGCTTGTCTGAAACAAAAAAAATCAAAGTCCGTTAGATTCAGTATGACACCAGCTACAAAATGACCCTCGGATATCAAGTTTTATCATAAAATGAAAAAATGGCAGATATAAAACGAAAAAGGTAAAAAAAACATGTTTTCGTCGCTGTTTTTCGCAAAAAACAGGAGTAAAAATCAAAATTTTAAAACCATTGAAGGTCATCTTGCTGCGAATCATGTTTACAATATGTAATTCAAATTTCAAGAGAATCGGTTTATTAGTTTTAGAGATTTGATGGAGCTAGATTTTGAAACTGTTGTTTCGAGAAAAACGCGTTTGAACTTTATACTATGAAAAATTATTACCTAAACTAAATCGGCAATTCCTGCATCGGACAAAATCCTTTCTGATTGCTCATCATCGTCGATTTGTTCAACTCTTGCTTGATTTCGATTTTTTTAAATTTTCAAAGTGGACTGGCCCCTCAACCCTTTCACACCTGACGAGACATGCTTTCCCAGTCTGGACATTTTTTGAAATTACGGCTGGGACGTTATGGGATGGTATGCGTCGTTATGGGATCTTTGATGGTGTATTGAAAGGTGTTAAATCCTTTCGCCGTATTTGAAGATTTAAATGCCGTATTGAAAGGTTTAAGGGAGAACATGCCTTTAGGCGACAAAAAAAGATGATTTTCATGATTCCTTTTTAAAAGGAAAGATTTCATCGCCATTTTTGAGACTTGGGGTATGTTTTATTAATACTTTTGGCTGTTGCATGACATTTTATTTATTAATCTTTAAGAAATGGCGCTATACCAAATTTCAATAGAATCGGTCAATTATTTTTTTTTCTATACTTCACACCAGTTTTGAAAATGAAGTTCAGAAGACCGTGCCATACCTTCGTCGTTTTTAAAGATGAATGAAATTTAAAAAAAACCATCTAACAGTGAAAAGTAGTAATAAAACATACCCAAAGTCTCAAAATTGGTGACGGAATATTTTCATTAACAATAAATCATGGAAATCGAGCAAACTTTTTCCTTCCTTGACACACTGAGTCATTTTGACCCGGACAAATTTGAAATAAAATTTCAAGTTTTTAATCATTTTTTACAAGAATTCATTTTTATACTTTCCGAATTTTAACTATGCAGACATATTAAGACATGGTTCAATCCCGGATTTTTTTCAATAAAAACCGACCGAAGGGGAGGTACCTGAGTAAGAGGCGAGGAAAACAGGTAAATTTCGGGCATTTTTATCTCCAAAACTAATGTTTCGATTGCATCCGGGTTTTTTTTATTGGAAAATATGTACATTGAGGTATGTTTAGGAATTTTTTAAAATAAATTAGTCGACTGGAAGCGATTCAAACGCGATTATCTCGAAACATAGTTTTCAAAGTTAGTGCCAGATGTATCTCGAAAACGGCTTGTCCGATTTTGTCCAAATTTGCATAAAATATTCTTCGATAGTTTTTCTCGTTCGCCACGTAGGATTTTTTTGAAATGTTCATTTTTGACGGAATTGCGACCGTTTTAATTTAACATTCGTTTTTCGTTCGCAATTTCCGGCGATTTTGGATTTCATACGCACTGCATAAAAAAGCAATGGTTCAATCAAATGAAAAACCCCTACGTGGCGAACGAGAAAAACTATCGAAGAATATTGTATCCAAATTTGGACAAAATCGGACAAGCCGTTTTCGAGATACATCTGGCACCGACTTTGACAACTATGTTTCGAGATAATCGCGTTTGAATCGCTTCCAGTCAACGGATTTATTTTCAAAAATTCCTAAACATACCTCAATGTACATATTTTCCAATAAAAAAAAACCCGGATCCAATCGAAACCTTCGTTTTTAAGATGAAAATTCCCGAAGTGTACCTGTTTTTCTCGCCGTTTACTCGGGTACCTCCCCGTAAGGGCAAGTGGATGAAGTACTATCCGGGTCAAATTGACCCAGTGTCGAAGTCGCGGTCAAATATAAGTATGTCAAGGAAGGGTTAACTTTCGATTAACGTTCCGTGGGTCATTATGGCTATCCCGAGCACGAATATTCATAGGACTTTCTATACGTCTGTTTTTTTCTTCCTGTTCAGAGTATTAAATGTGTTTTCTTATGTCTCATGCGCAGAACGTACTTCCCGTTATCAAGATGAGAACGCAGAAGGAAATCGACAAAGAGGTAAGCGGTCCTCTTGACCGGACGGTTTACTTGGTCAAGCGTTGTCGCACATTACACAGCTTAACAGTCGATTTGATGCCGCAAAACTGTATATTTTATCGAAATCTCATCTCTATAGCGATCCTATTTTAACTCTGAATATTGATATTCTACGTAAAAAATTTCGAACTGAAGAAATTCAGATCGAATTTTCTTCAGAATTTTGAATTCTGAATAGTCAAAATTTAATGAGATTAAAATTTAATTAATTATAATTAGAATTCGGAAAAGTCCGAATTTTGAATATTGAATAGTCAAAATTGAATATTCAATATTCAATTTTGACTATTGAATATTTTAACATTGAGTAAGCTTCTTTTTTTGTGATTTTCTTGAGCGAGACTCGAGAAGTCTCGAGGCAGTCGTGCATCAGACTGCAAACGTAATCAGCCATTATTGTTGCGAATCCCATCTGCCCACATATCTTCCATAATTTTTGTCCTGGTGGCGGTGTTTTGCTGGCTCGTCACTGACTGAACCAATATTATCTCCGCATTTATCCCGATCTTTTATTTTTATCCCGAAATAAGAAAAACCAAAAACGCGCTTTTCACGATATCGGTAATCGTTTTTCTGAATTTTTGAATAACATACTGTACGCAATGACGTTGATTTTCGCAACGTTTTTTTTCTTTTCTTATTGAGTTATATTTATTATTATTCGAAACATATTTCTCGCAACTTGAGATTGTAGATCAGTTATAAAAATACGCAAATCCGCCCGAATGATTTTCATAGCCCAAATCGACCGAAAAGAAGCGTCATCAATGAAGAATAATTCATTTTCGTTGGGTTCCAACGATGCAAACTTCAATACCATTGTACGCATGATAACGAAATGTATTAGGGTAGTTCGAACAAGCTCGGCTTTGCTTTGCTACCGTCTACATATCACTGAATTAATTTATAACTGCAAATAATTTGAAAGAAGAAACAGTTCTCAAATGAACTGCTAACAGTCCAGCAGCCACCGCCTGATTTTTTTATTGATTAATAACAGGCTAAATCTTCGTGAGCTCGTTCGGTTCGACGAGACGCCCAAGTTTTTCCTCCGCGGAAAATCTGGAGGAGGTATGTAATGTACTGCGCAGGCGTTGAACATGTCGATTTGGTAGGAAAAAAAATTGATGACTAACAGCAAATTTTTTATTGGAATGTTGAGATAATAGTAAAATGATGTCGGAAAAACAATTGTCCTACAAATTGGATGGTATGAGTGGAGGGTCCTCCACCACGAATATGTCGAAATAACAAGTAAAAAAAATTGACTAATAACCAGCTGATTTTTTGTGTGCAGCTTAGTATATATTTATATAATTGAATGGCCAAAGAGTCCTACAAATTTAGCGGTACGCTTTCCCAGTCCTACGCAAGGATGTTGCCGATTCCATGGGGACAATTTATTCATTAATAACCGTAGGACAAAAAAAAGACATGTTAATTTAGTGCATTCTTTGCCTAAATTCAACAGTGTCCTACCAAAAAATGGGTATGTATCGCTAGTCCTACAAGAATATTGAAAATAACATAATATTTCGTAGTTGTAGTTTTTGTAACCTGGGACACATATTCGTAAGCAGCATCAATACTTGTTTTGAAACAATATAAGTGTAGCTGTATGAACTGTTGTTATATATATGACACTAAAAAAAACTAAGAAATACAATTATGAAAATAAATAAGTACAATCTTAAGGAGTTTCGATGCAGTAATCAAAATAATGAGAAATTGATAAAATTTGGTGATAACGTTCTTCAACATCAAGTGCGAACACACCATTTTTTTTCAAATTTTTCATCTGTCTAGTTATCGAGTAATTAAGCGTTAAATCAGAATTCTTATGCCCGGGGTATATACTTATATATATGAAAACGCTATGCTTATACAATGTATTAAATTTCATGCTCAGCAGTTGGAACCCTGCAGAAATACAACAGCTTTCCCTTCCACCTCACCTTCCACCCCCCTTACAGTCACTATAAATCTCCTTAATCTTCGTCGGATTGTGACGTCGACTCTTCCTCAGTTTCGCAATCGTCATCTTCGTCGCAATCGTCTGAATAAATCTCATCTGATTCTGTAACAAAATAATTAGGAAAATTAACAAATTGGAGTGTAATCATAAATACGTAAGAAAAATTATAAATACGTGTATTCATAAATACGTAAGAACACTGACTTCTGAGATGAGAGTTGTGAAAAGTTAAATATGTGGACAAAATATATCAATTCGTGGAAATACATACCACTTTTTGTGTAGGACAGTGGTACAATTGTGTTGTACACTTTATTCCCGATAGGACAAAATCAAACCTAGGTTGTTATTAATGAATAAATTGTCCACATGGAATCGACAACATCCTTGCGTAGGACTGGGAAAGCGTACCGCTAAATTTGTAGGACTCTTTGGCCATTCAATTATATAAATATATACTAAGCTGCACACAAAACATCACCTGGTTATTAGTCATTTTTTTTTACTTGTTATTTCGACATATTCGAGGTGGAGGACCCTCCACTCATACCATCCAATTTGTAGGACAATTGTTTTTCCGACATCATTTTACTATTATCTCAACATTCCAATAAAAAATTTGCTGTTAGTCATCAATTTTTTTTTCCTACCAAATCGACATGTTCAACGCCTGCGCAGTACATTACATACCTCCTCCAGATTTTCCGCGGAGGAAAAACTTGGGCGTCTCGTCGAACCGAACGAGCTCACGAAGATTTGGCCTGTTATTAATCAGTAAAAAAATCAGGCGGTGGCTGCTGGACTATAACGACACACACTATGTAACTAGAATTCATTTGGAAATTCTGTGTAGTAACTTGACATACAGGTCGGTACGGGTCTCACCAATAGTCACCTAACAAAAAGATATGTATTTTGATTGATTTCCATTGGACGTACATACGTCCAGGTCTACATTTGAACAAAAAAATGAGCATTCTCTAACATTCGCGAGGAAGGCTCGTCTCCCCTTAAGGTAATCCTATCGCCAGACTTCAGTCAATATATACTCCAGGGCCAGGTCAATTCATACGATTTTCATTTTTTTTAAACTCCACTAAATATATTAATAATCGCGTCTGTCAAATTTCAGGGTCGGTTATCGACCTAATTACAAAGAAAAAATATTAAAATTGCGTATTTTTGTGAAGGAATTCCGAGACAACAAGCAAAAACCTAATTTCCGGTCGCTACAAACGTGTGTATAATAGTGGGAATCCGTCAGATTCATAAAAATCATCAGATTTCCATACTTAACAATTGTAGTAATCCAATGCTCTTAGAAAAAATTACGCTTATTGACGTAATTTTTATGTAATATGAAGTTTAATTTGAACTTCCGGTATTGGATTTATTACCACTTGCTACGATAGAGAGACGTCACAGCAAGGCAGCAGCTGACTGTAGTCCTAACCTCATCTCACTCATACGAATTTCCACACGTATTTCATTTTTAGCCTATATATTTCGCCGACACAAATTTTCCACGCTTTTTACCGGTCGTGGCCCGAATACAATGCTTTATATTTCCCGCACGTGACATTGTTTTGACAGATCGACGTTGAAACGCATGGAGATTAAACTCGCCTGGTTGAGTAAATAGAGACGGAGATAGAACCAATATTGCCAACTATCACTACCTAGAAATACTGCGCGAATCATTGGAATAACTATTTTTTCATTTTTCTAATTAAATGTGAACATTCATTAAACAGTGTACACATGGAAATTTTTGTTATTACAAATTAGTAGTAGTAGTACAGTTTATTTCAAGTATACCCTCTCCGGGTGTTTACATAATTGACCCCCTCCGCCATGTCCATTCGTCTTTACATACGTTCTCTTATATCTACTTATATTCTATTCCTTATTCTATTTCTTTTCATCGCTCTCTTTGTCTCTTTTCCCTTTCATCATTTGTTACTTTCCTAACCAACCTTTCGAATTCTTTAACATAAGTACACAGTTGTGTCGTCGGCTTTTTTTTTAATTCCGCCTCTATTTTCTCCTCTATCCTTTCTCCCTTCTCGTCTCCCAACCACCGGTCTAGGCCTTCTACGATTTCTTTTTTGATTTTTTCTTTGTTATTACAAATTATTTTCTTTGCATATGTTAAAAATGTGAATTGTGCAAGTCTCAAGTATGATCTGTGGTATGACTAGGGTGAAGCGATAGGATTACCTTAAGGGGCCAGTCCACTTTGGAGCCACAAAAAAGGCTATTTTTGCGATTTTTGTTTTTGAGGATTTAAATAGGGTCTTGAAATGCATGAAAAATTTTTTTAATTGATTTTAATTCATTTTTAAGTACAAAAACTATAGTTTAACGTAACGCCTCAAAATAGGTGGGCTAGGTAGCTCCATCACAACTCGGCAACGGCTTGTCTGAAACAAAAAATCAAAGTCCATTAGATTCAGTATGACACCAGCTACAAAATGACACTCGGATATAAAGTTTTATCAAAAAATTAAAAAATGGCAGATGAAAAACAAAAAAAACGCGTTTTTTGTCGCAGTTTTTCGCAAAAAAAAGCGTAAAAATAAAAATGTTTAAACCATCGTGGGTCATCTTGTTGCGAATCATGTTTACAATATTGGTTCAAATTTCAAGAGAATCGGTTTATTAGTTTCAGAGATACGATGGAGCTAGATTTTGAAAAAGTTGTTTCGAGAAAAACGCGTTTGACGTTTATACTATGAAAAAATCTTACCTAAACTCAAACGGCAATTCCTTCACCTATTTTGACACAATATTTCTGAATATATGTACTTTCGAAAATAGTAAAAAAAAATCGATTTTTTGAAATTTTGAAAGTGGACTGGCCCCTTAAGGCTCTATAGAAGTCTCACAGAAATGCGATAAAGATGCATCATTAGTTCGTTCGTTCACGGCCTTTGTGCAAAGTTACACGTAAAACGAGCATGAAAAGAAAAAATTAACCGCACCAATTTAATTTCACAGTATCACTACGACTTTCGGGCCGAGCGCGAGACCTGAGGGAACGTAAAATCGACACTCGGAATCGACCGTCGTGTGCCAAAGCGAAATTTCACGCAGTACCACGTCAAACATTGAGCAGCTATTGTCTATGCGATATTGCCGTATCGATTACGTAATAGTTGACTAGCCAAGTGTAATAGAGTGCCTGAACGAGTGATTTCATACTTACGTGTAGCGAGAAAATTTTTGCGAACGAGCGATAAACGCGTCGTCAATCGTGTATGGGGGGCATTGTCGAAAGAGAAGAAAAAAACGGAGAAAAAGGTAAACGAAACGTAACATTAGGACGAAGTTAAAGGAAAAGCCATAAGAACTTATATCGTGGTGGGATGTGTGCACATACGTGCGCAAAACAAAACAAACAACAATTCACACAAGCTGTGCGTTAATTCCCTCCTCTTCTTCCATTGTTTAAATTTTGATACCAGTGATTAGTATCGTATTTTTATAGAGTTCCGTTGTATTTTTATAGATCCCATGTGTTTATAATAATTATAATATATATGACTATGATATGTTCTTATTGAGTATATATATGTGTATACATACGTACACACATCTATATATACATGTATTCGCACTGCGTGTATATACATACTCGAGGATATTTAACTATTATTGTATTTGTCATTGCAATTCCTTAAGGTACCGAACGAACGACGTACTTTTTCAAATAAAAACATCAGCTATCAATCCGATTGTTCTATCGTCATTGACTATGCTTGTCAATGATGCTTTTTTTTCATTGTAAAGATCATGTGCGGTTTTTATAAGAAAACTTTTTTTTTAAACATAACGAAATTTTAGCAGTACGAAATTTGTATTCTATTCGGTATGGCAAGAACGTGCCGAGCGGTTCCGAAGTTATTCGAAAGCGCTGTGACGTCACAATGTTATACGAACTACTCGTGTAGTACTAGTGTTCTGTCAAAATTGCCAACGATATTGTTTTATAGGACTTGTTTCGTGTCTCTCTGTTTGAATACCACGAAAAATATTAGGTGTACAACGTTGCTTCCGCCATTTTTCGATAGATGGCTGCAGCGGTAAGTGCTGGTCGAAATAGGTATACTACTGTGTCCAAAAAATAAGGTGACATTGTATTTGTTTCGAAAATTCTTTATTTATTTTTCCAAATCAATTTCATCCCCTTCAAAGTAATCCCCTCCCGATGCAATGCACTTATGCCAACGGATTTTCCAATCTTCGAATCACTGATTGTAGTCACTTTCCGGGATGACCTTCAGTTCCGTCTTCGCTGCGGCGTGAATCTCCTCTATCGTATCAAAACGGTGTTCCCGGAGCGATCTTTTGAGCTTGCTGAACAGCCAGAAGTCGCACGGCGCCGGATCAGGTGAATACGGTGGTTGCGGAACGATATGGGTTGAGTTTTTGGCGAAATGATCACGAATTACGAGTGTAGTATGGGATGGTGCATTATTGTGGTGTAAAAACCAAGAATCGTCTTTTCACAATTCAACTCACTTTTAGCAGCTCACAAAACGACGCGTATCTCAAACACTAATGAATATTTTGACATGTAAATTTGACATAGATGTCACTGACAGTACTACCAACCTAAAAAAAAAATAATTCTCCAAATCCTTCGACGCGCGCAGTTTAAATTCAAATGTCACCTTATTTTTTGGACACAGTAGTATATAAAATGTCACACAGTAAGCTTGGAATTTGTGTTTGCGTCATAAATTGATTCTCGATCGCCGAGGTCAGTTTTCGAGGGAAATTCTCATCATTTGCGGAAAGTTTTGATTTTCTGCATCCATTTAAAGAAAACTACGGCTGAGGCGCATCGAATTATCTCAAGTACTTAGGGGCCGTACGCAAATTACGTACCGCGATTTGGGGGAGGGGGGGGGAGGTCGGCCAGGCGTTACGGTCTACGTACGTACGTCACGATTTTAAAACTGCCAAAAATAGCAAAACTTCTGCATGTTGTGGTTTTAAATTCAAACCTCGCGTGCAATTTTACTGTAAATTTGAAGGAATTTTTTTTATTCTTGAAAGTACATGTAAGGTAGTTGGCCGTCAGGGTCCTAGTGATCATCATGTTTACGCAATAAATAAGTATTTTAAGATAAAAATCAGTCCTTTGTGCAGATCTGTGGTATATTAGCTTCCAGGAGGTATTTACTATGTTGTATTACATTTTCACACCCGTAAGTATACGTATAAAAGAATAATTAAATTGAATATAATCCGCTACGACGTCTAGCTGTCATTTCGGCCGAATCCTTCATTAGGAGGTTAACGTGAACCATGTCACATCTCGGGTGATTTGAGAATGCCTGTGGTCTTGCGTGAAGCAAGTTTTCCTTCACGTGATTAACAAGAATGCGTTCAGCATAAAAAATTATAGTTTTATGTTAATTTCAACGAATTTTGATGTATGACGATTACCGGTTTAGCAACATAAACACTGCCGATTAATCGCCACGGCTGTCGATAACTGGGACAATGTTAGCAAAAAAAGTCTTACGAATGGAATATTAGTTTATAGAAAATCAGAAAAGAAATATTGGGTCCGTAATTAGCATTGTCTGAAGGATCCACGGACCAGTAATCGTCGTACACATATTCGCGATAGTAAAAAGATATACATATAAATAAATGTTGTCGATTACTGGGTCGTGACCATGTCGATAACTGGGTATGTCTTGAACACAGGTGAACAGCACTCGATCGAAATAATATTAAAAATTATTTTATGAAAAAAATAGTTGTTTATACTGACCACAAGTAAATAAAAATCAATTCTGACGTAATAGGCAATAATAAGTTTTATTTTTTAAATTAATAAAGTTCCATGGAAGAGAAATTTATGTTTCAAAGTCTTTATCAAATGTTTTAATAAAAATCATAAAGTTTGTGACGGATTGCGTAAAAATTATTCTGCCGTTCTATATGCAGACATAACCGAGTCAACATAGTCCTACGAACCTTTGCATAATAAGTTAAGGCCTTACATACCTTTGGATGGTCGAAAGCAAGGATTTTTGGGATTTTTAAAGAATACTAATAAAGCAATCAAAACGAGGTTTAGAGGGTCTATTTCACATATCTGTAGGTACCTCCAACGAGCGGACTTGTTGGACTCGCACATGTGCATCTAGAAGAATTTTCCCCGTAATCTACATGAGTTTTGCTACCGAAACACACACGATTATTATAAAATATTTATTTTTGTACAACTAGTCCGATTTTTAAGAAAGTCGCATTTTCGACTGAGACATCGGTCTTTGTTCGTTTCCGAAAATCGCAATTGTTAAACGATTGTAAAAATCGTGTGTACATCGCTATAAAACGTATCTAAGAAGTTATAGTTGAAATTTGAAGTCAATCGGTCAAAAAATGCAGAACCTATGAGCCCGCCCGATTTTGAAAACATTTCTTCATGAAAAACGCGTTTGAAGTTTTGAAACCATTTTTCTACATGTCTTAAAAAAAATGTCCACCTAAAATAACTTTTACATATTATTTTCGAGATGTTTATACATAATTTAAGTCAATAAGAAAACAATTTTGTTTTTCAAAGGTATATGAGGCCTCAAAGCAATTTGAACGCATGTGACGATTAGTGGAACGTTCCCATGGCGATTACCAGACCAACTGTCATGGCGGCATGACGATGACTCGTACAATAGCGTCTGATAACTTTTACGAAATATTTTCTCGAAAACTGTACCAGGCACGGGAATTTCACAACGACCTTCTTCTTCGTAATGAAAAACTGATTACGAACGACTTAAAATAACTTTTACTCACTTTCCTAGTTGAGCTATATAAATTTGCAAAGTCAAGCGATCTGCTTAAGGGGTAAGGCCACTGTAACGGCCCAAAAAAAAAGGTTTTTTCACTAATTTTTTGCTCCCGAAATTGAAGGTATTTGAAAAAAAATTTTAATGGTGTTATCGGGCATACATTAAACTTTATTATAAAATTTTTTTTCAGTAAAAAAAAACAAAATGGCGGTTCCACAGCTATCTTCCCGGGACATGTTTTGCTTCCAGGGCTCCGCGGCACGCAGCACCACTGGTGCACTTTTGAATCTAGAACAAAAAAAAAAACCATTAATCTAGAGGGCTATAGCTAGAGAATGTCGATCGGATTTTAAAAAGTATCAATTTTTGTGGATTTGGCGTGCGTTTGAAAAAAAAAATTGATTTTTGACGAAAAAAACGGCAAGTTTTTTGTTAATAAAAAATCAATAAATAAAGTTCTTGAAAATTCCGATCGACATTCTCAAGATAATGTAAATATTCACATCTGGTTAAAATTTCAAGTAAAAAAAATGAAAATTGTTCGAGTTATGCTGCGTGCCATTTTGAAAAACCATGTTTCGAGAAAAACGCGTTTAAAGTTTTGCGAATAGTTTTTTATTGGAAAAAATTAAAAAAAGAAGTTAAAAGGATTTAAACTATTTTTAAACTAGAGGGTTTAAACTATTTTTTAAGCCAATAAAAAAAAATCGATTTTTCAAAAAATTTACAGTGGCCTTACCCCTTAAGGTGACGATTACTGGGCCATGTACCTTATTGAAAAATATTTTGGCAACATTTTTATTCACAAGTCCGAAAATTGACGGAGTTATAGTCACTTTAGTGAGAACAGGTAGCGCGATCGGTTAGTGCCCCCAGTTCCTACAGGCGTGGCATAATTTACAATGGATAGGGTACAGGCTCTTATTATTTTGTGAACTATCACCAAGATGAAGAATCGTCATATCGCCCGCGACTAGATACTTCAATGTAAGTATCAATATTCTAGAAAAAAACATAACTTTATATCAAGAAACGGAACGACAATTTTGAACGCATTTTTCTCAAAACTAGTTTTTTCGACCTTATCCGAGCGAATTTTTTAAAAACTTATCAACCAATTTTCAATTTTTTTAAAAACATTTTTGTAATCGCAGTGACTAAGGTTGTACGTATCCGCGTTTTTAACATTTGATAATTACTATTTTTAAAGACTGCTTGAATACAGAAAAAGGGCCTTGAAAATAGAAAAAAATATCCAAACTGTCGGCATTTTGTAAAAAAAAACCAAAATAAAAAAACGGCTACGTACAACGATAGCTACATTTGTATAGATATCGATAAATTGTTGACTTTTAAGTTACAGATAACCTTTAGATATAAAGATATCGATGGGACAATGGAGAGAAGTTTTTTTCGTCGTCAAATCAAGGCGTATATCCAGTTCATTTTCAAGATTTTGTCATAACAATTCGTATAAAACTAGATGAATATATACTTCATAAAATGAGTATAAACCCGATCCTTTCATAATTAGTTATGTCTATGAAAAAAATCGCAATTATTAACGACAAAGCACCCGTTACGTAACGGAATAAGGGGTTCTGGCCAAGCGTTACGGTCCTGTTACGTGGGGGGGGGGGGGGGGGGGGGGCAACAATTGGGAAATGTTGGTTTGCGTACTTTGTGTTCGCCCCCTTACGGTGAGTCTGCTCTTAGTGAAAGAACATGTGATTGGTTTCAACGCTTCGAGAGCGGCGATCTTGACGTCGAGGACCGGCATGGCGGTGAAAGAGGGAACATTTTCGAAGATTCCGAATCGGAGGCATTACTTGATGAAGACTCGTGCCAAACGCAAAAAGAATTCGGCATCGAATGCAATTGATGCATTTGAGCCGAACATTGAAGGAGGCACGGCCACAGTACCAAGACAGACACGACGAAGTTATCCTTCAGCATGACAATGCTCGGCCACATGTCCCAAGACCGGTCAAAATGTAGTTGAAAACGCTAAAATGGGAGGTCTTATCCCACCCGCCGTACTCCCCAGACGTTGCTCCTTCTGACTGCCGTTTGTTTCAATCGATGGCACGCCGTCTGGCTGATCAGCATTTCTGCTCTTATGAAGAAGTCCAAAAATGGATCGATTCGTGGACCGCCTCAAAAGATGCATCGTTTTTTGGAGATGGTATGCGACAGTTGCCAAAAAGATGAGAAAAAGTAGCTGGCGGCGAACAGTCCTTCGAATCATGAATAGGTAATCACTTTTTAAGAATAAAGCCGTAAATTTTGTAAACAAATGGCGGAAGCAAAGTTGTACACATAATAGTTAGACAAAAGTTAAGCTCACAATGAAGCTTGAACTCTGTGAATTTCTTCATAAGGCCACTTTCACGAATTTGCCTTCATAAGGCCACTTTCACACATCATTGCACGAGAATTACAGCAGATTTTAACTTTTTGAAGCGCCTGGCCACCCTGGCCGCTCGGGAAATGGGTATACTTTTTTTAAATTCATAAACTCGAAAGTTAAAAATGAAATATTTTTATTTTTTAACACAAGGTAAGAAAGGGCTTTAAGAATGCCTCGAATAAATTTTAGTTCAAAATATTAAGTAATGGCGGCGCTGGAGAAACGTCCGCGGCGGCCCTCCGCACTACACGCGCGAATGTTGCTGCCGGTGTGTCACCGTCGTGTGACAGCTGAAGAAAAGCTTGTTCGTGGATAGTGTCGCTACAATGTAGCGCAGCGATTTTTTTTCGACCATTAGGGAAATTATAGCGAGCCGAAGAAAAAAATGTGTATTTTTCACCGAAATTTCACGAGAAAAAACGCCAATAAAAAAAAACCAATGAAGTAATCGGAAAAATCCTACGTCACCTTTTAGATTATGTATGTAAAAGTATTGTGTACAAATTCCACAGTAATCGGACCGATAGTGTACGAAAATTTCTTAACTCCATTTCGAAAAATGTAGTTTCCAGATAATCGCAAAAGAAAGTAAATGTGCGGTTATTCGGCGGACGGTGCGGTTTTTATGAGTCCTGCTACCTTCAATCAGCGATTCCTGGTTTATACATGTCCCCTTCGGCAGCTGATTGAGCATCCTGGGCCTCTTTTTGAGAATGTCTACGTGCTTGGCGAGCTTCTTTCGTGCTTTACGTATGCACCAGCCCCCTGGCACTGCTGGGTCTACCGTGTCTCGTTATTGTCGCCACGTAAACTAACCCACCATGCGACGCTATTAGTCACCCGCATGACCCCCACTCCAGTCGCGCAGCGTCTGCATAATTTGCATTAGACGCGTCTGGAAAATTCATTGTTTAGAATAGAATTTAAAAGTATATGTGTATATAGGAAGGGATGCAATATTTACACTTGTTGCAATATTATGTATTTAAAAATATTTATTGAACGAAATAAACAGATAACATTAATATTTGGTAAATAACGGATTAGTCACGTCGTACAATGTTTTGCGATTTTTTTCTTGTCGAGATTGCTTTTTTTTTGTTCTGCGTTGAGACGTGCAGAATATTGCTGCATCCGCATCAATACGTAATATTGTATTATGTGTAAAAGAAAACTATCGGCGTGTTCTATACACGGAGAAGAGAGCTTTTCATAGTTATACACGTCGTCCAATATAGACTCGAAAACACGTGTTGAATTGCGATGAGCCACAAATCGCTCTTCTAAGCTTCCGGGCTTTGTCGCACATTCCATCCGAGCAAATATCGATGGCGTCGAACCTTTCACCAACCAAGGGATCTTCTACGGTGACTGGAAATTATAATAAATATATTACATTGACATAATATAATAATAATAATAACATTATAATAAATTATAAGAAAATAAAAAGCATTACAATTGAAAATGTGGGAATAAAAAAATAATTTTCATCTCAATTATATTACTCACCACACCAATTACAGCACCGTCGGGGCCTCGCAGTTCCCGTTTCCACAATATATCATTTTCCCGAAAATGCTTGTCGCACACTGATTGACCAGACTTAATAGATTTGTCTGTGGGTCCAATGGCTTTTCTCCATAATTCCACGGCTTCTGGATCTTTTGGTACATTGAAAAAATGCTATTTTTCCTTGCTTGATTGATAACCTGACTTGCAGCCAAGCACCACGCACGCAGGCATTCTCAAATATGAGCACAAAAACCACAAAAGTTGTTGTTTATTTTATCGCTACACTAAAATTGTTTATTATCTTATCACTATGTGATAAAATAATTACGATTTTACCACACCACGATTTTTTTTATTCGAGAACAATGACAGATCGAGAAAACGAAAAGAAATATTCACTTGATTTACGAGTCGAAAACAATGACGAAATAATACGGAGAGGTGCTTTGCGGAGTGGGGGTCATGCGGGTGACTATTAGCGCCGCATGGTGGGTTAGTTACGTGGCGACAATAACGAGACATGGTACTGTTAAGAGAATTCATCCCAGTGTCAGCCCCCTGGTATGCACTGATCAAACATGGAACCACGCGGTCGACCGCTCGCAGCGGCTCGACCGTACTACAGAAAAGTACCAGTAACTTCGACAATTTAGCGATTTTCAATACCAAGTACGGCTTAAAGTGTTCGTAACATTTCAATGTTTATTATGAAGAAAAAATAAGTTTGAGGATGGTCAGACGCCTTAAGAGGTTTTGTGATTTTTTCGTATGAATAACCTCACAAAGGCCCGGTTCCATAACTCTCGGTTAACCGAGTTAACCGAAGTTTAAGAGCGACTGGACCAACCAGAACCACGCTGCGCTGGCTAAACTCCGGTTAAACCGGTTAACCGAGCGTTGTGGAACCGGGCCAAAGTGTCGAATTTATTTACATCGACGCGTAAGCGGTACAATCTATAACTATAGCTTATAACCTCGCGAGCTCATAACCGTCGGCGCCAATCGCGCGCCGTTTCGCGTAAGCCTTTCCGATTTGAATTTTCGTGATATGAAAACAATTAAGGAGTGACAATTAAGGGGCTACAGTGAAGACCCGAAAATAAGGTTTCTTTAAAAAATTAATTTTTAAGAAATAAGTAAGATGATTGAAAAATTGTTTGGACATTTATTTGTATGTGCATTAATAAAGCTGTATGCCAAATTTCATTAAAAAATAATTGAAGAAGTTATCAACAATCTCGAAAGTTATAAACTATAACAAACGATTTTTTTCTAAAAACAGATAATGTCGGCTAAAATTTGACCGAGCTCTTTTTGTTGTGGAAATGTGTTATCAACAATAATGAAATCATTATTGTTAATAAATAAGGAAAAAAATGTTAAGGAAAATGTCGATCAAGCTGTAAACTACTGTAACAGTGAATAAGTGTACCAAATCTCAAGTCAATCCATTCATAGTTTCGAGAAAAACGGTTTTAAAGTTTTACTAACCATGTTTTCTAAGTTCCCTGCCATTATGTTTTATTATCGCAAAAGGTCAATTCCAGACGAAAACAGAATATACATTTTTTAACACTCATTTGGCGCTGATTTATTAGTCGGGCTAAGTCATTGCGTGACAATGGCAGCCCGAAAAAAACATTAAGGGGCTATACCAGTGTGAACGCTGAAAAATTGGGTGATTTTCGGGAATTTTTTGGAAGAAACGTACTCAATTAAATGTTTAGGAAAATTAAGAATATTTTTGGCTATATTTGACCTATATTACATAATTTTTTCATAGAAAAATATCGAGGTCCAGGGACTTATGCACTGCCTTCGGAGGCAGTGCTGACATGTTCCTTCACTGCTGACATGATTCCAGCCGATTGAGTAGCTGAAACCGAAAAAGGAAAAATTTCGGTAAATGGAAGGTATTTCCTATACAATGACGTAGGATTTTCGAAAAATATCAAAACCTAACAAAATGGCGTAGTTATGAAAAAAGCCTGTTTTCTTGCCTATAAAAAGGTCGTTTTTTTAAACGCCAAATCGTCAATTTTCATCCACATAAAAAATATCCTACGTCACCGAAATACAGTCAGCAACAAACCAGTGGCGTACTGTATGCAGAAAGCACCCTTTGCTACTTCATATGGAGCGATAATGTGATCAATTGAATTCTAAAGACAGTGCCATACGATATGCAAAAAGCACCCTTTGCTACTTCATATGGGGCGATAATTTCATCAAATTAATTGTACAACCAGTTGGTGAAAGCAATTTCTATATAGATAAACAGAATTCTTATATATAGACTGTGTGGGGAATACCAAAATACAGAAATTAAGTCGATATGTTTTTTTTTCGTTGCGGACGCAGTAGCAAATCAAAATTTATTTATAAACACAAGGAAATTCATAAGAAATTTGCATCCAGACAAAAATTTCACGAATTATCGAACATCATATTTACACATTATGACAGGTTGTACAGATAAGGAATAATAACGAAATACAGAAATTGTCAATGTTTTTTTTCTTTGCGGAAACTGTAACAAACAAAATTTATTTATGGACACAAGAAAATTCATAAGAATTTTTAATCCGGGAAAAAGTTTTACAAATTATCACACTTCATACTCACACATTATGATACGCTGTACAGATAAAGATAACGAGATACAGAAATTGAGTCATTGTTTTTTTTGGTTGCAGAAGCAGTGAAAAAATGTATTTAAAGACACAAGAAAATTGATAAGAATTTTTAATCCAGACAAAAATTTTACAAATTATCACACTTCATATTTGCACATTATGACACGCTGGACATATAAAGAATTATAACGAAATAGATAAATTAAGTAAATATGGGGTTTTTTGATGCGGAAGCCGTAACAAACAAAGTTTATTTATAGACACAAGAAAATTCGTAAGAGTTTTGCATCCAGACAAAACTTTCACAAATTATCACACATTGTGATACGCTGTTCAGATTAATCGATCTTGCAGTTTTTATTTTTTCCTATTGTCTTTCCTTTTTATTTTTCCTAGCGTGATTATTTTCGTTGACCGATCGCGCTAGAAAATGTTCTCTCATGACGAGATAATAGTTTATCACTCTCTTCGTGAGCTCTTCGTTGTGTGCTCGGTATCCCACGTACTGCAAATTTTTTATATCCGAAACTTTGTCGAGAACTTGATGGGGATTGTTGATTTTAACGGTCATCTTACCGACTACGTATATTTTATACCGAGACACAATTATTTTTTTTTACATCTAACACAATTTGCAAAATTGGTTAGCCCAAACACGCTTTATCCCAATATGGACGACGAGCGGGAATCATCGATGATGCATGGCGTCGGTTGTGTTCTTGGCGCTTAGTTCACTTCGGTGCGGCCATGCACTAGCGACGCACGCCGTGAAAACACTAACTACTAAAATCCACAGTTTCACGGACGCTTTGGACCGGGCTCGCCACAGGCGTTCGTACGCCTTACCTCTAGTCTTTCTGGTCTTGCGGCCCATTGATCGGGGCCAATTCCGAAGTAGCGATCCAATTGAGTCCCCGAGACCCTTGTCGACGCAAAATCATCTGCTGATTCCGATTTTTTTAGATACAATTGGATAGAACCTAATCATTCAATCCGGGAGACGTTTATATATCTTGGGTTAGTAGGAAAGTAATGAGCGTTATTGAAACTTCAATATATAATATTTAAACATCTATAATATGATTAATTTTTTTACATATACATCATCGTTATCTACAACCTAGCGACAACGTTAGGCAAAACGTGGATACCTTACTCGTAAAAACCTCTGGGCTGTGATTGGAATAGTTGCGGCGAAACTGTGACAACTGCTATCGATCGTTGATTTTTTTGTGGCATCTGAGATCGCACCCTCCCCTTCAATACCCCGTATATTACAAGCTGCTATAGCTGCTGTGTGTTGCAAACCACGGTCTTATATACATGTCCGGAAACGACCACGATAGAAGTCGTATATAAATAATATAGATTGTTTCAGAGAATAATAACGAAATGCGGAAATTTAGTCAATATGTTTCTTTTAATTGCAGAAGCAGTAACAAACAAAATTAATTTATAGACATAAGAAAATTCATAAGAATGTTGAATCTAGACAAAACTTCTATAAATTATCACTCATTATGATACGCTATACAGATAAAGAATAATAAAGAAATACACAAATTAAGTCAATGTTTTTTTTCCGTTGCAGAAGCAGTAACAAACAAAATTTATTTCTAGATACACGAAAATTTATGAGAATTTTAAATCCAGACAAAACTTTCACATATGATTGCACATCATATTCACACATTATATGATAATACGCTGTACAGATAAATAATAATGCAATACAGAAATTGAATCAATATATTTTTGATTTCATTGCGGAAGCACTAACAAACAAAATTCATTTATAAACACAAGAAAATTCATAAGAATTTTGAATCCAGACAAAACTTTTACACTAGAAAGGGTCCTCCCATGACAAGATAATAGTTTATGACTCTGACAAAATTCATAATAATTTTGAATCTAGACAAAACCTCTGCAAATTATCACACATTATGATAAGCGTATCATAATGTGTACACTGTACAGACAAAGAATAATAACTAAATACAGAAATTAAGTCAATATGTTTTTTTGTTGTTGCGGAAGCAGTAACAAACAAAATTTATTTCTAGATACACGAAAATTTATGAGAATTTTGAATCCAGATAAAGCTTTTACAAATGATCACACATCATATTCACTTATTATATACGCTGTACAGATATAGAATAATAACGAAATACAAAAATTAAGTCAATATGGTTTTTTGTTGTTGTGGAAGCAGTAACTAACAAAATGCATTTATAGACACAAGAAAAATAGATAAGGATTTTCAATCACGACTGAGGTTTTGCAAATTATCACACATCATAGTCCCACTGATGATAGAGAACATGATGGTAGAGACAGAGTAATAATGAAGTACAGAAATTAAGACAATATATTTTTTTTCATTGCGGAACCAGTAACTAACATAATGCATCTGTAGACACAAGAAAATTGATACAAATTTTGAATCACATCATATTCACACTGATGATACGCTGTACAGATAGAGAATAATAACGAAATAAAGAAATTTAGACAATATTTTTTTCTTCGTCGTCGAAGCAGTAACAGAATTTATTTATAGACACAAGAAAATTCATAAGAATTTTTTAATCCAGACAACATTTTTACAAATGATCACACATCATATTCCCATATTATAATACTGTACGTTGCACAGATAAAAAGTAATAACGAAATATCGAAATTCAGTCGATATGTTTTCTTTTCGTTGCGGAAGCAGTAACAAACAAAATTTATTTATAAACATCCGAAAATACATAACACTCCTTCGATAGTTTTCGCCGTAGATCACGATAAATATATTTTACACCGAGACACAACTCTTTTTTATTAATCGCGAAATTCGCTAGTCCGCACGGTCCGCAAACGCTTTATTCCAACACGGATGACAAGCGGGAATCGTCGATGGCGGGTGGCGTCGGTTGCGTTCTTGTTGCTCAGTTCATTTCGGTTCGGTGATGTAGCAGCGGCGCACGCGGTGAAACCACCAACCACTAATAACTGGATTTCCGTGGACGCTTTTGGATCGTGATCGTCGTAAGCGTTCGTACTCCTTAGCTCTAATCTGCTTGATCTTACTAAACGTCATGTTCTGCTTACGTCGTAATACAGTGTATCCTCTAGCGGGAGAAATTGGCTGTAGGGTTCCCTAATCTCATCGCTACGGCGCGGGATAATACGACCATGAAATTTCGTTTGCAATAACTGCATTCTACTAACACTGCATTGTAATAACAATATCTATGCGTTGCTCGATCGTGTAATTCTCCATGACCATGGCATCAGGAAGTATTGAGGTTGCTCAATACTTCCCGATGCCAGTTGTCAAAGATTGGTACTCTATGATCGCTACAAAAAAATGGCGCGCAATTTAAAATGTTAGGTCATCTTAAGACACCCTTCCCGTTCACCCGTCAAGTTTTTCTTCCAGTCGATCAATGTGACTCCGGACTCTGTCTCGATATTTTTACAGGCTACAAAGCATAAATTCTAGTGACTTTACGCAACTATCAAATTATATCTTATCACATTATCATTTGTTCGGTATTGAAATAGAGGTGTTTGAGTATTTCCACAGTGAAGCTCTCTTTTAAGAGGTAAGGCCACAGTAGAATTTAAAAAAAATCGAGTTTTTTTCCGCTAAAACTGTGCTTTATCATCATAAGAATAAGTTACTATTCGATTTATAGCAAGAATATTTTTTTTTCACCGACTTTGAGCGAATAACGTAAGCCCACCTCTGGCATAGCCATAGAGGACCTAAAACTTTTAACGTGTTTTTCTCGAAACAGCTTTCTCCAATTGGCGTGACAAATAACTTCAACAATTTTCACTCGATTTACTTCAAATTTTAAAGTTATGTTCCTAATTGCATTTCGCAGAGAAGTACGTACGGAATTTCTGATTTATCGAAAACTTCATTTTATGAGCAGTTTTATACGAATTTTTTCACTGAAAATTCATTCAAATACCTACAACCTTTGAATAAGACAATATTATTTGAATTCCGTACATACTTCGCTAGGTATTCTAATGTAGATTGAAGAGAATTTTTTTTAGGTAAACAATTGTGGATGCTAAATGTCACGCCGCAGAGCGCCTAAAAAAAGCTAACAAAAGAAAATATTAGTAGTCGGTCATCTTATACATCGGAAAAAAAGCTATACAGTAACGTGCAAAAGTTTCGGGCCGCCCTATTTTTTGTGGATATTGCATAGAAATACGATGGTACGGGAAATACAAACGAGTGATGACACTTATAATTGGCGTCGAAATGCTTGATATTTTTAAAAAATGTGGTATAAACAGTAATATCACTCTTCAAGAATTAATTATCCAACAGTTTTTATTTGATGACTGTGCAAAAGTATTGGGCCATATACTATTGCGTATGAAAACAAAAAACAAAACATTATAAAAATAACAAAACATGGTTTAGTTTTCTCTCTAGAGTCAATACTTCGTTGCCATGCCCTTAGCAGCGATTACAGCAGCACATCGTCGGAGTAAGGACGCAATTAAATGCGAGATGCGATCTTGTGGCATCTTTTCCCACTCATATTGCAAATGATCCCATAATTCCGTCTTGTTGGCGTGATTCTTCGTTCCAACGCGAACCTTGAGTTCTTGCGGCAAATGTTCAATCGGATTTAAATCCGGTGACTGCGAGGGCCAGTCGAGAAGGCGCACTTTTCGGCTTTCAAGGAAATTCTTCACAAGACGCGAAGCATGTTTGGGATCATTGTCGTGTTGAAATATCCACCCCTTAGGCATATTTTTCTTTGCAAATGGGAGCATATGGTCTTGCAATATATTTCGATACATTATAGCGTCCATATTGCCTTGGATTTCTATTAGCGGACCAATACTGTTATCAGAAAATGCTCCCCAAACTTTAACATTTCCGCCACCGTGTTTTACCGTTGGAATTTGATATCGTACATCGTATCTGGTACCTGCTGAACGTCTTACGTACTTGCGACCATCACTTCCGAACAATTGAAATTTGGATTCGTCGGAAAAAAGAACTTTCCGCCAATTCGATACTGTCCAATGTTGATATTTTTTTAAGCAAAATTCAATCTAGTCTTCTCATTCTTTGTGCCAATGAGTGTTTTCTTTACACCGACGCGCCCAATCAATCCCATAGCCTTCAGACGTCGGGATACCGTACTCCGACTGATATCAGCAAAATTTTCACTGCGTAATTCTCGCGAAATTATTGCTGCAGTTTTTCGCGGATCTATGACGCACTTTCTTTTAATGATTTTGTCCACGCGTTTTGAAGTTTTTCGTGGTCTACCGCTTCGACTTTTATCACACAACGAATTTGTTGATTTGTATTTCGCAATAATACGGTTTACTGTGCTTTTCCCAATAGATAAAGTATTTGCAATATCACGATAACTCTTTCCTTTTTCAAATAGTTTTAACATAACTTCGCGGACCTCTATTTTCGTGTGTTTCGCCATTGCGGCAGAAATAGAACTGATTTTTTCATGGTTCTTTATGTTTCGAACTAACGCGAAAGAAAGCGCGAAAGAAAACGTAAACAAGCCGCGTAGCTGGTGAAGGTGAGACAGCGGCACGATACTTTTGCACAATGACCGAACGCGTTCAACGCTGTACACAAACCATACACTATACAAAGAAAATAATATACCACGCTGTTATGCATATCATAGCTCCCTCAAATATTTGAAATGACGGAGAGGTTCAGGCATTAAATAGTTTATCGAATAACTGAGAAGAAAAGGTTGACCCGGAACTTTTGCACGCCACTGTATATTTTCTAACAACTTGATATTTATACTCAATAGATGTGTAATTAATTTTATGAGTGGATCACTTTTCCACACGAAAAAAATTTGTTAAATTCGCATCATGCGATCTGTACCAGCGGCACGTTAAGTCCCGCGCGTCCTGTGAATCCAGCGACTCACGCAACGACGAGCGTAGGCGGGATTGGGAAATTTCTGCGCAGGACAAAAGAAAACCCGAAAAACAACAAGTGACGAATTGGTCCTCTATTTGAACAAGAACGAACAGCGTTAAAATTCACACGTAACTCATATTGGACAAACACTCACTCCCGAGACAGTATCATGGATTTATCACACGTAGATATCGATCTTTCATTGTACATCTCAATCACAAGTCATACAAAACAAGTGCACCAGCATTCTCGAAATTCCCACAGCGAGTAAAACAATGTTTTCGTTCGATTTCCGAAGTAATCCCGAGTGATCGAAGCGCGCGTATGTTTCACAAATCAAAAGACTTCCGGTTGCGAATCGGGCTCGTTTCAAAAGAGGTCGTCTAGTCCGCCCTGTTGGTCCTTGTTGGGTCTCTGCATCCGATCGCCTCGATCGACTCGACTGACTCTCCGTGGGGAGCCATTAACGAAACCGACATCGAAGCCATCCTGGCGAAGTTTATCCTCTTTGCCGCAATGATGATGATGATGATGATGATGATGATGCTCCTCGTTGCCGAAAACGGAGCTGACCAAGCGTCAGACGAACGGTCCGGTCCAGTGTCTGACCTGCGTCAAATGGCCGCTTACGGTCTGGGAGGCGTTCTTCTCCGAGACGGCATTGGACTTGATCCGATTCTTGTACTTGACGTCCTTTGGCTTGAGCATGCTCTTGTGATTGCTGAGCAGTCGTGAGGGTGTGAGGATCGATTTGTTGCTGAGTCCGGTAGCCTCGAGGAAGTTGTCGTAAATGCCGTTGTTGGTGTTGTTGACGTTTGTGGTGGCGCGGCTGCTCGCGTACACGAGGTGATTGTTGTTATCGGAATTTTCGTTATTGGCGATTTGGCAAATGGCAACATTGACGAGTCTCTCGGAACCATCGGCCTCCGGTCGATCGGGATCGTCCGAAAGATCGCACTCGTCCAGATTGAATTCCTCGAAGTTCTGACGTATGTCGAAATGATCAAAGTCCGCGCTACTACCTCGGCCCCGTTCCTTCGGTCTCCCGTGATGATCGCGGGTTGACAATTTCCTGGTGTCATCGGGCTCGCCGCCGATCTTGAATTCCTCGAAGTGCCTGACGATGTTGGTCACCCGGGGGCTCAAGTTTTCGAAGTTGGCGGAGCCGCGGGAGGGCTCGTTGGTGGCCCGATGGCTGGAACTCTTCGAGGAAGCGAAGCCGTTACGCGACGAGTCGTTGGTGGCCTCGCCAATCTTGGAGTATCGTTCCTGCTCGAAGACGAGGCTACGGGCCGGTTGATTGTTCGACGTTGCTTTGACGGACGAGGCGATGAGGCGACCGGGGATTCGCGTGTCCAGCTCGATTCGCCGCTGGTGAGGACGCTTCCGGCGTGTCTCGTCGATCAGAAACGACGGACTGGGGATCTTCTTGAGCACGAGAGTGTTACGGAACTGAGTTGGTTTTGGGGGTAGAGCAGGTGGCGTTTTGGGCATCCGCGGTAGTAGGATGTCCGGCAACGACTCTATATCCTCGTAGTCGAGATTTTTCGCGATCGTAAGACCCTTGGAAGACATCTGGAGGCAGGTTTTCTCCTCGATACGCTCCATACGCAGCGTTGGACTCGATGATCCGTTGATCGAACGGGGCCGTTGATTGAGTACCTCCAGGCACGAGGATCGACGCGACGGAGTCTCGCGGGCCTCCTCTGTTGGCTCTATCACCACGATCGGTATGGCAGCTCCCGTGTCATCGTCTTCTTCATTTACGGTCTCCGAATCCAACGATGCTTCCGGCCTCGTATCACCGATCCGCTCTATCCTCATGCCGAACTCGTCCTCCGAGGCGGTACCCTCGAAGTTACCGATCTCCGTGTCGTTCGTCGCGGCCTCCTCGTTCGGACAATCGTCCGAATTTCTTCGCTCCATTTCCGATCCAACCGACTCGATGTCCGATAGTCTCGCCGGCTGAAAACGTACTATTCTACCGCGATGCTTGAATCTACGGGGCGCCGTCAACGCACTCTCCTCCTCCTCCATGTCGCGCAGCAATATCTGATTGACGCATTCGAGCACGGAATTGTGGTTGCCACCGCCGTTCGGACGGTAACAACTCTGACGGAAGACCTCGTCGCTTGTCCTATCCTCGTCCGGATCGCTGTACCAATTGCCGCTCGTTTCCTCCATACTCGCCTCCTCCTGGTCCAATTTCGACGGTCTGCGAAAAGAAACGCCATTTGGTACCGTGGACTCGATGACAGTGACGAGGTGACCTTGATCCGACGGTCAAGTCAAGCGTGGTGAAAATGGCGGGTCAGGGGCTTTAGGGAGAATGCGCCGATTGGCATGAGGAGCAGTTTTCAATCAATAGGAAAATCTGGATGTCTCGTATCTGATAGGAGGTTGGGTAAGTTCTCGCTGTTTTCAAATAAATGGCGGTACCAGAACGTGCGTGTAGTATAAGGGAGACTTTGTCCTTTGTGCCCAGCGGGAGATGTTAGCGGCTCAACATGAGCAGCTGGAAGAAGAGGAGGGATGCCTCTATGGACCAGGCATTGCCGATTAGCGGTAATTATAAACACATTTGTGTAAACACATTACAAAACTTTAAACGCGTTTTTCTCGAAAATACGTTTTTAAAAATGGCTGACATTCTCCTGACCGCTGTAATTAACATATCGACCTGAAATTTGTAGAGCATACTCAGAAAATATGTCTTCGCGGAAGAACGGATCGTTTGTTCGATAGATACATTTTTGCATTTATTATTTATCTTTTTATGCGAAAAAAAACGCGAAAATTCGATTTTTTTTTTTAAATTGCCGCCATTTTCCGAAATTTGTACTAAACGAAAAACCCATCCGCCATTCCATGACCAAAGGGTCACAGATTGATAATATGCTTTGAATTTGTGTTTCAGATCAACAAAGAGGGGACAGTGATGTCAGCCGTTTACCTCCCGCGATTTGAGGACCGTTTTTCGCGGAGCTGCAACGGCCGCCATTTTGGTTTAAAAAAAAAAAAATTTTTTTAACGTTCTGTATATCATGACTAAAAGCAAGAAAAAACCGCACTCAAAAAGCTTTACTCGTTTCCTTTAAAAAAAATAAAATGTAAACACCTGAAATATGGCACTCCACGGACAAAGTCTCCCTTAAGGGACTATACCAGTGATACTTTCGAAAAATCAATTTTTTTTTGCCCTTTTCGACAGTTTATACTTTCAAGAATTTCAAGAATATCATTATCATTTTATCTTGTAAAAATCGATAGTTAAATCTTTAAACGCGTTTTTCTCGAAATGAGATTTTTCAAATTTGCTGACATTGTAACTCAAAGAGCAATTATCCGATTGGCTTGAAATTTGAACTGAGTACTCTTGAACATATTTACTCTACAATGACGTAGGATATTTTTGGTTGGATGAAAATTAACGATTTGGCATTGGAAAAAACGACGATTTTATAGGCATGAAAACAGACTTTTTTTCATAACTACGCCATTTTGTTAGACTTTGATATTTTTCGAAAATCCTACGTCATTGTACGGGAAATACCTTCCAGGTTAACGACTTTTTTTCCTTTTTCGGTTTCAGCTACTCAATCGGCCGGAATCATATCAGCAGTGGAGGAACTTTTTTTTTCGCGCCTCCGAAGCCAGCGCTCAAGTCGCTTGGATCTCAATATTTTTTTATGAAAAAATTATGTAATGTAGGTCAAATATAGCCAAATATATTCTTAATTTTCCGAAATATTTGATTGAGTACTTTTCTTCCAAAGAATTCCCGAAAATCACCCAAATTTTCGGCGTTCACGCTGGTATAGCCCCTTAAGATGGTAACGCATCTATAAAGAAGTAGGGTCAAAGTGGGAACAGTGGCAACAGTGGGTACACTGAACCTTTTCTGTCTCTCAGAAGTGGACATGTATATATGCGCGGCTTTTTCACATTAGAACCGCCCTCGGATGACAATAGGTTTGAACCTGTTTTTAAGTCGCTTCCGCGCAATTCATTTGTGAGAGGTGATTTTATATTATTTTTGGTGTCAAAAGTTGAAAAACCAGCCGAGTTTGTATGTTTTTTGCTTCTTTACCTATCGCAGTTATGTTCGAAGTAATTGTTCCGCAATATACAGCTATATTGCGGTATTTGAGCATTGTGTTTGTTAACCTAACAAAACTAGAAACTTGTTAGTACCCGCTTCAGAAAAAAGAGAGGGTCGGTACACAATAGATCAATTTTTCTAGGTACACAAAGGTAAGTCATAATATGAATATTTTCGCGTTGTGATTTAGATAGGTATTGGTACTACCTCATTAGATAGGTACTCATTGTTGATTAATATTCAATAAAATGATTGTGATTGATCTCATAATATGATGTTTTTTTAAATTAATTTTTCAATAGTTTACTGTACAATACTCCCCATTGTATAGAGAAAAGCACTCTAGTACCTACAAGTGTACAGTCGATGAGGATAATTTTCTTCAAATTTTGTTTGATATTGAAATTTTGTCCGACTGTGAAATTAGGCATGTTTCACTGTGTACACCCCCAAGCACACAGTGGATCAAATCCCATTTTTATAAAATGGTTATTATCTCAATATCCCTTGGGTTAGGCCGTTCAGTGTCTTTAAAAAAATTGAAGCCATTGAGCACACCTCATGTTTATTCAAGGTTTCATTGACATTGTGTGAACGGTTAGGCAGCTATAGACCTCTGAAAAAAATGAGCCACTGATCCCACTCTGATCCTACTATAAGCAAGCTTATGTCATTTCGCCGAAGTATAAATCACTTTTTTTCCCAGCGTTAATCATGTCACATTTCGTGCCAAAAAGAGTATTTTCGGGGAATGTTACTGCATTACTTTATTTAAAAAAAAAACTCCTGCAGCTGGAGCACTCGAAATTCTTGTCGAGACTTACAGCGACCGTGCTCTGTCGGAATCAACATGCTGAGATTGGTTTGGGCGCTTCAAAAATAATGATTTTGATGTGTTGAATTGGAGGCATTACTTCATGAAGACTCATGTCAGATGCTAGCTGAACTTGCACATCGTTAGGAGTTGATCACACGACAGTTTCGAAACGTTTGAAAGCATTAGGAATGATGTTTTACAATAAAGTATCAATTTTCGCGGAAAAAACAGCGAGAACTCATTCAAAAACCCAATATGAGGCATTCCACGTCACTTCAGCGAGTAAAAAAAGATCCACAAATAATTTTGAAATATCGAGTTACTTTATTGAAAAATACTCACCCAGCGTCAACATTTTTTCAAGATTTCTGACGTTTTTTTCGTTGATTGCCATTTTTTAAACATTTTTCCATTCAAATGGCTGTATCTTCGGCAGGATTTGACGTATTTACATTCGTAAAAAACGAAAATGTGCGCCTTTTTCTAGCCTTACAGAAATAAATTAATTTCGATTTTATTGAGCAAGTCGAACGTCCGTTTCAGGGCAAAATATGCAAAAATATTTTTTTTCTCAAGGCAAGACACTCGTTATTTTATTTTTTTCAATTTCGCCGATTTGTGAATACGAAAAACGGATTTTTTGTATTTTTTATATTATGGGATTCCTAAACACTGTGAAGTAACAGCTATTTTTATTTAAAATATTTTTTATTAATATTCGATTGAAGAGTGTGGCGCACTCCAAAGCTCCAATACGTATGACATATATGTCATATGTATTTCAAAATCTGGTAAACATACAGCGAGTGCTCCACACTCTTCAATCGAATATTAATAAAATAAAAAAATTAAAAATAAAAATAGCTGTTACTTCACGGTGTTTAGGAATCCCACAATATAAAAAATACCAAAAATCCGTTTTTCGTATTCACAATTCGGGAAAATTCTTAAAAATAAAATCACGAGTGTTTTTCCTTCAGAAAAAAAATATTTTTGCATATTTTGCCCTGAAACGGACGCTCGACATGCTTAATAAAATGTAAATTAATTTATTTCTGGAAGGCTAGAAAAACACGCACATTTTCGTTTTTTACGAATGTAAATACGTCAAATCCTGCCAAAGATAGCAGCCATTTGAATGAAAAAATATTAAAAAATGGTAATCAACGAGAAAAAAACGTGAGAAATTTAAAAAAAATGTCGACGCTCGGTGAATATTTTTCAATAAACTAACTCGATTTTTCAAAATAATTTGTCGATTTTTTTTTACTGGCTGAAGTGACGTGGAATGCCTCATATATTCTACGATTTTTTTAATAGTTTCTGAGAAAAAGCATTGCTTTTTAAACGTGTGAATTGGAAGTGACTTTTCGGGCCACCCTGTCGCTACCAACTACTGTAGCTCAGCGGACTCACCCGTTGTTATTATCGAAGTTGTACTCCTTTCCGTTCTGTCCCGCATCATCGACACTCTCGTCGATCTTCGCGTTGGACACTCGGAGATTTCTCGCGTTGTTCTCGTTGCAGGCGTTCACGTAAATGGGTTCGTGCATGTCCTCGAGGTTTTCATCGTCCGACGCAAAGTTGCAATCCATGCCGTCGTCCTTGCTCTCGGTGCGGGTGATGGTGGCCTGGCTGTTGCGTCGATCATCGAAGAAGATGTCGAGAGGTTCGCTTCTGGCGACGCCGTATCTTCGTTTGGCGGGAGCATCATGGAGGCGAAGATCGTTGCGATCGGGATCGTCGTTGATGATCGTTCCAGGGTCGTTTCCGGTCGTCGTAGGGACTCGGGGCTCGTGGGCGATACGCGACGCGATGCCATTGGCGAACTTGGCTGAGGATTTGTCGAGTGTCGAGCCCGGCGAGCAGTCGGTACTTTCGCCCTCGCAGAAGCCCTCGGTGCTGATGAACGAGGGTGAACTCTCGTCGGTGGTGGTGGTCAAAATGGAGCCAGCGTCCGTGTTCTCGCTGCTCGACGCGCAGCTCTCCTTCGAGACGTCACTTCCGGCGAAGCTGTCGGTCTTTCTGACGCAACAACCGCTGCCGATCATTCGTTCGTGGGCCAATTGCCGAACGTCGTGACACTTTCTCGTAGTCCCGTCGTCTTCGTCTTCGTCCTCGTCGTCGCCACGAACATTCGTCGATCTCAGCTTGTCGATAATCTCGTGCTTCAAACGCTGTATATCGTTGCCCAATTCGTTACCGATCTCGTCCACGATAACCTCCTCGTTCAGGTCCTCGTAACACGGCGAATCTCTGTTACTCGTCGTCGACGATTCACCCAGCCTCGAAACGTCGTCCAAATTCGTAACTGTTCCACCTGCTGTCGTCGCCAATTCCGCGTTATTGCTGTCCAGCTCGGAATTCCTACTCTGCTCGCGCTTGCACTTTATGTAATTCTTCGTGTAACGACGCAACTTGGCGATCTCCAGCTGCTGATTCCTTATCACATTGTCCTTCTCGCACAAGAGTTGCCTTATGGACTTTTGCTCCTGCTTGAGACGCGACTCGAGCACGAGGAGGGCCCGCAGTATACGCGAGAGTTGCTGGTCCCGGAGGCAACGCTCGGACTCGTGGCCGACCGTCCGGGAGTCCAACTCGCGCACGAGGTCCCGACAGCGCTTCGTCGCTGTCTTCAACGCTTCTCGGGTACGCGACAGCTCTTGCTTCAACGAACGGACCTCCGTCTCCATCTGAAAAAGCATCCAGATCTTACTCGTGTGCAGATACACGTCTCTTGAGGGAGATACAACATTTCGTCGACCGTAGAAGACCTACGAGGGTGGGGTGAAAAGTTTCCGGCCTGACCAAGAGATGGTGCCACTAGGTCTAGTTTTGGAGCGGCGTCCTACAGTACCATTCCTACCGAGCTTGTATGTACAGTTTCAGCCCAATCGCTACGTTAGTTTGCATTTGAGAGCACATTGCGCGAGACGCTTCCGTTGTTTTCGTAAAAATGGAAAAATTGGAAAAAACGTGCTGTCATCAAGTACTTCCATTTGAAAGGTTTTACACCAAAACAAATAAAAGAAGAGATGGATTCAACACTAGGAGACACTCCATCATATTCAACTATTAAGCAGTGGGTTTCTGAATTTAAAATGGGTCGTGTGAGCACCTCTGACGAGCCTCGCTCAGGACGGCCCGTTGAAGTCACAACTTCAGAGATGATTGAAAAAATCCATAAAATAGTGTTGGAAGACCGCAGGTTGAAAGTGCATGAGATAGCTGAGACCTGTAGGATGTCAGCTGAACGTGTGCGGAAATATTTTGCAGAACCATTTGAACATGGAAAAGCTGTGTGCAAGGTGGGTGCCGCGTTTGCTAACGCTCGACCAAAAACTGCTTCGAAAAACCATTTCTACCGAAAATTTGGCGCTGTATAGGCGTAATCCAAACGAATTTTTGCGTCGATTCATAACTGTTGATGAGACATGGGTCCACCACTACACTCCTGAAAATAAAGAACAGTCAAAACAGTGGGTTGGTAAAGGGGAACCAACCCCAAAGAAGGCAAAAACAATTTTATCGGCAAACAAGGTTATGGCTACTGTTTTTTGGGATGCGAGAAGAATTATATACATTGATTACCTTGAAAAGGGTAAGATTATCACTGGTCAATACTACGCAGAGTTATTGCAACGTTTGAAGCACGAGGTGAAAATTAAACGATCTCATTTGGCGAAGAAAAAAGTTTTGTTTCATCACGATAACGCATCAGCGCATTCGTCGATTGTTGCCATGTCCAAAATCCACGAATTGAAGTTTGAATTGACGCCGCATCCTCCCTACTCTCCAGACTTAGCCCCCAGCGACTATTACCTGTTTCATAACCTCAAAAAATGGCTTGGCGGAAAAAGATTTAAGAGCAACGAAGAAGTTATCGAAGCTGTAAATCAGTAGTTTGAGGAGCTTGACGAATCTACGTTTAAAACTGGTATAACTAAATTAGAACACCGTTATGAGAAATGTATCAGTGTTGATGGAGATTATCTTGAAAAATAAAGCAAAAAAAAATTTTAAACATCGTCTTTCTTGGTCAGGCCTGAAACTTTTCACCCCACCCTCGTACACTATGGGCCTGGTAACGATGATTCCATGCAAGTTGACAAATTTCATGATTTATTCATTCACAAATTTTCAAACGCGTTTTTCTCAAAACCACGTTTTTCAAATCGGTACCCAAAATTTCTCGAAAACCAATGAAGCGATTGCCTTGAGGTTTTTTGTGGTTATACACCATTATCTAGTACTTGTCATAGGATTTTTTTTTCCCGTTACTTAGTTTTTGTTTTATAGGCAAAATAATAACTAATTTTTGTGCCCAAAAATCGCTATTTATGTTCAAACGTCCGCCATTTTGTCATAAATCGTTATTTTCAAAATCGGCTATGACAAGTACTAGATTATAGTATCTAATTTAATAATCTATTTGGTTTTTTCTTTCAGATGATATTTGAAGAAACGCCAGTGGGTACCGTATACGCAGATTTTTTTACGACGCTCCAAGGATCATACAATATCCTTGTATTTATATATATTTTGTATGTAATTTTATATATAAAATTATATATAAAATTAATTTTAAATAAAAAATTATATATAAAATTATATATATATTTTTGATATGTTTAAATAAAGAAAATTAAACATATTTTTGAATGTATACACTTTTAGATAATTAAAACCCCAATCCGAAATTTCAAATAGTTTTCCTTGAAAAAATTCACAAAAATGACCTTTTTTCCGACTCCTAGGTGTATATGTCCCCTTAATCGGAGACGGAATATGAATTCTTTCGGATATTTTCAAGAGCTCAGAAATAAACAGAATTAAACAAATTGGTGCTGGCGAAATATGTGTGATGTTTGGAGTGACTACTTCACAGACATATCTGTATTTCAAGGTACTACACAGGGTTTCCGGATGAATTTTGGTTCATAGTCAGTATCGTTTACAGTTTATTTAAGGGGTTAGGCCACTGTAGCGGGGAAAAAATAAGTATATTTTGGTAATTTTTTTTTCGCGGGACAATGGAATAATTCAAAATTCTGAAAAAGGTCCTTGATTGTACATATCATAAGCTGTATATAGTAATTTTTTCAAAACACTATAAAACAAAATAGCGGCTGCACAGCTTTTCTTCGACGAAGCCTTTTTTTCATAAGCACACGGCCGAACCAACGGCACCTGCAATTTTTAATTGACAGTGAATGGAATTTTTTTTTTCGTTTATACATTTGAATAGCTACAGAAGTACGTAGGATTTTTTTGATATATCGATTTTTGCAAAAACAGCGCGTTTTTTAAATAAAAGTTCAAAATTCTCAAAAAACATCGTCCGAAAATTGTATAAAAAAAAACTATGTAATATATCGAGAAAATCCTACGTACTTCTATGCAGAATGGAATTGCGAATATACAGTTAAAATTTCAAGTCAATCGGTCAAGATTTGTTCGAGTTATGAGTCCGGCCGACTTGAAAAATGTAGTTTCGAGAAAAAAGCGTTTAAATTTTTCGGTACGGAATGCATCGGACTGAGAGGGGCTGCGCCAAAATTAAAAATATTAGTGTTTAGACATTTTTTCCACCTTAATCCTTTGAATATGTTATTTTTAAGATATTGAGGCATCTTTTAAGAAAAAAAATCGGTTTTTTGGAATTTCTACAGTGGCCTTACCCCTTAAGGGCTACAGTAACGGGTATAAAATCATGTGCGAATTTAACAATTTTTTGTCGTATGAAACAGTTATTCACTCATAAAATTAATTACACATCTATTTAGTATGAATATCAAGCTGTTAGAAAATATATATTTTTTTTCGATGTACAAAATGGTCGACTACTCGAAATTTCTCGAAACAGCTTTTTTCAATTGGCGTGACAAATAACTTCAACAATTTTTCCTCGATTTACTTCAAATTTAAAAGTTATGTCCCTAATTGCATTTCGCAGAGAAGTACGTACGGAATTTCTGATTAATCGAAAACTTTTCATTTTATGAGCAGTTTATGAACGTAAGAAAATTCATTTCTTACGTTGAAATACCTACAACTTTTGAATGAAACAATATTTTTTTAATTCCGTACGTACATCTCTGGGTATTCTAATGTAGATTGTCGAGAATTTTTGTTTTTTGTTCTAGGTAAAAAATTGTGGACGCTAAATGTCACGCCGCGAAGCGCCTAAAAAAAAGATAACAAAAGAAAATATTAATAAAAATAACTATTGAAATAACTAAATAAAAATAAATATTAAAAAAGATAACTTAAGAAAGAAGACGGCCATACATCGAAAAAAAAAAATATATTTTCTGACAGCTTGATATTCATACTCAATAGATGTGTAATTAATTTTATCAGTGAATCACTTTTTCATACGAAAAAATTGTTAAATTCGCACATGATTTTATACCCGTTACTGTGGCCTAAGGCCTTAATGACGTGTACGACTCAATATCACGACAGAAATCACGACAGAAATTTTCAAATGTACGGTAGATAATCGTAATTATGATTCAGATGTATGGTCATTTGAAGGAGTTAGGATTATCAGAAAATTAAACATTGGTGTTTAAAAATCCTATTGAAATAGACACGAGCTTTGGCAACGTTGCACGCTTCTGTCGTAATTCGAGGTTGTTACATTGACTGCAGTGACTGTTACAGGTCGCAGCTGCATTACGCACGTCTCGTTCCGGTCGGCGTTTTCAGAGGTTATGTCAGAGCAAACAGAGGCAACAAATAATTCAAAACAAAAGATTAGCGCGCCGCAATGTTTCCGATGGAAAAGACGATTTGTCAGTGCTCGTGTCCACAAGCATCGTATTATGCGCAGTGAAGCTAGAAAAAAGGGAATAATAAATAAATTAATAAGTAAGAATAAGGGAATAATAAATTAATCAATGAATCAATAAAAATGAAATCATAATAAATAAATGAATACGTTCCCCTCAGTCGTATTTGACTTTAACGTATTTGAAATTGGCACGCTAGCTCTTCAATCAGTTCTGCTATTCTCATAGTTCCCACGTTGCCACATTTCAATACATACGTCTCAACAAGCCTCACTTCTTCGTAAACTGGTCGCATATTTTTTATGCATTTTCATTAATTAGATCGGTAACTTGTCTATTTTTTTCAGCAATATTGTTCTGCACACTATCCTGCACACAATTTTCGTTTTTTGGGTAATTTTCTTCATAAATGCGGAAAGTATACGCGAAAAACTGAAATGGTTACGACGTTGCCCCATGCAACCATTGCGATCACATGGAGATTGATGTGAACTTTGAAATTAAATATTTAATAAACGATTGCGGAAACCGCCATTCTCCTTTTGCCAGTATATTCAGAAAATATACCATAACGTTTATTTTTATTTATGATTAGTAAAATTTTGAAATTTTAGACTAGTAAAGTTTTCAAATTTTAGATTAGTAAAATTTTGAAATTTTAGATTAGTACAATTTTGAAATTTTAGATTAGTAAAATTTTAATTGATATCTATTCACCCCGATATTCTGTAAGCAACAACTGTAAATTCGGAGGAACAGTTGAATTTACAGTGTTAGTATTTCAGGGTTATTTTTATATACGTTTGAAGTAATATCTCAAATTTTTTCGAAGCTTATTGTCATAGGCAACAAACGATTTTTAAAATGTTATTCTATACGAGTGGGGTTATCATTCGGGCCACTAATAAAAAAAAATAGGAAGAATTTAGAAAAAGAATAGCAGTTATAAGGCGATCAAAAATATGGAGAGCACAATAGTAACCACATCCGTGAAAAGTAGAGTTAAAAAAATTGTTCGTTTCACATGACAAAAACGGCTGCAATCATCGCGATAATTATAAATGTGAAACACGAACCCTGTAGATTCAACAGTTTTTCTAAATTTAATTCCCAAAAAAGTTACCTTAAAAATGGCGTTCAGGCTAGAATACAGCCTTGAGAAATTTGTTTCTTTACAAGAATATTATTTGCTGTTATTAAGTAATTCAGTGATACGTCAACGGTAGCAAAGCCACGACGAGCTCGTTCGAACTAGCCTAATACATTTTCTTAGGCATGCGGAGAGGACGTTATCCAAAAATTTATAAAATCATTTACAGACTTTGTGAAAAATGCTTTCGTTTCTTCTTATTTCGCGATAGAAATAAAGGATCGAGATAAACACGCCGCGAGTCTTGGCTCTTTCGGTGAAGAGCGAGGAGAGGCCTTCCACCGAGACATAACAATCACGGAAGATGGGTATCAAGAAAGATGGTATATACACACATGATGACAGATTACGTTTGGAGTTTGATGCGCGACTGCCTCGATAAATCTCACTCAAGAAAATCATGAAAAACAAGCTGACGTAATGTAAAAATATTTCGCAAAGCTTACATTTTTCAATAAAATTAGATTTAATAAAAAAAAATAGTATATTGTTGTGTTCTTACGTAGAATATCAATATTGACGGGCTATATTTATCTAGATGGGTTGAAAAATTGCATTTTTCAAGAATATTTAGGTTCGATGGTATCACCTTCTAGCTATATTCCCTGGAAATTTTATTAAAATATTTACGGGGCTTTACCAGTGTGAACGCTGAAAATTTCGATGATTTTCGGGATTTTTTTTTACAGCGACTCAACTGTTTCGGAACATTAAGAATTTTCAAGTCCATCGGATAATTGCTCTTTGAGTTACAATGTCAGCAAATTTAAAGAATGTCAATTTGAGAAAAACGCGTTTAAAGATTCAACTATCGATTTTAGCAAGATAAAATGATTTCAGCTACAGCCTTGAAATTTTTACAGGATCTTTTTGAAAGTATAAACTGTCGAAGAAGGCAAAAAAATCGATTTTTTGAAAATGTCACACTGGTATAGCACCTTAAATGAGCTATAGCTTCTAACAGCCTTCAACTTCAAACTTTAAACGCGTTTTTCTCGAAACACTGTGTTCAAAGTCGGTGGACATGATATCTCGAGAACCCCTTGACGGATTGTTTCCAAATTTACAGAAGATACGATAAGAATCGTTTAAAGGTCGCTGACGATCTTCTTTTTTTCAAATCGATCTTCATTTTTTAATAGTCGTAATAAAATTACGCTTTATTTCACACATTTTCTATGGTCGATTTTAAATTCGCTTCCATCTTGTTTAAAAAAAATTATTGTCTTAATCGCCGATCGTCAATGACTCTTATTTATTGTTAACTTATATAACCCGTTTGATTTTAGATTTCTGTTAGACCGTTTAAGCTGGACAATGTCCACCGCTAAAAGTCGCGAAAAAAATGTCATCATCAGCCGGTGGCCATGTTTTTGTTGTTTTTCTGTACTTTTTGGTGATTATATTATTAAAGGCTCTCGATACACGTACCTTTGTGTTAAAAAAAATGCGTTATTATTTCACCAAGAATTCCGCAGAAAAAATTGTTCGAATTTTGCTATTTTTTTTCAAGCTTCTAGGTAGATGTAGCCTCTTAAGGGGAGGTACCTGAGTAAACGGCGAGAAAAACAGGTAAATTTCTGGAACTTTTATCTCAAAAACTAATTTTTCGATTGTATCCGGTTTTTTTTAAATTAGAAAATATGTACATAGAGGTATGTTTAGGAATTTTTTAAAAATAAATTCGTTGCCTGCAAGCGATTCAAACGCGATTATCTCGAAAAATAGTTTTCGAAAACGGCTTGTCCGATCTTGTCCAAATTTGGATACAATATTCTTCGATAGTTTTTTCTCGTTCGCCACGTAGGGGTTTTTCATTTGATTGAACCATTGCTTTTTTTATGCAATATGTATGCAATCCAAAATCGTCGGAAATTGCGAACGAAAAACGAATGTTAAATTAAAACGGTCGCAATTCCGTCAAAAATGAAAATTTCAAAAAAATCCTTCGTGCCGAACGAGAAAAATTATCGAAGAATATTGTATCCAAATTTGGACAAAATCGGACAAGCCGTTTTCGAGATCCATCTGGCACCGACTTAGAAAACTATGTTTCGAGATAATCGCGTTTGAATCGCTTCCAGTCAATGAATTTATTTTAATAAATTCCTAAACATACCTCAATGTACATATTTTCCAATAAAAAAAAACCCGAATCCAATCGAAACATTAGTTTTTGAGATAAAAATTCCCGAACTTTACCTGTTTTTCTCGTCGTGTACTCAGGTACCTCCCCTTGAGAAATACGATCAGTGTAGAGATAAGACTCAGAAAAAAATGTACAGTTCTACGGCACCGAAAGGCTATTGAGCTGTACAATCGACTAAATCGACCGACCAATATATAACACGTTGTACGACATTTATTCTCTTTTCGTCACAACGCTCTTCGTAATTCCCCATTGAATAAGAATAAATGAGAAACATTCGGCGAAGAGGAAGAAAATATCGTGAGGCGAGGAGAGCCCAACGACGGGAAATGCGGGCTTGAGTTACAGCAGCGTGTACAGAAGTTATTCACGGGTCAAAGCTGACCCAGGTCAATCTGTGTGATTCTCCCTTTTCCCCCCTGTAGCCGCCTCCTAGCGTAAAGTCACGCCTACGCGTACCATTTTTCCTCGCTCTCACGTTTTGATAAACCGTTCGTTTGCGTCTAACCCGCATAGGAGAGGTGAGACGAAGGTAGGTAGATAGAAGTAGGCAATAAGAGCGAGAAGTGGCACAAGCGACGGCATATGTTTATGATACAAATCAAAAAGTATGCTGGAGCCTTTCACCATCCATTCGGATGACCATGATTTTAATCTTTCTGTGTCCTGCTCGTTTTAGGCAACATTGTTGTTAATAACGACACAGTTTCCTAAAGCACGCAAGATTAGTATTATTATTATTATCATCGCCATCATTATTGTTATTATTATTGTTTTTTTTTCAATGTCGTTGTAATAATAATATTAGCAATAATCATATAATTAATGATAATTATGTTATCAATAATTTTGACAATAATAATTACTAGTATATATATATATATATATATAATTAGTATTCTTATTATTATCATCGCCATCATCATTGTTATTATTATTGTTTTTTTTCAATATCGTTATAATAATAATATTAGCAATACTCATATAATTAATAATAATTATGTTATCAATAATTTTGACAATAATAATTACTAATAGCAATAATAATAAGTGCGTTATCCAAAGCAATAAAATGTAGTAATAATACTTGTTATTGTCATTATTGTTATTTTAACAACGTGAATGATAATAATGAGAACAACATAAATATAATAACAAATCAGCAACAAACGCTAATAAGACCAATTATAGTAATAATAATTATTGTAATAATATCATGATAATTATTGTAATAATAACAATTATTATTATTATAATCACCATTAGTATTTCTATTGCTCTTGTTGCTCTATTACTACATTTATGTTATTTCCATTATTAATCATATTATCATTATTATTGCTATTTTTTGTTACTACTATTATTGTTGTTTTTGTCGTTATTCAGATATACATTTCGTTTTTATTATAATCATTCGTAGTGATGATAATTTATCCATTTTTTCCGCACACGCAAAAAATTTGTTATCATCAGAGTTATATAGAGAAAAAAATTGATCAAGTTATTTAGAAAAGTAATGGAGGGGGATTAAACTGTAATTTGAATGAGTACAGCCCAGAAGACAACAAATGGACATTGCCAGAGATTTTTTTCGATTGAAAGCAAGTGGGAATTATCGAATTGCAGTTGCCCCCCCCCCCCCCCTCTCTCCCTCTCCCCACTCTTTTTCTCTCTCTGCTACCGGTATAGAGAGAAAACGGAAAAACATCCGCGTTTTCCGGAAACACGTCGGGCGAAGATAAATCGCACGCTAACTGTCAGTGTATGCATACATGTCTACAAGTGTGAAGCATCGTCATCAGCTGCTTGCAACAAGACTGCATGCGCAATCGGAGCACCGTAGTACACATACTCATATTATTTACAAACACTTTCTCCGTACACCGTTGCGCGCCAACTTAATGTGCCTTATGAGCTCTTGTGTTTCTGGTTTGCCGAAGACGCTACACACGAGTGCGCTCCGGACTTCGAACTCTACGGGAATATTGCGTAAAAGTGGCAATTCGCAAATTTTTTGTTGCCGTGCTTATTCGCCCTCGCGTATTTCTCATTGTGCCATAAATCGTAGAAAAAAGTATTGTTGTATCGGCTGTGAATCATGGGAATAGGATCTCTCATGTTTTTTAGTACAATAATAAATTGTCGTGATATTAGCGAAATTTTTAATGATTTATGTTTTTTATAATTATTCTTCTTTTGTTTATTTATTATTGGCTAATTACGTGATATATTAATGAGATTTATTTATTATTTGCAAATTATTCATTGTATTGACAACTTTTATTTATTATAAATTATTCCGGCTTTAGCATTGTTATTAGTTTATTTAATTACAATTCGCGACAGCGAATTTTTAATGATTAATGCTTTTCCGATTATTCATGAATTATTGATGTATTATTGGCTGGGGCCGTCCATATATTACGTCATCGATTTTTGCTGATTTTCGACCCCCCCCCCCCTACAATCATCCTATCGTCATTTCCTAATGACCCCCCCCCCCCTCTGGCAAAACTGACGTCATTACCAGTTTGGCAAAATTAAAACATTTGCGGATTTGAGAAAAATTGGGTAACATTAAAACATTTTGTTATAGAATCACCTTTTATTATTTTGTACTTTGGCAATGTTTATTAATATAATAATATTATTCTTCCCTATTCTTTAGTTTTCTGTGGATAGCTCCCACATTTTGTTATAGAATCATCTTTTATTATTTTGTACTTTGGCAATTTTCATTAATATAATAATATTATTCTTCCCTATTCTTTAGTTTTCTTTGGATAGCTCCCACGGAGTTTTCACCCATTCTTGCAAATCCTGGATCACGGGTAATATCTCCGTATCCTCCCCATATTCATTTTGGCTCGATCGAACTATTTTCATAGGTACGCTGTTATTTGAAGTTCTCGAACATAATGTAGACAAACCTTATGTAATAAATAAATAAATAATGAGTTCAATAATTAATACCATTAGGTACTTGCAAAATATTTTTCGTTACTCATGCGGGGAAACCTCTCTAGTTGTACAATATACTATTGTACATTTTGAATTAACTGGTATCACAAGAATGACGTCAATTTCGAAACGCCCCCCCCCCCCCCCCCTCATCCATCATTTACCGTTATCCGCAGAGGAACCTCCCCCCCCCCAAATTTAGAATGACGTAATATATGGACGGCCCCGCTGCATTAATTAAAATTCGTAACATTCTCGTGATATTGGTGATTTTTTCATTATCAATGATTTTTATCATTATTTATTCATTATCTATTATTGATTGGCTTATTATTCACTGTATTGACAACATTTATTTATTATTGGCTCCATTATTTTTATTCGTTTCTTCAATTCATATTCGTGATATTAGCGAATCGCGATGTTATCGTTTTATTAGTGATTTTTTTTATGATTGGTGATTTTGATCTAATTATTTATCTAAGTATTTGCTAATTTTTTATTTATTGTTGGCTTCGTCATTTTCATTCGCTCTTTTAATTAAAATTCTTTTTTTGATGCCTTTATAGAGCTAAACATAACACTTTTTTATGTTCAGTGCAATGAAATAAAAGAACTTGATATACAGCTTTAAGATTACCGGGAAAAAAATTGTTATCACAAGATATGTATCAAGATACGTACGATGGCAAACATAAGTGTGCATGCTTGTGTTTGATTGCGAATCGTGTTTTTTAAAATTAATCTTGGCTTTCGTGTTGCGATATAAAATGTTTGGGGTTCTTTGGGTTGAGTTTTAGCTGCGAGGCAGGTGAGATGCGAAAAATATTGCCGACTGTTGTTTGTCTTTGTTTGATCCAATTAATTTTTATGCGGTGCAGCTTATTCAGCAGAACGTGGTCGTAGAAATTAAGCAAATTAACGGTGCGAATTAATTTCATTGCAATTATATGAACTTCAATTAAATTACAAAAAATTATGTAACGATAGTAACTTTTTGTTTGTATTTATTTATTTAATTTTCACCATTTCATTTTGTTTTTCGTTTTATTTTGACAATTTTTATTTGCACCTCTGGTTGTATCGGTATACAAATTATTCACAAAAATAGTTGATTCAACGTCCAACGATGTAAAAAATTATCGCTATTAAATAAACCGCGTTAAATGTCGTCTGCAGTTTTCGTTTATCGATTATACTTCACCTCGTTACAGAACGCGATAAAAAGGCAGAAAATATTTTGATCATTCTTTGGAATTGTTATGCGTTTTATTCAATAAGTACTCGATAACGAACGATCTTGTTTGTTGGTAGAACTCAACGATAAGTCGCCCAATTAGCTGGATATTTGTCGATCTTCACTCACTTTCTCGGAGTTGACTCAGAAAAACGATAAATGCGTGGGTCGATGATTGATTATGAAATTTGTATCGTTTTGAAACTGCCTTATCGTTCATATTTGTGCAAAAATCCTGTTGAATCATCGAATTGCATACAAACTCGCAAGCCAACGTAATTAGTGTCGCTTTAATTTTTTCACGCCATTTATCTTCTGCCCAAAAACTTGGATCACTTGTTGCAAAAACCATCACGGACGCACGGTCAAACAAAAATTAATTTTTTCATTGAAAATCAATTTTTCCATGTAAAACCAATTTTTCCATGTAAAACCAATTTTTTTCGTCAAAAATCAATTTTTTATTTGAAACCAATTTTTCATTAAAAAATTTTTTTTTCAATATAAAAATCCATTTTTTCATTCAAAATCAATTTTTCCATTATACATCAATTTTTCATTTGAAATCTATTTTTTCATTTAAAATCAATTTTTTCACTCAAAATCAATTCTTCCATTGTAAATCAATTTTTTCATTTAAAATCTATTTTTTTTATTCAAAAATCAATCAAAAATCAATATTTTTTGGTTGTCTATATTTCTTCGTGTATCCCTTTGCCCCTCTTTACCTTCGTTTCACTATCTCCAACAACAAACAAACAAAACGTCACGATCACCAAAGTTCGTTTCCGGCGTCGTCACACATCCCTCGAAATTACGAAAAACTTTGACCGTCGCGTTGGGACTTCATGGAGCCGTTAAACTGCCAGAGATTGGTAGATCGCCGACCGGATCTTATCGGTCAATATCGACGAATCCTGCCAACTTTCACTCAACCCGAAAAAGTCCCTTTTTCGTATTGCCCTTCAAATGTTGAGCTTCGAACGTGCACGAGACGAGCTGCGCGAGAGTCACGAAATAATGAGAATTGTCGAAACTCCGTTATGGAGTCGACTCGACGTTTCGCGTATCTGGTTGGAGTGTTTCACTCCTGGAGAGGGACCCTTTCTGGATACACGAGAGGAGCACAGGCTCCTCTCGGGCCACACCGACCGCTCGCCTACCCACATGGTGGGGAGGATCGAGACGTCGAGAGGATCGAGTATAGTAGGGATGTGCGAAAGAGGAGAGCCTCGTATAAGAAGAAACGAGAAGGACGTACTGAGAGAGAAATTTGAAGGTAGACGAAGACAGTGGAGCAAAAGAGTCGCCTTCCCCGTGGACTCATGCGCATAGGTATATATATATATATATATATATATATATATATATATATATATATATATATATATATATATATATTTACACTCGGTTACCTGAGATCTCGGTTCTACCTGAGCATGTTTTCCTGCATATATATATATATATATATATAATGATGACTTACCAGACATTCGACTTCGAGGACCGTCCCCATAGTAGCTAATTGTTCCCATACTCAACATTACGTGAACCGCAATGCCTTTAAAATCACCTCTGAATAAATGTAAGCATATTTATATAAATATGATTTCAAGGCTCGTTCTGCCCTCGAAATCCACGATTCGTTCACAAAAAATTTAAGGGCCGATCTCGAAACAGCCAAATGGACTAATAGCCACCATTACATAGATATAACGGATTCAAAATATCCGTTTCTCATATATACGGATGTATTTGTGTGTGTGTGTGTGTGTGTGTGTGTGTGTGTGTGTGTGTGTGTATATATATATATATATATATATATATATATATATATATATGGTAAATATATATATATATATATATATATATATATACAAGCTATGTAAAAGGTAAATATCGTAGTATAGGACAAAAGTTCTGTCTATACTATATATATAGCTTCATGTCCATTCCTATTATACCAAGTTGTACGCACTGGCGTAGCCAGGAAGGGGCAGGGGTCGGCACGGCTCCCCCCAAAAATCTTAGTGCCCCTTCAGACATAAATTGACTCAAAATTAAGGCGGCATATACATTTACAACGAAAAAAAAATTGATTTATTTTTTTTTTTCAAACGATACAACTATATACGTAGAATTATTTTCCCAAAGTTTCAAAGCGAAATTCGAAAACCTTCAGGCGTTGCAGCCCGTCAACGCTGTGCCTCACTGCTCGGATTTCGAACTTCAAACAGGTTTTTCTCAAAACTGCATTATGAAAATTGGCGTGCAGGATTACTCAAAAACTATTAAGCTGATTGAGTTGAAACTTGGTAGAAATATTGACAATATTGGTACCTTCTACTTGACGAAAATTGGGGAAAAAACGACTTTTGTAATCCACATTTTACAGAAATGTTGATTTTTTTTGTGAATGCGTGCCATTTTCTCAAATCTGCATTTTTTTAATTTTTGTTACCATCACATAGAAACTATACGTGTTGTGACTGAAAAAATGTTTGAACTTTTTTGCAAATCAAAGCCTACGGGATTCGCAACTCCCGCGGCGACTTTGCTGTAACACTCTGCCACAGCTTCGCCATTGTGATGATGAATTAATTAAAAAAAATTGTTTCGTATACTTAAATATACCATTAAAGTATACCTAAAGTTTGATAATTGTAAAATAATTATTTCTTAGTTTAAAAAATCTATCAATATTGCTTATTTTTTCTGTCTAAATGTATATCCCGCCTTAAGTGAATTCAAATAATTGATTCATTTTGTTTCAGTTTCATCCAAGCAAGCATAAATAAATAGTTCGTAATTTCGTAGTTTGTATTAAAAGTAGCTATTTCATTACGCAAAATAAGTAGATATTTAAATTTCATAATTGATGTAACTGTGGGCAGAAGCAATACTTTTACCGTTAGCTCATGCAGTTGACCCATTTTTTAATTGGATATAAAGAACGGGGAGAATTTCATCAATGATTATTTAAAAATATTAATAATTTACATGTCTTCATGCTTTCATTTAAAAATGATGAAATAAATGCTTGAAATGTTAGAAGGCATATTCAAAAGTCACTGCTGAACATAGAGAACGAAATTGTAAAAAATCCAAACTAAAAAAGTGTTGGGCCGATTTGCCGAAAAATAGAAAGTTAAGATTTATTTAATCGTACCTACTGAAAGTAAAGCTTAAAGACTGGTAACTGCATGAAACACGATAAAAAATGAGTTGATTATTTTCTAAGGTATTGCAACAGTTTGAGCGTGCGATTATACACCTAGATGGTCGAGGTCGAGGATTTAGAACCTACACTATGGGCCTGGTATCGATGATTCCATGTAATTTGACAAATTTCATGATTTATTCATTCCCAATTTTTCAAACGCGTTTTTCCCAAACCACGTTTTTCAAATCGGTCCCCAAAATTTCTCGAAAACCAATGAACCGATTGCCTTAAGGTTTTTTCGTGGTTATTCTATATACCGTTATCTAGTACTTGTCATAGGATTCTTTTCCGTTACTTAGTTTTGGTTTTATAGGCACAATAATAACTCATTTTTGGCCCAAAAATCACTATTTATGTTCAAACGTCCACCATTTTGTCATACATCGATATTTTCAAAATCGGCTATGACAAGTACTAGATTATAGTATCTAATTTAATAATCTTTTTGGTTTTTTTTTCAGATGATTTTTGAAGAAGAAAATTAAACATATTTTTGAATGTATATACTTTTAGATAATTAAAACCCCAAACCGAAATTTCAAATAGTTTTCCTTGAAAAAAATCACATGAATGACCTTTTTCCGGCTCCTAGGTGTATATCTCCCCTTAAAGCTTCATGTTTTATGCGTGTCCCTTGATTGTCGTCTATGATTTAAATTTTATTTCGAAAAAGACGATCTTGAACAAAACCACTTTTTTGTCAGGCTGGCGCCCCCTACGTCGCCCAGAAAAAATGCTGCCTACGCCAATGCTTGTACATACATTGGGAAAGGTTGTGTGTGTGTGCGAGCATGAAATGTATACGAGGTGGTATGGAGTGGACGAACGACGAAGACGTAGCAGGTAGCTCGGGCCGTGGACCTCTTTGACCAGCGTACAACCTGACTGCCAAAAGTATAGACGAACTTGTGGGTTTTTCGAGTCGGAAATTGCCAGCCAGCAGTTACCTACGTTACAAGAGACGTCCCAGTTTTTATTTTCACTTCTTACAATCCCAATTTACAAGTGAAAGAGATATCCTTTTTGTGTATTAAAAAAAAGAAGATTGCGTTTTGCAGGGCCGTTTTCAAAAGTTACTTGGGAGTTTTTACTGTGCATACTTGGTATATGTGATCGGTGGAAATGGCAGAAAATAGTAGATAGCGGTAAATAGTAAAATTTGCGCAATTTTGGAGCTGCCTCGACATTCCAAAATTTCATCGAACGATTTTTTTAGTTGTACATTTCTAAAGAATAGTTTTATATTTGTGTGTGTGTGTATATATATTAATATATATATTTATATAAATGAGAAAAATGAAAGATATAGAGTTTTTAATGAAAACTTGAATTTTCGGGAAGCTTGAGCGACCTCTAAATATTTTTTGACGGCTTGCAGTTTTTGGGACAATTATTTTTTTTCTTTAAAGAAGATAATTGAATAATAGAGGGAAAAAATAGAGCCAAAAGTGGGCCACCATCATATATATATATATATATATATATATATATATATATATATATATATATATGAGGGTGGTCCACTTTTGGCTCTATTTTTCCCTTTTTCTCACTATTCGATTATGTTCTTCAAATAAAAAACAAAATTGTTGCGAAAGCTGCAAGCCATCCAAAAATATTTAGAGGTCGCTCAAGCTTCCCAAAAATTCAAATTTTCGTTAAAAACTCGATTTTTTTTCTTTGTTCACGTTTCACCCATGTATTTCACGCTTTATAATTTTTCAAATAACCTCGCGAAACTTCTAGCTGCCCACTGAATATTTAGTGGTCGCTCAAGAGCTTTCAAATTTCCAGTTTTCGCAACTTTTTTAACTTTTCTCACTCATTAATTTGACGCTTTGTAAAATTTTTAAAACATTTGATCCTTTTCTCTTTAGAAACAGATTTTTAAATCTTACCCCACACTTCTAATCCAATAGGACGACCTATAATGTTGTTTACGCACAAGAGCTGTAAATAATTATTTTATGAGAACAAATATTACAACTCTTGGGATAGAAGTGTGAGGTAAATTTGAAAAATCTGTTTTTAAGGAAGAAGGAATTGTTTGTTTTGAAAATTTTACAAAGCGTCAAATTTGTGAGTGAGAAGAGTAAAAAAATAGTGAACATTGGAAAATTCGAAGGTCTTGAGCGACCACTAAATATCCATTGGCCGCCTAGAGCTATCACGAAGTTTATTTAAAAATTATAAAGCGTAAAATCCATGGATGAGAGGTTGACGAAAAAAAAATCGTTTTTTTTTTCATGAAAATTTGAATTTTCGGGAGGCTTGAGCGACCTTTAAATATTTTTGGACCGCTCGCGGCTTTCGCGACATTTTTTTTTCTTAAATGAAAATAATTGGATGATGAGCAAAAGGAAAAAAATAGAGCTCAAAATCGTGCCACGCTAATATACAGGGTGCCTCTCTTATCTCTGCCGCCCGAAATAACTCGGTAATTATCGACGTTACAAAAAAATGTTCCAGACAAAAGTTGTACGGTGTGAAAGGGGCCATCAAATGCGACAATTTATTTTTATTCCGGTGGAGGCACTGACGCACAGTGAAGGTCACCTCCACTTGTTGAAATGGAATGGTACATTTTTTTCAACCATCTTGTGGAGCACCTTAAGCCGTATAAAAAACATTAGGGGGCCAAAGTCGTTCAAGGTCATTCAAGGTCAGTGTCGATTATTCAAATCTAAATGACCTTGAACGACTTTGACCCCCATAATGTTTTTTATGCGGCTTGAGACGCTCCACAAGATGATTGAAGAGATGTACCATTCCATTTTAAAAAATGGAGTTAACCTTGACTGTGCGTCAGCGCCTCCGCCGAAAAAAAATGGTTGCATTTGATGGCCCCCTTCACACCGTACAACTTTTGTCCGGAATATTTTTTGTGACGTCGATAATTACCGAGTTATTTCGGATGGCAGAGATAAGAGGGACACCGTGTACACACACACACACACACACACACACACACACACACACACACGCGCGCGCGCGCGCGCGCGCGCACACACACAAATATATGTATATATTTTGAAAAACGGAATTTGTATATTTACATTTTTGTGCTGCATTTAGAATAAAAATTCAGAGATACAAATGTGAAGGGGCGAGTATCTCCCTCGGTAGTTTTTTTTTACTCGGATAATTATCATTTCCTCTCCGGAAGTCTCCGTGCCGTAGACTGATTTCTTGTACCGGACTTTTCTAAATCGGGAAACACGATGAGAAAGTATAACTTTCGCGATAAATATTTTTTTACTCTCATCTATTTGTACTCCCATCTATGACAAACAAAACGATTCTGAACATTTAGAATTCCAAACAAAACAAAAAAATGCCAACCGATCGTGCATTTTTCTTTCAAACAGGAAGTAGTGAAATCCCGTGTGTTTTTTCTTCGAGCTCCCAAATTTTCGAGCCGAAAAATTCTAATTTATTTTGAGCCAGGGATAAAAAGAACGTCACCCTCTCGTATTTTTCTCATCCGGGAAAAAAGTATTCGAGATGTACGAAAATCTGCCGCGAGTGAGAACAAAATATGGCGGCTTACCGTCTGCGTATAATCGAGCCACTGCTTCGAGTCGATCTTCTTTCGACAAGACATCGCGGCAGAGTGTAAAAAAAAAGAATTATCCGTTTAATCGCGCAGTCTTATCGTCAACGGAATACAGCACGCGTACAGTTGACGCCAATTTTCTTTAAACTTCACCAAATCCACGTTTCACTCAGGGTCCGTATAGATTTCCACCGTGACTCGAGCCTGTCATTTTTTTCGCGCTACGTGTGGCTTCGATGTGTATTATCGTATGTCCTCGAGCTCGTCGCGCAGCGATAAGAAATTCAATCCTCCGGGCGCGTCCATGACTTTCCAATTTATTGCGAGCCAAAGTCACCAATAAATTCACTATAAATTCACTTTTATATTTATTTTTGTCACTATCGTTTGTATTATTATTGTCATTATTATTCGTATTATTTGGCACCGTTTATTAATCCGGAATCGAGCACCAGTCTCGTCCTCTCGAAATATTCAATAAAATATTCAATCACTCACCCAAATACCCTAATTCTCAACTTTCTCGATCTACGAAATAATTTTATGCTTCTCGTGCGGGAAATTCGATCTTTTTTGTTTTCGAATCGGAAGTCACTCGCGCAATCGTAGAACTGACACGTTAAATTAATCAATTAACGTCACGTTGAATTAATTAATTAGCAATCCTTTCACCGTTGAAGTGGATAAATTACGATAAATTATTGTGAAATATATATATATATTTATAACTGTTTCTGTGACGGTAGCCGGATGAAATTTTAGCTTGGCGTGCAAATAAATTGCACTGGGAAGACGAAGACGACACACGATGCCACGACGAACGTAATGCGACAGTGAGAACGAGAATGCTTTAGAATTCACCACGCCGAGACAGAACTTCAGGTTATCTCTGGCGCGACGTTTTCACGCTGATAATGATAATCATAACAATACCAATAATGATAAAAATGATCGCGAAGATAATGACGTCGTTAGCTCGTCGTGAGCTTCTTTATTACGCCCATGTGTACACGAGGTGTAATTATACGCGAAGAATAATCGAATAACGATGCGAATTTCAGATGCACCGTAAAGTGATCGATCGATCGTTAATTATCGATTCATCGATTCATTGGAAAATGTATTTTCTTTTAATTGCCATTGAAGGTCGTTCCTCGGTTGAAATTCGATAACAAAGTGAATTCCGACCTTTCGACACTTTTGACAATGATAATATTTGCGAAGAATCTCGACGATCGCAATGTCAGGTGTGTGTTTTCACCAAACTGCGCGAAACACGGGAGGATATTTTTTTAGCTGCATCCACACAACGCATCAAATATGTCCAATTGTTTGAACCCTTCGTTTGTGAAATTTCCGCCGTAAAATAAATCCGGGAAATTCCAAGCTCGAGGGAAAAGGTGATATCTTGCTTTTTTTTAACTTTCTTGATTTTTCTTTGTTTTCCCGCGTTCTCAGCCGCGAAGTTCACGAAGAGTTTCCGAGCGGTCGGCTTCGAAAGCGAGAAAGAACTGACTCGTAACGGCGACAGCAGCAGCGGAGAACTCGCGACGTGTTTATTCCTATGGCGGGGCTTTTACACAAGCATATTACTCGGTAAACTCGTAGTACCTACACGTATGTAGGAAAAAAAGAAGAGAAAAATTTCCACCGAGGCGAAGAAAGAGACCACCGCGCCTAACCAGTTGCCGTAGACTTCCGGTTTACCACCGAAACCGCGCGAGCCTCCGGAGCATTGCGTCACGCACCGAGTATACGTTCATTTTTAATATTTCTTTTTCTCTTTATTTATTTTATTCATTTTTACGCGGTTTACGTACGCGATATCGCGGAGACCAGAGAGAAAGAGCACTTTAGTCCGGTGGATGACGAATCGTGACCAGGATGATCGTGTGTGCGTGACTGCGTATGCAGCGGCCATTTTTCTTCGATACGAGCTTTTATCGCAATTGGTCACGTTTATGAAATGGGCCCCGGAAATGTCACTCTTCCGTGGGAACATTCTTCGGTTAAGGTTAAGTGGCTGTACCAGTGTGAACGCTGAGATTTGGGTGATTTTCGGGAATTTTTTGGAAGAAAAGTACTCAATTAAGGCGTTACGCCCACTTGTAGCGCAAAACAGGCCTTTTTCATGAATTTTTTAAAAGAAAACTACAAAACTTTTTTACTCGATCAATATACCATCTTAAAGAACACATCTTGAAGAACTTTCGGTAATTATTTTATTGAAAAATATTACATTGTTTAGTGGCAAATGGCCGTCAATGAAATAATGTTTTTGTATACACGGTTTGCGGTGACCAACATTGCGGCGAAGTGGATCATCTGAAAAAAAATGCGGATGGATTCAGTCAAATATAAGTATAAACTAGCCTTTAATCGAAGGATTTAAAAAAATATTCATTTTTCACAAAATGGCGGACAGTCAAAGTTAATGGTTCGATTTTAACGAAAAAAGGCCGTTTTTTGGCTACAAAACGGCCATTTTTTGTCGAAAAAAAAATCGAACGATTAAAAACTACATTTTTATGTATTAAGTAAGCCTGCAAAATTTCAAGAAGATCGGTTCATTAGTGTTCGAGTAATCTTGGTCACCGACTTCAGAAATGCCATTTTGAGAAAAACGCGTTTAAAGTTTCAATTTCCGGTCGTTTACACAACGGATTCTTCTCTTTCAACGCTCATATCTCAGTCAATTTTGTTCGGATCGACTTGAAATTTTCAGGACATATTCTCAGATACTTATACTTCAAAAAAATGCAATAAAAAAAATCGATTTTTTCAAAATCGCAAGTGGGGGTAACCCCTTAAATGTTTTGGAAAATTAAGAATACATTTGGCTATATTTGACCTATATTGCATAATTTTTTCATAGAAAAATATTGAGATTCAAGCGACTTTTGCACTGCTTTCGGAGGCGCCAAAAAAAAAGTTCCTCCACTGCTGACGTGATTCCGGTCGATTGAGTAGCTGAAACCGAAAAAGGAAAAAATGTCGTTCAACTGGAAGGTATTTCCTGTACAATGACGTAGGATTTTCAAAAAATATCAAAATCCAACAAAATGGCGTAGTTATGAAAAAAAGTTTATTTTCTTGCCTATAGAATGGTCGTTCTTTTCAATGCCAAATCGTCCATTTTCATCCAATCAAAAATATCTTACGTCATTGTAGAGTAAATATATTCAAGAGTACTCAGTTCAAATTTCAAGTCAATCGGATGATTGCTCTTTGAGTTACAATGTCAGCAAGTTTGAAAAAACTAATTTCAAGAAAAACGCGTTTCGAGATTTAACTAACGCATTTTATACCTACGAGCGGTTGCTCTTCAGAAGGCTGCCATTCGAGGAGTATTAGAGATACGGCCTCAACATTTTTACAGGATATTCTTGAAAGTATAAACTGTCGTAAAAGGCAAAAAAAAATCGATTTTTTTTAAGCGTCACACTGGTATAGCCCCTTAACCCTACGTTGATACTCCGGCCATTTTTACCCGGACAAATATGAAATGCAATGCTCACTTTTCCAAAATTTAAAGTTTTCAATAATTTTTTACAACAATTCAATTTCATTTTTTTCCGAATTTTGATTATACAGACATGGTGAGAAATGTTTAAAGTGTATGTCTGATTTTTTTCAACAAAAAGTACCAGCTCGTTTTTAGTTAATAATAAATATAAGCTTTTATCGCAGAGGTCACGTCTACCAAATGGGACCGGCAAATGGCACTCTACCGTGGGAACATTCTTCAGTCAAGGTTAACCCTACGTTGACCCACTGGTCCATTTTAACCCGAACAAATATGAAATGCAATGCTCACTTTTCCAAAATTTAAAGTTTTCAATACTTTTTTACAACAATTCAATTTCATTTTTTTCAAATTATAATTATGCAGACGTGTTAAGAAATATTTTAAACGTATGCCTGATTTCTTTCACTAAAAACCGACCGAAGGTCGTTAATGACAGGTGGATGAAGTACTATCCGGGTCAAATTGACCCAGCGTGTCAAAATCACGGCCAAACATATGTGTGTCAACGAACGGTTGATTATTATCGCCACTAGTGTCTAAGTTGAAGTTTTCCATATTCGAATTACCGTAACATTAAAAAAAATATAATACTGAAAAACGATAATACGAGAAAAAGAATTTGGCTTTCTAAAGATGGATTTTTGAGCCTCGATGCTGCAACCAAACTTTTCATTTAATTGTTATATTTGCAGTGATTAGTCGAAGTTTCACGCGCGTCAAAAAACGCGACTGAACATTTTCTCGCAAGCACGCGAACGCAAGATTCGTCCGTCAACAATTTTCTCTTAGGGCAAGATTTAACAAACTCAATGGTCTGCATCTACCTAAGTGGGTCAAAAAATGGCATTTTCCAAAAATATTTTTATTCGATACACTTTTTAGATATATTCCCTGGAAATGTCATTGCCATTTTCCTAAAATTGAATGAGGTACAGCTTCTACCATCAGCTGGGCGCATTTTTCTCGAAACGCTGTTTTTGAAGTCGGTGGACATGATATCTCGATAACCACTCTATGGATTGTTTTCAAATTTACAGAAGATATGAAGAGAAACATTTAAAGGTCGTTGACGATCTCACTTTTTCAAAATCGATCTTCATTTTTTAATAGCCATGAAAAAATGACGACATTTTTCATAGATTTTGTCTGCTAGAGTTTCAAATCGTCGCCAGGTTATGAAAAAAAAAAAAAATGATTAAAAAAAATCAACGATCGTCAACGACTCGTGTTTATTGTAAACTTGAAAAATCCGTTTGGGTTTTAGTTTTCAGATGGACCGTTGAAGCTGGAGAGTGTCCACCGCCAAAAGTCGCGAAAAAAATGTCATCATCAGGTGGTGGCCGTGTTTTTGTTGTTTATCTCTATTTTTTTTAAGTTCTCAATATATATAACTTTTCGTTAAAGAAATGCGTTTCTTTTTTCCCAACCATATCCCAGAAAAAAATCGACATTCGGCCATTTTTTCCGGGCCTCCAGATAGATGTAGCTCCTCAAAATTAGACTTTTCTATCGAACTTCGTAATACGATAATTAAAGGGAAAATTCTGTGTGGGATTTGAACATTGTTTTGGAGGATAACATTTTTTTACGACACGACTGAATTTTCAATGAGGCGTTAATTGTTGCAATTATTTTTGTTAGTTTAATAACAAATAGATATTATAATAATAATCGTTGATAGTTATTAGGCAGTTACAACATAATTCCGGTGAAACTAAAATGGCGTATTATTAAAAGAATCGTTTTATTCGCTCCGACGAATAATAATGACGAAAAATCGATTGCACGATCGCCGGGATCGAGCTGGTTGGATCAAAGATAAGCGATTTTTTTTTTCATTCTACAATTTATTCGATCGACTGACCCGGTGGCAAAAAAGGTGCAATTTTTAAACTCCCGGTGTAAGTTAAGGTAGTACTAGCGGATTGACTAGTCAACAGAAAATCTATAAATTATTGAATCTGAAAAAAGCAAAATATAATGTATTTGGGTATAATAATAAACATGATACAGAAAATGATTATTTGAGAAGTGCATGTAATAACGGTATGTATTATAGTTTGGTAAGCGAAGTAAAATCGCAATCAGATTTGATTTGAGTTGTCACAGTCCGCCATTTCATAATTCTTGCAATATCCGTGGCAACGCTGTATTCAGGTGCTTTCGATACATGTCAAGCATGTGTTTGTTTACCGTATGTGTAATCGTGTGTTGTAGTGTATGTGTAATGTGCATATTGTAGCAAGAGAGATGGCAGACGCGGCAAGCGAACGCAAAAATGAGTCGATTGAATCGATGATATCTGCTCGAAATGTCCCGTAACCTATATTTATTATGGAGCATACGTGACCGCGACAGTTTTCGTGTTATTCGTCGCTTTTCGCATAGCTCTGATGTGACCGGCAAATATTATTATTTCCGTTCCAAAGTTCGATCCGCACGGATTCCCTATATGGTGCGGGTTAAATGCGTTGATTTCGTGAATTAATTTCTATTGTATTTAGCCGGTAAGGCCTGCAGAGTTTTCGCGGATGTCATTTTTTATGTTTCTACTACAGCATAAAAAAAAATCAACGTTTTTTCTAATGAGGAGGTTCGCGCACGTACTACCTTAAATAAGTCGACAATTCGCAAACTGGCGGAATGTGAATAATTCATCGAGGCGGATAAAAATAGCAGCTGGATCGATACACTGAATGTCCCATATTCGTGATTTTAAAAGATTGATCAGTTCAGGCTTCCTTTTTTTTCGTCCACGCAACCTGCGCGCGTTTCCCGACGTTGATTTTATTTCGTTTCGAGTTTTTTGTCGGTTTTTTTCGGAAACACGATGGAAACGACATTTCAAGACGTTTAGTCGTGCAAGTCTGACACATCGGAGATATCTCGGTGCTACGGTGCTTGTAACGCACGAATTGTTGTCAGGAACGAGATACGCTCGGTAGTGTGTTATATGCGCGTACATTTTTCACATTTTTCGTGTATGTTGCAATGTGCGTACAGGGCGCTCCTAAATCAACGCATTTTTACTTCATGTGGTATATCGATATAAAATAAGAGATTAATGGATCTCGAACGCTCATCTGGTGCATCGGGGACCGTTACAAAATTTATAAGTAAAAAAATACTTAAAAAAACATTTTTTCAAGGGGGGGAGTCCCCAAAGGCTCTCCCTCCTCGATTTTCACTCCGATTGACTTAAAACTTTGGGAGAATATTCTTGGCATATTGTACTATTATATAATAAAATATTTAAAAAATGCATTTTTGTAATTTTCAAACCCACGTAACCCTTTAACAATGTGGTAACGTATTAAAACTCGAGCATACAAAATCTATTTAAAAATTCGTCTACGTAACTATTAAAAAATGATCAATTTTTAAAAACGATATTAAAAAAAAACAAGCTTTGATTTAATGTACTAAAAAGTAGAAAATAATATTTTTTACCATGTCACCTATATAGTATATCACCTATAAATAAAAGCGCCGGGCTCTGAATTCTTTGAATGTTTAATAAATTTGATCAATTTTGTTTCATAATTTTTTTTTATTTTTAGAATTTTTTTTTGAAATCTAAGGTGGTTTTACAGTAAATTAAATATAGTTGATATGTTAACGGATTTAGGTGAATTAAAGATTATATGCCGAAATTTTGGGCGCCCCAAGCTTTTATTTAAAGCCACATAAAGGTGATTTGTTAAAAAAATGATTTTCTACTTTTTAGTATATTAAATAAAAGCTTGTTTTTTTATTAATATTTTTTTACATATAAATTATTTTATACTATTTAGTCTTTGATTGATTTTGCCAGTTAGTCGTTACTAGTAGTTTGCTAGTTTACGAGTTTGTACGTTAGGAACATGGGATGCTTGTAAAAAATGGCAAAGACTGTAATTTGGATTGAACTTACAACCAATTGCTGCATATAAACTTTTCACATACAAACACAGTCGGCTACGAATTTGTTTGTATGTGTGAGCTTCTATATGGATGATTAGATATCGCTAACTTTACATGAAAAGTTGAATATGTTATGGATATATATTTTTTTTAAGTTGAATCATTCATTGTCACCTTCCACATGCATGTTTGCAAAATTTCAGAGCTCTAAGTAGTCGGGAAGTGGGTGAAATGTCGATTTTCCGTTTTCCATCTCACAGAAAGTCAAGTTAAATAAAAGCTTGTAATTTACGAGGATCAAGCATTTTTGATATTCCGAAGAAGAGTAATAAAAAATGTAAAAATATTTTATTTTTATCGATTATAAATTATTTGTTGCTACTTACACATTGTAAAATCGCATTTTAAATGCAAGCTGTAATATATAATTTGTTACGATTTAATTTTTGTTTCCTTATTCAATTGCTTATCATTTATTTATAATTCTATTGTTTTTTCAAATTACGTATGCGCTTGCGAGCTTGTACGAATTCCCTTTCTTTTTTGGACGAGCCAAGTACTCGGGTCAATGATTATGCGAATTTCACGGCATTTCCGGATTACACTATTACTTTTGAATGGTCCTCTACATTACGAAACTTTACGTTGAAAGAAAACGGTAAAAATTCGTCTGCGCACGGCTTCGCTTATACGGACGAGCGCGTGGGTGGTATTTGTGCAAACACGTCAAATTAAGAGATATCTGGTGCCCTCCGTCCGCCGGCCTCGACATCTGGGAACACACGAGCGTTACTTCTGAAAGCGATAGGGAGGAATGACAAAAAGAGAACGAATACGGTAGCAGGTGTGGAATCCACAAAGGAAACTCAACAATGCGGGTCCTCATCATCCTGGCACGAACCGTCGCGACCTCAAAAACGTATGACTCTGTGTGACACTGTAGGTGACACTGTACCGATTAAATTACAATCGTCAACCTAAACTAAAATCAAGTACAAATACACTTTTTCGTAATTTTTTTGAAAAGAGACCACACGCTAAATTGTAAGCGGTAAAAATGTTCGTATTCATTGGTTCACTACGTATAGGCATTTTTTGTTCAAATTTAAGGGTGCCGAACAATTTCCCACAAGACAGTCGCTCAAAATTCGAAAAATACGAAAAACATTGGCAATTTTTCGGGTTTTTTAATATAACATGTTTTCGAGTTTTGGAATATAACATAGTTTGGGCACGCGTAAAAAATCGAAGGCATTTTTGTACAGTAGGCATTTTTTTTCGAATTTTGGAATATAACATTTTTTTCGTATTTTGGAATATAACATATTTTGGGCACTCGTAAAAATCGAAGGCAGTAGGCATTTTTTCAAAAAATGCAGGGTTAGCGCAAAATGTCACACAAGACAGTCGCTCAAAATTCGAAAAATACGAAAAACATAGGCATTTTTTCGAGTTTTGTAATATAACGGTAATTGGGCAAGCGAAAAAAATCGAAGGCATTTTTTTCGAGTTTTGAAATATAACATTTTTTTTTAGTTTAGGAATATAACATTATTTCGGCACGCGTAAAAAATCGAAGGCATTTTTCCAGTTTTGGAATATAAGATTTTTCCGGATTTTGGAACATGACATAATTCGGGCACGTGTAAAAAATCGGAGGCATTTTTGTAGAGTAGGCATTTTTTTCGAGTTTTAGAATATAACATTTTTTTCGAGTTTTCGAATAAAACATTTTTTTTCGAGTTTTAGAAAATATAAGATAATTTGGTCACCTGTAAAAAATCGAAGGCATTTACGTACAGTAGGCATTTTTTCAAAAATGCAGAGGCGGCGCAAATTCTCACACAAAACAGTCGCTTAAAATTCGAAAAATACGAAAAACAGGTATTTTTTCGAGTTTTGTAGAATAACATTTTTTTCGAGTTTTGGAATATAACATCATTTGGGCACATGTAAAAAATCGAAGGCATTTTTGTAAAGTAGGCATTTTTTCCAGTTTTGGAATATAACATTTTTCCGGGCTTTGAAATATAACATAATTTGGGCACGCGTAAACAATCGAAGACCTTACTGTACATAGTAGGCATTTTTTTAAAACTTACGTTTGACGAAAAATCTCACAGGCAGTCGCTTCAAATTCTCTGGACGCACAAAATTATCAATGACATTTTTTTCGCCATGTTAGTTTTTGCTTATTTATCGAAACAATCAATAATCATAAAAAACTTTTTTTTACGCACGAAATTAACAATGACATTTACCCCGCCATATTAATTTTTGTCTATTTATCGAAACAATCAATAATCATAAAAAAACATGTTTTTTACGCACGAAATTAACAATGACATTTACCCCGCCACGTTAATTTTTGGCTATTTATCGAAACACTCAATAATCATAATGGTCTTTCTTTCAAGGGTAATTGTGACTTTTTCAATATTCGGTACCTCGGTACCTCTCGTAATAAAAATAAAGTGAATGGCTTGACAACGACCTTTGGAATTTTGCCACGCACTGACATGTGGCTGTGTCTGGCGGTTGTTGGGTCTGGAACGTAATGTGTGTGGAGTGATCGGGTGAACGTAAAGTGGCAATAAAAAAAATCGCACCTATCGGCGAAAATCGATAAGTGCGGCATGACTCGTCTTACGTTATATGTGAAGACCCCGAGGGCATTGTAGCACGACCCTTGTTCGATTTAAAAGTACATCTCGTATTATATATTATGTATAAAGTGTACACATATACTTGTAGCTCTTTGTGTGTGTATATATGTATATCCATAAAGCATCCGAGCTTCCTTCTTGGCGGGATGTGATATTTATATTCTTTTTATACTTAACGTGACCTCATAAACTGCTGACCTGTACGCTCCTGTTGTACGAGTATAAATTCCAAGCTGTACTGATTCCTCATATTATTCTTATTCATTTTTCGAAATCGCTAATTATCTAGAATATTTTTTTTAATCTTCCTCTTTGATTGTTTTCACTGAACATTTTTCCAATTCATCACAATTCGTCTCTATAAACGATTTTGGCAATTTTTTGAAAATTTTCGTCGCTACACTGAGAAAAAAAATAATTGATCCAATATCATTGGTGTTATTGAATGAAATTTCGTTGATTCAATTGTAAAATTGTTGGTGTAAATAATCGGAATTATTAGTCCGAACAAAACGCTACTGACTTTAATAACATGATAAAATTAAAAGTTTTTTTTCATTCAAAAGATATATTATTAGCCGAGAACAATATATTATTGAAACTATCTAAAGAATTATCGCGAACAAATTATATAGTTTTGAATGCATTTTCTGCAACGAACAAAGAAGCGTTTAAATTCACAACATGAATATTGTTGATTTGAGTACACAAGAAAAATTCAATTTCGCTCGTTTGATTCAGATAATATTTCTATTGAGTAAATATGTTATTTCTTTCACCATATCCGATATTCATTTTCAAGTACATTATTCGTTAAAATATTAATATTTTATTTGGAATGAAAGATATTAAGCAAATGTCTGAATTGGTTAAAAAATTATGCGAAAATAAAATATGTTTCTTGCGCATTTGGTTGAAAAACTTCAACCAAATCATGGCCGAGCGCCACCGAAATTATAAGTATGAGGAAACCCGTAGTTCTCGGAGTAACCGCTAGAAGCCGCACGCGCGCTCGTTTCTCCCAAGCGTAGCGCGAACCGAAAATCTACTTAAACGCCGGAGAAACTCTAAAGAGTATCGCTTCTTGGCCTGTGGCTAAGATCAAAGTGTAGTATCTGTTCTTATCAGTTGAATCACTAATATTCTCTCCATGGATATTCTATTGCATATCTGATATTCTCTCCATTATTATCGTGGATGATCATTCTAATGCTCACTTTTTATTTAAGATTTAAAACAAATTGAAAAACTTACGTCTCATGGCATATTCGATTCGATGTAGTAAAGAAATAATTCATTCTATTGTTTATATTTTTGTACGAAATAAAAATTGTTGTAGCAACCGCTTAATTATTTCATTCATACATCTACGGATTGTACATAGAATGATTTCAACAGAATATAATTTTATTTGAAGGATAATGTAGATATTCAGAGAACAGAAGAGATTTTGAAATAAAATAATATGTTATTTGAATCAATCACATTTTCCAATATTTTATAGTATTGCAACAATCTCATATATTGGTGGCACTCCGCAGCAGCACATTTATTTGGATCAACCAATATATTTTTTTGAATCAATCGGTTTTTTTTCTCAGTGTAGATGTAAAAATTGTTCGCAATTAGAATTAAAACGAGCGGGTCTGACTTCTCGGACCAAATTTCGCATTTCCACTACGTTGGATCTACTCTGAGCGCGCATTCCATGGGACTTTCACTCGAAATTCTCGAGTCCTTTCTTCGTGATCGCTTTTAGATATTTTATTTTTAGGTTTCGTCAAGAAGACCCATTCACGGATCACTGAGCTTTACGGGCCAATAATGATTTTGAAAGTGCCATTGTTGTTTTGTTAATCGTATATAAGGTGTGAATTGACAAGAAGTATAATAATAATTCTGGTATGAAAAGTGTCAACGTTGTGGAAAATTGATTTTATCATTTGGACTTTGAAGGTCGCGTGTAATCTTCGAGGCACACACGCCGTTTGAACTATCTTTAGAATTATCGACGAAAAGCTTCCACGTGTGGATCGAAAAGTTTACGACCTACGCGAGCGTAATCGAGCTTCTGTACAAAGAACGTAACGTATTTTTCCTTTTAAGAAATTGTCACGCTCTGCCTACTTTTTTATTATGAACGATCCTGTTTGTTTGGAAATCGACAAATAATTGCTTCCAAGTATTCCCAAAAATGCCATATAATTTTTTTTTCTATTATGGGAAATTCCACCTCATTTCACCTAGCCCGTGACCCCAAACATTTTTGGTTTTACTGATTTTTTTTTGTAAAATTGTACCACATGATAGGAATATCGAGACTAATTTTTAGATTTTTATCTCTTCTCTTTTAGGAGTTATCATTTTCCAAAAAATCTCGATTTCGGAAGTTTTGGAAACGTTTAAACGCTGATAACTCCTAAACTAATTGAGATATCGACAAATGTCACGATATCATTTATTTTCATTTTGAAGCATACTATCGTTAAAAAATATGAAAAAATGATCAATTATCAATGTCAACGTTTTTTTCTTCTTCTAAAGTGAAAACAATTTAAAAAAAATATGATTGCCTTTTTTATTTAAAAAAAGAATTCTCTAAAATAGGGTGACTTATGCTATTATTTTTAAGGTCAGTCTCATCGTGGGCTCATTTTGCCTTCTATTTTTGTTCGAATTAATCATATTTTTTTAAAAAGATTTTTATCATTTTCGTCTACAATATAGTTCAATAGAAATTAAAATGATAAAAATCTTCTAAAAAATATGATTAATTCGAAAAAATAGATGGAAAAATGGGCCCACGATGAGACTAATCTTAAAAATCATAGAATGGGTCGCTCTATTTTAGAGAATTTTTGAAAAAAATAAAAAAAGGCAATCATCTGTAAAAAATATAGTTTTCACTTCAGAAGCAAACAAAAACGTTGACATGGTTACTTGATAATTTTTTTCATATTTCTTAAATGAAAGTGTGCTTGTAAATGAAACAAAATGATACAGTGATATTTGTCGATATCTCAATTAGTTCAGGAGTTATCAGCGTTCAAACGTTTTCATAACTTCCGAAATCGACATTTTCTGAAAAATCATAACTCCTAAAAGAGAAAAGATAAAAGTCTAAAAATTGGTGTGGATATTTCTTTCATGGGGTAAAATTTAACAAAAAAAAATCGTGGAAACCAAAAATGGTCGGGGTCACGGGCTGGGTAAAATGGCGTGGGATGTCCGATATATATATTTTTTTAATTCCAATGTTCCTTTGTATGCCCTTGTGGGCTTTGGCGATTCTCTTCTTCTTAGCCCCCCTCCCCCCCGCGAGAGCGGCTGAACGGTCACCCATTCGAGTATTGTCCCAGTCCAATCGACTGCGCGGCCCCTCTGTTGCCGGTCGTACCTAATTAATTTTTTTTACGATTTTCCGTAAAAACCTTTTCCTTGCCGGTCAACCAAAATGAACGTCGACCCTGATACCGCTTGAGATTCACTTATCGTAATGAAGATAGCACGAAGGCGACACAAGCGTGAAAACTCAGACGTGAAGCAGGTCATCTTTCCTTCCGGTCGCAGCTGATTCGTAATTATCAGAATTTTTTGGTCACGCTTTCGAGACTTGGGCACACTCGAATATATGCGTTTTAAATTAATGAATTCCATAGCGCAAGCGATTCTCAGCCACTGGAATTTTCGAGTGAGATTGGAAGGAAAGTTCGAGCTTTACATAAACATATAAATATGTATATTATACGAAGATTTGTTCAATTCAATCGATAAGAGAGAACGTACGACTATAATTTGGCTACATAACGAATAGAGGAAATATTATATACAACGAGTGATTCTTGTAAATTGAAAGTAAAAAACAATATCAAGGATTTTGAACAAATTGGTCCATTGTCATTCATTTAAATGTGATAATTTCATTTTTGTTGTATCAATATTTCGCACTAATATGTCACTTTTTTAAATCGATCTTAATTTTTTAATAATTACGTAAAAATGACGACTTTTTTCATATATTTTGCATGCTCGAGTTTCAATACGCCGCCACTGTGTTAAAGAAAATGATTTAAAAAATCAACGATCGTCAACGACTCGTATTTATTGTTAATTTGAATAACCCGTTTGGTTTTTAGATTTCAGATGGACCGTTCGAGCTGGAGAGTGTCCACCGCCAAACGTCACGAAAAAAATCTCATCATCTGCAGGCGGCCATTTTTTTGTGGTTTTTCTGTATTTTTTGGCGATTTTTTTTAAAGTCTCTCAATATATGTATTTCAGTGTTGAATAAAATTCTCTTTTTCACCAACCGTTTCTAAAAAACCAATCGAAACTTGGCCATTTTTTCGGGCCTCTAGATAGATGTACCCCTTAATGAATAGTAGGTTTTGCACATACACTTTTTGGGTTTCGGTCTTCATCTGAACATTCGCGCGCTTGTATAATTATAAATATTTCAAGTATCGTAAATTTTCTGTTTTCTGAGCTAGTGATTTTTTTCATTAATTTTGTCTGAAAGACAGCTGTTTTTTTTGGGGAAAAACACAAACCTCACGGTGTGCTTCTGAATACTAACAGTTATTGCAAAACCTCGTAGGCGCAATGTTCTTTTTTATTACTTCACTCTTCCCATTAACTCATTAATAAAAATGGCCTTATGAATAAAAATGGCACGATGTGTACATGCATCCACATTTTTTTTTCAATCCTTGTATCGTATAGACACGTAAAGGGGAAAGAAACGGAAGGCGAAACGATATTAGATCGAGAGTCGATCGCAACGATCGTGAAGGAATGCGAGCAGTAGGACAAGACATTCATATACTCATATATATATAGATGTATACCGCGGATATACGGGAACAACTCAAGAATCCTCTCGCGTCCCCGATAATCATCGCGAATATGGAGCGAAAGTCACGTATGTCGCTCTTTGCGAGTATTATACAGTGTAAAATATGTATCAACAATTGACGTTCGTCATTATCGCATGACAATTGATACAGTTCGAGAAGTGCAAATATTTCGAGGAATTAAAAAAAATAACGAAAAAAAAAGAAAAATCGCTTGAAAAAATATTATAATAATCGAGTTTTATTTGCACAACTTGCTTTACAAGTTTTTTACAAAAATGCTTGAAAAAATATTAAAATTCAATCTCATGAAAAGATATGTATTTTTTCATGAGATTGAATTTTAACATTTGAATTGAATTTTAACAAAACAACGAAAAAGACAACTTTATTTATATAATGTATAAAACTAAATGTAATTAGTATTATACATTATTTTAATATATACATAAGGTATTCCACGTGAATCCGGTGGACTTTTTCTCTGACCCCCGCTAATACGATTAATTTGTTTCAATCTGATTCCATTGACTCTAAAAGATACCCTGATTTTTTTACATTTTTCGAAACAACCCTTAGACAAAATAAAAAATAAATTCTCTGAAAAAACGTCCTGATTTAAAAATCTGAAAAAATTCCCAAAAATGCGTGATTATATGTAAAAATGTTCAAGCTATCACCCGCAGTGGACGTATGATTTTTCTGTGCTTTCTGAGCGATTAACGTTAAAAAAATCGAAAAATTCAAGCACCGCTTACTTCGGGCGGATACTTAAATATTTTCATGCCCACAATAAATTTTTTTGACCATTTTTGAATAACCAAATCACAATCATGGACCTTGAACAGTTAGCAGTCAATTTTTCGGATTTTTTAAAATGTTAATCGTTCAGAATGTACAGAAAAAATGATACTTCGACTGCGGGTGATTGCTTGAACATTTTTACGTATAATCACGCGTTTTTGGGAATTTTTTCAGATTTCTAAATCGGAGCGTTTTTTTCGGAGAATTTTTTTAAAGGTTGTTTCGAAAAATGTAAAAAAAAATCAGGGTGTCTTTTAGAGTCAATGGAATCAGATTAAAAAAAATAAATCGAATTAGCTGGGGTTAGGGAAAAAGTCCACCGGATTCACGTGGAATACCTCATATATAAACATGTAATAATGCATAAAAATATACATTATTATATATGTTTGAAAGTATATTTAATAATAATAATAATAAAGAAATGTTGTTTTTCAAACTGTACTCGAATAAAAATGTACTCCATAGAAAAAGAACTCGTTGAGATTATTATTCTCGAAAGCACTTTCCACACTTAAAAAAAACGAAACAATATTGCTGCTAAGTTTCCGAAGCCTCGCAGCCGTTCCTCGATGCACGCTGCAGGAATATCCGGGTCTAGCATGGCTCGAGAAACGAGTGATAAAAGAAGAGAAAAATGGAGTCACGTTTCGCATGTATCGAAACTGATCGATTCTCCGTCTCGGAGCTCTCCTTGATTTCTTTGCAGCTGGGCAAACCTCGAGGCACGATCCACTTTGAGCCACCCTTCTCCCTCTCCCTTATCCGCGATGTAAATCGTGCTCTCAACACTGTCTCTTCCTCGAAATTGTTTGTTCCTCAAGGAAACTATAATTATAGCCAACCGCAAGAATCTCAGTAAAAATCCTTAAATCAATCGACTTTTGTAAATCTAATTTATCACAAAACTAAAGGGTCAACAATGTTTCGATATTTTGAGTAATGCTCTATTAAGACAAATAATGTCGCTTTGGTTATAATAATAAAAATAATAGTAGTAGTAGTATTGATCATAATATTGTGAAGTTAATGAAAATTATCATAACAATAATAGTAATATCAATAAAAATAAAATTGACAAGTTAATAATAATAATATTACCGTATTATTATATTATTATTAATAATCACAAGTCAGTAATAATGGAATGCTAAGAGCAATAATAATAACATTCAGAAGTCAATAATAATTATATTAAAAGCAATAACAACAATATTGACAATGGAATAATAATCAAAATATATTGATTATAATAAAAATATTAATTTAATTTGTTTACGCCCAGTGTTCCATCGTATGCCCTTGCTGGCTTATACGATCCTTGTTACGTCACTATTTCAATTTTCTATAACAGATTCCCCATGGTCTTGCGCGCAGCCACACTTTTTCTCATGCACCACTAAACGGTCACCCATCCAAGTGTCAGCCGAGGCCGACATGGCTTGTCATGGTAAATCACCGCAGCCGCACACCGATCGCGCCTTCTCTACTGTTGATATGTTATTATTATTATTATTATTATTATTATTATTAATGGACGGATGCAATTTGCGGAACATCCGGAAAATCGAGATAAAAGCGATCGTGCTTTGTTGTATGATCAGGATAAACGCGTGGAAGCGTCGAGAGTGGAAGGGTTGAGACGAGTTGAGTATAGAAATAACAGCGAAGATAAAGAAGAACGAAAAAGTTAAAAATCTTCGAACGGAAAAACGTAGGAAACAAGATAGACGAGGGATTGGTCTTGAAACGTTCGAACGCTCCGGGGCTCAGATTTATTCGTAAGAACTTGACCTGTTCATAGAAGATCCGGTATATTTGTCTGTGCAAGACCGAACAAAAGTTCGTCTTCTCTATGTTCAGTTTTTTCTTAGCTAAGAATTTATACTCGTTATGACTAAGTTGACGAATTATGGCTATATGGGATTATGGATAATACCAATTATAATGATAATAATCGGTTACTTTTTGATAGTAAAGACATGACAATGTTTTGATCAATGACGACATTCTAATCAATGACAAATTCTGATCAATGACAATATTCAATGATCAATGGACGATGACAATATTTAATGATCAATGAAAATATTAATGATCCATGACGATATTCTAATCGGTGACAATATTCTGATTAATGACGATATTCTGATCAATGACGATATTGAATGATCAATGGCAATATTCTGATCAATGACAATATTCTGATTAATGAGAATATTCTGATCAATGTCAATATTCTAATTAATGAGAATATTCTGATCAATGAGAATATTCTGATGAATAACAACATTCAATGATCAATGACAATATTATGATGATGAGAATATTCTGATCAATGACAATATTCAATGATCAATGAAAATATTCTGATCAATGACGATATTCTCATCAGTAACAATATTCTGATCAATGACTATATTCAATGATCAATGACAATATTTTGATCAATGACGATATTCAATGATCAATTCTATCATTCTAATCAATGACAATATTCTGATCAATGACAATATTCTGATCAATGTCAATATTCTGATTGATGAGAATATTCTGGTCAACGTCAATATTCTGATTAATGAGAATATTCTGATCAATCAGAATATTCTGATCAATGACAATATTCTGATCGATGACAATATTCTGATCAATGACAATATTCAATGATCAATGAAAATATTCTGATCAATGACGATATCCTCATCAATGATGATATTCAATTATCAATTCCAATATTCTGATCAATGACAATAGTCTGATCGATGACAATATTCTGATCAATGCCAATATTCTGATTGATGAGAATATTCTGAACAATGTCAATATTCTGATTAATGAGAATATTCTGATCCATGACAATATTCAATGATCAATAAAAAAATATTCTGATCCATGACAATATTCAATGATCAATAAAAAAATATTCTGATCCATGACAATATTCAATGATCAATAAAAAAATATTCTGATCAATGACGATATCCTCATCAATGACGATATTCAATTGTCAATTCCAATATTCTGATGAATGATAATATTCCTGATCAATGACGACAAGCTGATCAATGACAATATTCAATTATCAATGACAGTATTCAATGATAAATGAAAATATTCAATGATCAATGACAATATGCTGAGCAACGAAAATATTTAATGATCAATGACAATATTCAATGATCAATGACAATATTCGAGGAACAATGACAGTATTCAATGATCAATAGAAACATTCAATGATCAATGACAATATTCAATGATCAATGACAGTATTCAGTGATCAATGACCGTATTCAATGATCAATGACAGTATTCAATAATCAATGACAATATTCAATGATCAACGGCAATATTGAATGACCAATAGCAATATTCAATTATCAATGACAATATTCCGATCAATGACGATTTCTGACCAACAGGACTAAGTAATGTTAATTAATACGGACGATAACATGCTGATGATAAATGTATTTTAAATAGAAATTCCGGATAACAATCATACTCTATGAACAATATGCACACCATATGTCGTAGGAACTACGGTACCATTATTAATATTGTTTTCCAGCGTACACGACATTCCTAAAATGCTACAACGAAGAAATAGGAAATTCATTGCTAATGAGGAAACGGCGTTTTACGTGGATGTCGCCAAGGTGTAAAAAGAGAAGATCATTGAACAAGGTCTGTTGAGCTCTTCTTAATGGCCAAGGGTCTAGTCACTCGAGGACTATCAGAAATCCTCTTTCGATCGTCCATCCCGCGATATTAGGCTGCCACTCTCCCCTCTCCCTACCTTTTCTCTTTTTCACTCTCGGCCCCTGTCACTCTGTCCCTCTCTGGCCTGCTCTGACCGTCTTTCGTAATGTCTAAAACCCATCGAGTCTTCTGTTCTCCGGGTACACACGTGGCTTTACGTCTGCGCGCGACTTTTGACGCGTCGTCGCGACAGTAACCCACACGGGACCGCCGCGTCGTCGTCCGTCGACCACTCTACGCATTACTGAGCACGCGTGACGCTTTTTCGAACGGGTGAAACGAGAGCCAACGAATTAAGGTTATATCACTGCCTTCCAATTGAGGCGATGCAGTGCCAAATTCCCGCAATCGCGTGCCGGCGAATAATCGCGAATTAATTGATAATTGCCACAGTCGCATATGATACTCCGAGGGAATGAAAAAAATGTTGGCCAAGACACGAACAAAATTGAATAAGCAAAGACGAGAGAACTGGAAATTGCGCTATGCGCATGTGCATAAAACTATAATTTTCAAATAATTAAAGCGAACTATTAAAAAAGTCATCGATCATTACAAATAATTAAAATTTATAAAAATGAATTGAAAATCCTTAAAAATTCATCAAAATTCATTAGACTGAATCGAAATTAATTCATAATCGTACAAAATCATCACAAATCAATATAATTAATGAAAAATCATTCAAATTCATTCCATTTGATTAAAATTATTCTAAATCGTTAAAAATAATTAATATTAATGAAAAATTATTGAAATTTATTACTAATCATTAAAATTAATGAAAAATCATTAGAATGTATTGCTGATAATTAAAAAGGTTGATAGTTTATTTTCAACGATAATGCTAATATGTTACAAGGTGATGAATTGTAAGCTTCATTAAAGAGGAATATAAAGTTGCGATTCCTATTTTTGTACAATAATTGAGCCGATATGCCCCTTAAGAGGCTACATTATTATTGAACATCTAAAAACAAAAGAAAAGCAGCAGAGAAAATGCAACATGAAAAATTCCTCACTAATTAATCATTACATTAATGACTTATTGATAATTGAATTGAAAAGTCATCATTCAGTATAAATTATTAAAACTCATTGAAATTCTCGAAAATTCATTGAAATTTCTCAGAATTAATTAAAATGAGTTAAAAGTCTTTTTAAATCATTAAGAATAATCGAAATTCATTAAAAAATCATTATTAATCATTAGAAAAGTTAAAAAGGTCAATTGTTTATTTTCAACGAAAATGATAGGATATAAAAAAATATAAAAAAGAAAAAGAAAATATAAAAAAAGGAAAAGCTGCATGGAAAATGCAACATAAAAATCGCCTCACTAATTAATCATTACATTGATGACTTATTAATCATTGAATTGAAAAGTCATCATTCAGTACAAATAATTCAAATTCATTAAAATTAATTGAAATTTGTTAAAATTAATTCAAATAAGTTAAAAATCTTTTAAAATCAATAAAAGTAATCAAAATTCATAAAAAATCATCATTAATCATTAAAAAAGTTAAAAACGTTAACTGTTTATTTTCAACGAAAATGATAGGATGTACGATGGCGATGAAATATAAGCATTATTGAAGATGAATATAATGTTCCGATCCTTATCTTCGTATAATAATTGAGACGAATGCACTTTGAGAGGCTCGAAATTATAGAACATATAAAAGCAAATAAAAAAGTCACATAAAAAATGCCTATTTTTTTATAACGACGCACGCCAGTGTGCCATTACTAGAGTCGAGGCACACATGTATACCAGATACATACATAGAGATGGAAGTAATATTCCGTTAGATCGCTTTACGATGTGTATTCACAGCTGTAATTTAATGGACGCGTGTTCGCAGCGTATGCTCGAGTAACGCCCTCTCGTCGCCTCCTGTAAATATATTTCCGCTCGGAAGATGATAATCATCGAGCTAATGCGAAAACGAATCAATATCTTCGCGGCATACATCGAAGCCGGGCTAATTAATCGAATCCTCTTTGATTATCGATAATATTTGATGCTAAATTGTTTGCTCAATTTTTTCAATGGCTAAGGGCCATAAGGGGTCATTTCAGTGTAACATTTTTTGAACATTTTTTTCCATTATTCAAAAATATGGATTTTCATAAACATTATGTTGAATTTTGGTCGCGAAATTCGAATTATTCCGGTCGCTACAGCTTTTCTTAGGGAAAAAAAGGATTCGACCAGCTGCGTGAGACTTGGCGCAAAAACTGTGTTTTTCTCGAAACCTCGTTTTTCAAAACGGTGGAAGATTTTAAGTGCAGAGGTACAAGCGATGCGTCTAAAATGTTGCAACGTCATTCTTCACGCCATTCCTTAACGTCGAACGGAAGTTCGTTTATTTGAAAATTTCACATTTTTGAAAACGTAACACTGTCGGAAAAGGCCCAATTTGACACTTCATTTTGAAATGGCCACCATTTCGTTAATTAAAAAAAAACTTCTGTACGCCTCTACAGTTTTTCATACTGATTAATAATCTTTTTGATTTCTTCAGACAATTTTTGGAGGAGTAGGACCATCGTCAGGCCCAATTGTTTTTACGCATCATTTTGCAGTGGCCAAAAAATCGTATAGAAAATAATACGACAACATTGAAAAAAAAATTCTACATACAATATAAGGGATTTGAATAAATGAATTAAAAAATCGGACTGATTATCAAATTTTGCAATTAAAAAATCATGAATTTTTTGGAGAAATAGGACTTTTCACCACGCGCTATTCTTTTTTGCATTTTTTCACAGTGGTCATAAAATTATATAAAAAATAAAACTACAACATTAAAAAATATTTTTACGTAAAACATGAGGCATTTGAATAAACGAAAAAAATTGAACTGCTTATCGAATTTTATAATAAAAAGAATCATGAAAATCAGCTATTTTCAAGATAGTCGCACTGGAATGGTTCCTTAAACTGGGCATAAGTACACCGAAAATGTGTCTTTTCCGGGGAGCGATCTCGATCGATTCATCGGGCAAGAGGAAGCGATTGCTACGTTGGTCCATGGGTGGAAACGGAAAGAGAAGTTGGCGTGGAATGAGTGTGATATGGAGAAAGGGTCGCGAGCTTGGTGCGGCGCGATGAGAACACGAGAGCTCACGTATGGACCCCGATCGAAAACCGGACGAGACCGCTCGAGCGTTTCAGGAATCCGAGACGACGGACACCGAGGAACGAAGCGAGGCGAAGGTCTCTCTCTCTCCCTCCCTCTCTCTCTCCCCCTCCCTCCCTCTCTCTCCCCCTCCCTCCCTCCCACTCTCTCTCTCTCTCTCTCTCTCTCTCTCTCTCTCTCTCTCTCTCTCTCTCTCTCTCTCTCTCTCTCTCTCTCTCTCTCTTCCCCTCTCTATTTCGCAGACACTAATCCGCGGGTGAATCTACTCGTGCGTGGAGGCCACATCCGATTTTTTCTTCATCTCAAAACATCGTTTTTATTTCATCCGAATGGAATCGAACCTACAATCTAGGCTATCTTCGGATAAGGTTCCGATCCCCCCCCCCCCCCCCCCGATTAAGCTGAAATTTTTCACAAATATTCCTTTTAATATTTTAAGACAACCCCTAAAGGGATTTTTGGCGATTAATCATAGGCATTTAATCAGTCTTATAATTATCATTGATATCAAAATCAACTTCAACATCATTACAATCAACTTCTGCAACATTATAATAAACTTGAACAACAAATTTGAGCAACGATCAAAAAATAGTTAAAAAGAGCACACTTCGTATTTTGGCGCTCTGTTAAAGTAGCCTCGAAAACTGTTAAAGTTACCCTTCATATCAATTTAACCCCGTTTTACGGTATCGATCCAGAAAGGAATTTATTTACTCACGTAAGGCCCTTTCTACCGGAACTTTTGCGCCCCGATTTATTTATTGTTCCGAGTTGGTTCTGCCGATGATTTATTTCGCGGAGTTAGCCGCCTCGGTGGCGATGGCTTTACGCGCTCACCATAGGGAGAATTATATGACCCTAGGCGCGGAGAGAAGTCTCGAGGAAAAGATAGATAAAGAAAGAGATAAGAGAGAGAGAGAGAGAGGAGGATTGTAAAATGCACAGAAATGGCACCTGCACCCGAACCCTGATCCCGCATTGCCCAAGGGCTTTACAACTTCGCGAGTAGTTCGGAATATCTCGGGAGATAAAGGTGCTCCCTTCCGTGATCCGATATCTCATTACTGACACCTGATGCGGCACACTGAGAGAAAAGTGTATAGTATTTACAAAAAACGCGCATGGTAAAAGAGAGTATAGTCGAATTCTCTATAGTTTATTGTCACCGCAATCATAATATGGTTATCACAACTATAAGCGAAAAGTATACGTAAACATGCGACTTTGGTGGCGTGTTTAACTATCTAGTATTTTCGAAATTACTATACATTATTGTGAAAGGCTTTACAATATCGATATGGTTAATTCAGCTATATCACAAAATCAGCTCACAAATACTAATGCTGCACTGAGAGCAAAGTACATGGTATTTATGAAAGACGCCCACGGCAGAAGAGGGGATAGTAAAATCACGTATAGTTTATTGACACCGTAATCATATCCCGAGTGGAAAACGTAACTTATCACCGCCTAGCCGCAAGCGTGAAGTGATGTTCCAAATCGCCATTAGCTAGCCGTCTTAGCTATTGACTACCCAGTCTTGTAACGCTTTGGTCTATAGTGACTGAATACAAAAAAATAGATAGTGATGAGATAGAAAGAAATATCTCACGGCTGTATTATATTTCTGACTTAGCCATGACTTAGTTTTTTCAGTTAGCAACTAGGAACAAAAGATTAGGTGATGATTAGATTTTTTTAATCGCGGCTATATATATATTGTATATATATTCATGATTTTTTTGCACATTATTTACATCATTGGACCCTTTTACGATATTCTTCGTTGTTCATTAACTAGGGTTATGATATTCGTGCTGTAAATATATTAATGGTTAAATTTTTAGTTATCTCAGACAAACGCTTACACCGTAACCTGGTTTCGATCCTGGGACCTCTGGGTGATGAGTTGCAACGTTGTCCACTGAGCCAGTTCTACTTGTTTAATTTCTGAATTTTCATGTGGTCTACATATGTTACACTACACAATGTCAGATTATTGAAAAATGGGTGGATTAAAAAATGTAAATAACATTATCGGATCAATGACTCAATTGCGTTCGCATTGAGAGCGATAATCGCATAGAATCACATAACCTTAAATTCTATTTGTCCGATCATTTATTCCGGCTAGTGCGGCCGCAGTTGGGAAGTGTTGGCTAGGTCATGGCGAGATACCTACTTCAGAATTTTTGCATTCGCAACGCCATCTGTAACTTAAGTTGCTTAGCCAGCCATGAGCCAATCGCTCGATGAAACTACACGTAGTCACATAACCGCACTTTGTCATTTGTGACCAAGATCGGCTGGGCCATGGAGACTAGATACAGGAGCCTAAACTCCAATGGGGAAACGATAAAAAAAGCGTGCCCAAAAATAAAGGCAACAGGGATGGCGCTACGATCGCGCCAAGGATTGCGATGCTAGCTTCACTCGACACAGCCGAACGCGAGTTTGACACGTTACTAAAGCGAACGAAAAGCCTGCGATATTGAGAGCGCTCAATAACTCGATGGTTATTATATTCTTAATATATAAGTATTGTTAACTTTTAAAAGTTCAATCTTCATTTATTATAATTGCCAATATTCCTCCACATGTTCCTACAAGTTTTAAAGTTCTTTACCTTTCGCGTTTACCCCACCATGTTTGATATCTCATTAATTGGTATGCCAGCATAGAGTACAGAGCCTTCTCACTACTATGCTATATAGTCCAGTCAAATTACCGAAATAAATAAACACAAAATTATGTAGTTTGGAGATTATGAAGAATCGATTGGGGGGTGTATTCTGAGCATACATTCCAATTTGAGGGGTTCTCCGGAGGTCAGCTCAAGGTCATTTCGATGATAACGCGTTTAATTCGATATCTCGAAAACGGTTAGTGTTAGGCCAAAAATTGTAGAGACCTTTTCTCTTCTAAATTAAATTTACTAACTTTCTTATCTGAAACTTTTTTTTGTATCATCAATACTTTTCAATTTATTACTTCCGAAAGGCAAAAATTTTACTTTTTTTTCTCCCTATTTTTCATTTTTCGCCATTTTCTCCCCAACCGTTCAATTTTATGAAATTTTACCGCTAATCAAAGTTGTAGATCCTTTGATTATGAACAACTTTTTCCTATAACTTTTTTTTCTAATACCAATATCTTCGGAGTTATATATTACTTTACCGAGCGAAATTCGCGCCAATGTCGCAATATCATCGATATCAGTGGGTATTCAGTACTTGAAAGAAATATTAAAGTATTCCATGATAATTTATTAGCCAACTTACCTGTATCAAAAGGTGAATCGATTAAACTATTTAAAAATTGTACTTCATTTAAATATTAAATATTGTAATCATTCAAACATCATTTAAATATTGTACTTCTTCAATTTGGGTATTTTTTATTCCATTCAATGGGATAATAATGTGAATAAGGATTACAAAAAGAAGTAAATGAATAATTGAAACTGTTTCACACATTTATTGATAAAAAATAGATCATAAAATTCCTAAAATTAAGCACCCGATGGAAGTGATTCGTTAATATTAAAGGCCCTGACGGTATCGGGGCATACGTCGTCCTCGTCCATTGCGTCAAAAATATTATCGTCGATAACATTGGCGATATTAGAACAATAGTTCTCTTGGCAATTAGTGCAAGTTACTGAGCAAAACAGGCCGGCCTTTCTACATCCGCACGCTTTGCCGCAGTTGGTTTGGCATTTGCACGCAATCGATCTGAGTAATTATTCGGAGCTGGTTTCAGTGACATTGGTATCGGCTCCAATCCACGGGGGGTGCAACGCCAGCCCCACTCCTCGGGTTCCAGATAACTTTCGAGCCAGTATTGCACTTGGTAGTAACACCTCAACGAGTGAAAAAATGCAGCATCAGAGGTAGGAGGAAGGGATTCTAATTTAACCCTCCCACTGCCTGCCATTCTTTTGTATCCCTTATAACGGAGCTCGTTGAGATTCGTACAATTCGTGTCACCTGAAGCCTTGCGATATAAATTCAAAATGAATTGTTCGCCGTTTGAAGCGAGAGTTGTTTTATCTGCTTTATCTTGTAGAAAAACTTCAGTTAGAGAAACCAAATCCGGAGTATTTTTCAATGCGGTCATTGGTTTGATCTTGCCTAAGTTGAATGGTGCCGAAGTTGTGTCGAGAGTCTGGGTACGAGACCTTCTCGTACCCCGGTACGAGAGTCGAGGAACAGATGTTCCTTACCCATACCAATGCACGCAACCGTGTGTCTGTGAATACGCGTTGCGACAATGGCGCGGATTTCGCTCGGTAAAGTAATATATAACTCCGAAGATATTGGTATTAGAAAAAAAAGTTATAGGAAAAAGTTGTTGATAATTAAAGGATCTACAACTTTGATAAGCGGTAAAATTTCATAAAATTGAACGGTTGGGGAGAAAATGGCGAAAAATGAAAAATAGGGAGAAAAAAAAGTAAAATTTTTGCCTTTCGGAAGTAATAAATTGAAAAGTATTGATGATACAAAAAAAAGTTTCAGATAAAAAAGTTAGTAAATTTAATTTAGAAGAGAAAAGGTCTCTACAATTTTTGGCCTAACACTAACCGTTCTCGAGATATCGAATCAAATGCGTTTTCATCAAAATGACCTTGAGCTGACCTCCGGAGAACCCCTCAAATTGGAATGTATGCTCAGAATACACCCCCCTATCGATCCTTCATAATCACCAAACTACATAATTTTATGTTTTTTTTTTCCATTCTGAGCCGTAATTTGACTGGACTAATAGCATAGTAGTGAGATCGACGAGCCCAGCAATATACAGAGTGTGACGCGAGGGGTGGAGCAAACGACGCACAAGGATGGGGGACCTTAATACCTATCGATTGAACCCCCATGTATGTTATTCGATTTTCAGTGGTTTAAAAGTTATTTTGGTTTTTGTGATTTTTTTGTAAGATACTAATTTTATACGACAGTTCGTAAATTAAATTAAATTATTAAGCGTACTCCTGTGATTTTTTTATTTACGGCGTATAATAGTGGGCCTAACGTACTAAAATACTACTTTCACACATGAGCTGAAAAGTTCTCAAATAAAAAATTAAGTCCGTAAAGATTTTTGCCAATCTAATTGTACTACCAACTCTCAAGGGCTCTAGGATTAAAAAAGTAACACAGGATTGTTTTCTACAACTTATATATTTGAAACTTAATTGAAAACTACACACATACACACGAACATTGTCATGTAAAAGTATTATTATATTATTATTAGAGTATTTTCCACATGAAAATGACGAAAACAAAATTCAATGCGACGTCGAATTCGCGTTCGGTCTGTTGTCGAGTGAAGCTAGCACCGCAACCTTTCGCGCGATTGTGGCGCCATCCCTGTTGCCTTCAATTTCGGGCATCACTTGAAATGCCGAGTTCAGGCTCCTGTATCTAGTCTCCATGGGTTGGGCAGTGATTAGCCAAGGGGTGCAGAGCCGCAGTTAGCTAGTGTTGGCTAGGTCTTGGCGTCATGCCCACTTGAGAGTTTTTTTCTTTTGCACAGCCATATGAAACTCAAGTTGGCTAGCCAGCCATGAGTCATTCGCTCGATGGAACTACACGTAGTCACATAACCTCACTTTGTCACTTGTGACCAAGATCAGTTGGGCAGTGACTAGACAAAGGCTGGATAACAAAACGTTCACAACATTACTAGCTCATAGCGAGCCAACCGTTGGTCAGTTCGTATGAGCTCAATTGGGTGAGCCAGTTACTAGGTCGTAACTCAGAGACAGGCTAGCACACTTCTACTCGGGTATAAGCGAAAAGTATATCTAAACATGCATCTTTGGTGACGTGCTCGACTATCTATTATTCACGAAAAAACTACTAACTATTGTAAACATATTAACTAAATTAACTATATCGATAATGTAAAGCCTTTCACAGTAGTTAATAGTTATTTCGGGGATACCAGATAATCAAACACACTACCAAAACGGCGTGATTAGATAGACGCTTATATTTGTGTTAACTATATAATGATTGCGGTGTCAATAAACTATAAGGAATTTAAGTACGCCCACTTTGACGATGGGCGTCTTTTATAAATGCTATGGACATTTCCTCAGTGCAATTTTGTTCTATTTATATGCTTAACATTAACACTTGAGTATAAATTGTTACAAGATATTACGAAAAGTGACTATACGAACAAAATTATGGTAATCTTATAGTGAAGACAAATCATTTGTGGAACGTGTCAATAAAGTAGAGACAGCGGTAACACGCTATGATCGATATATATATATATATATATATATATATATATATATATATTAGCGCATTCATTTTTCAGTTTTTAAAATTCGATATTTTGAAAACTATTGCGTTGCGCCAAATATCCATTTAAGCAGTAACATATATTATCAAAAAGACGATCTGTGCAAAATTCCACCTATATCGGAGGTAACAGCTACTCGGAATTGCAGCTGGAAGTACTTCGATCTGTTATGCCAAATCTACGATCAAAATAGCGTTTGACACGAACCTCCCTTCAATAATGTCACTGTATCCCAGACGAAATGCAAATTTCTTTTCCTGCCTCCTCCTATTTTACCGACCTTTCAGAACCTGGACAAGCCGCGGACAACCACAGAGTAGAGAGCCACCGACCGAATACCTTCTGGTGGGGCCATCTTTTTTCAAACGGCGGAGACTTATTTGTACCTCCAATAATAAGAGTCAAATTTTTCAATAAAATTCGATTTTATTTGAAAAAATCATATTTTCTCGTTCTTACGTAGAAGGGCATTATTATTGTTGAAAGAGGATCACTATAGACGTGAAATTTAGAAAAAAATGCATATTTGCGGCACGAAATCGGCTGTTGAGCTGTGTAAAGCTTGGGTTTGTTTGGTTCGAGGAAGGGGCTGTCAAGTGGAAGGGGCGAAGGGACGACATCGCGCGCGCATGTGAGGATGAACAAAATGACGTTTCGCTCATAGGATCGACCTCTCGGCTCTTATGTTTGCCTGATATTTCGACGATCGAGACGATTGCGCAAATCGCGTTGCACGCGTACGCGACTCGCGCGGCACACGAAGAGCGAGAAAACGAGCGCGGCAGAGGGGGGGGAGGGGGAGCGTGAGGGAGGAGATCCGCGAACATGAAACGCGCGGCGCCGCGACACTTTGTGAATTTGCGGTGACGTCGTCGAGTTCCCATCAGCGCGCGCGCGACTCATTCGAGAGACACAAAGAGAGCGCGATGAACTCTCTACGCACACCGCCGCGACGCCAGAACAACATTTCGCGTTGCTGGCTGACACAAAGACGCGAAGTGGTTCGAATACTCGCGAGCAAAGGGAAATCGAACTTTGTAGTGAATTGAAAAAGAAGCTTCTCGAATGTCTAGGTTTTGTAGATAACTTATTATTTTTCGCCGATTTTTCCTAACGTTCTACTGTTTCAGGAGGGCACAGGGAAACTGCGAGAACCTGCACTGGTACGTCTAACTTTATACTGATTTTCAGTTTTGTTTCAGAAACTGATGAAAACTGCCTCTCACTCAGCAGCTGCGCGCAAGCCCGCGCTTGGCCGAAAGGTCATCCTCCGACTACTGGACTTTTTAAATTGTATTTTCAAAACTAGAATATCATTATTCTACATTTATCAAACTAGGTATAGTTTAATCGTATGTTTATATATACAAAACAATTTACTTTTTTTCCTTTATAACAAAAATGGCGGAGCTATGGCAGAGTGTTGCACTGAAAAAAAAACATTTAAATAAAAAAAATATATTGGTTGATTCAAATAAATGTCTGATCGCGGAGTGCCACCGATGTATGAGATTGTTACAATGCTATAAAAAATTGGAAAATGGGATTGATTCAAATAACATATTATTTTATTTGAAAATATGTTCTGTTCTCTGAATATCTACATTATCCTTCAAATAAAATTATATTCTGTTGAAATCATTCTATATGCAATCCGTAGATGTACGGATGAAATAATTAAGCGGTTGCTACAAAAAAATTTATTTCGTACAAAAATATAATCACTAGAATGAATTATTTCTTCACTACATCGAATGGAATATGCCATGAGACGTAAGTTTTTCAATTTGTTTTAAATCTTAAATAAAAAGTGAGCATTAGAATGGTCATCCACGCTAATAATGGAGAGTATATCAGATATCCAATAGAATATCCATGGAGAGAATATTAGATATTCAACTGATAAGAACTGCACTTTAATCTTAGCCGCAGGCCAAGAAGCGATACTCTTTAGAGTTTCTCCAGCGTTTAAGTAGATTTTCGGTTCGCGCTACGCTTACGAGAAACGAGCGCGCGTGCGGCTTCTAGCGGTTACTCCGAGAACTACGGGTTTCCTCATACTTATAATTTCGGTGGCGCTCGGCCACGATTTGGTTGAATTTTTTTAACCAAATGGGCAAGAAACAGATTTTATTTTCGCATAATTTTTTAACCAATTCAGACATTTGGTTGATATTTTTGAATCAAAATAAAATATTAATATTTTAACGTATGATGTACTTGAAAATCAATATCGGATATGGTGAAAAAAATAAAATAACATATTTACTCAATAGGAATTTTGTCTGAATCAAACGAGCAAAATTCAATTTTTCTTGTGTACTCGAATCAACAATATTCATGTTATGCATTGAGACGCTTTTTTTTTGTTCGTTGCAGAAAATACATTCAAAACTATATAATTTATTCACGATAATTTTTTAGATAGTTTTAATAATATATTGCTCTCGGCTAACAATATATCTTTTCAATGAATAAAAACTTTTAATTTGATTACGTTATTAAAGTCAATATCGTTTTGTTTGGACTATTAAATCCGATTATTTACACCAACAATTTTACAATTGAATCAACGAAATTTCATTCAATGACACCAATGACATTGGATCAATGATTGTTTTCTCAGTGTACAGCAAGGTTGCCGCGGGAGTTGCGAATCGGCGTGCAGCCTAGCATCCCGTAGACTCAATTGCAAAAAAAATCAACAATGTTTACAGTTAGAACGTGTATAGTTTCAATTTAACAGTATTTCAAATGAAGAAAATGCAAATTTAAGAGAATGGCACGCGTTTTCGAAAAAAATCAACATTTCAAGAAAAATTTCTGTAAATTTTTAATTCAAAAAGTAGTTTTTTTTTCGAATTCTTCGAAATCAATTCTCGTCAAGTAGAAGTTAGTGATATTATGAATATTTCTACCAAGTTTAAACTCAATAGGCTTAATAATTTTTGGGTAATCCTGTACGCAAATTTCGAAAATGCAATTTTGAGAAAATCGCATTTGAAGTTGATATAGAATTTGGAGTAAATTGCACTAGGTATTTATGGTAACTAATTACTTAAGTAATCTGTTAGGACGTAATTACATTATTAATTACGGCGATAATTTTAATTGTTAGTTGTTAATTTAATTACTTCGTGCCCAACCCTATCTGCCCTGTCTGTGAGGCACAGCTTTGGCAGGCAGCATCTAACGTTTGAAGTTTTTCGAATCTCGCTTTAAAACTTTGGGAAAATATTCTACATACACTACCGTCCAAAAGTTTTTGGACACTTCAGATAATTGCAGTTATTTCAATAACTTTGGATGATTGCAAAATTATATTAGAAAAATATTATTCATTACGAGTATATGAAGCTATATAGTACCTTCGTAAAATGGTAAATAAAATTAATTATCTTATTCAAACATTATTTGGCAATTATCCAATGATCGAAAGTTTTGCAATTATCTGATTGTGGAGTGCCCGAAAAATTTTGACCAGTAGGATATATAGTTATATCGTTTAAAGAGAAACAAAAGAATCGATGTTTTGATCGTTTTAAATGTATACCCCGCCTTAACGCTCCCGTTGTCATTATTATTTTGAAAAATGTTTAAAAATCGTACAGTCGTTAAATGTCATATCGAGGCCGTTTCGGCCTTCATGTACGCCATTTGAAAGCCGGGGTGTAGTGATAAACGTTTCCCGGTGGAATTTGGAACGGTACAGTACTAGTAAGTGCACTGTCTCAGTAACGACGAGCGGAAGCTCTCGACAATTATTAAAAAATCCTAGTCACGTAATAGACACGTTGCCCCCAAGCTTTCGCAAACGCGTACCCTCGTCTTTAAGACCTCTCGTTGGAGTGGTGGAGGTGTTGACAGGCCGAGTGTGTCGTATGGTCGCCTAATGAAACCGGATATGATAATCCAGAACGCTCTATAATGCTGTCTCGTAAAATGCGTTAGAAAAATGAATAATTTGCAGGTGTATATATATATATATATATATACACCTGTAAATTATTAATTTTTGCTCACACATACATACGTACATATATGGGTGCATATGCGCATCTATACTACATACTTTTTATACTTGATATTTGAATTAATCGATACTAAAAAAAGTTATTGCGGAATATACGGCGAGGGTCAATAAAGTCTTCTTCTTCGCAATTCGAGTGGTAGAAATTTGTATAAATAATAGATGAATTATTTTACTATGCATCACTGTGCTTGTAAGCAATTATATCGGACAAAGTTCCAAAAAGGACATACCTCCGATTAATTTGGAATTTTGTGTACCCATGTATTTTTACTCGCTGATCATGGATATGATAGTGAAAATATCCGTAAATATCATTTTCAAGGTCAAAACTCAGAAAAACTGATTTTTTAAAAGGATTTCTACCTTATTTTAATAAATGTTGATCTTAGAGAAAAATGTTTCCCACAAAAGTTGTAGCCTATTAAAATATTGATATTTTATGTGCTGTACAAATTTTGTCTAAAACCCATCTGTTTCGAGAAAAATGGGATAATGCTCCAATAAGTACATTTTGCTAAACTCCATTAGTTTCGATATTATCTACTTATGCACTTTACCGCAGGAAGATTGGAGTTTGTTTAGGTTTGTTTGTTGTGTTCTGTGTTGTTTGTTGTCGAAACAAAAAACAAAGACAAAAACTGTATAGAACATAAAAGACGAATCTTTTCACAGGCTACACCTTTCTGGGAAACATTATTCTCTAAAACTCAAAACAAATCAAAACTGATTTTTTTCCGTATTTTTAAGTTTTTCTATGTTATTGTAATAAATGTTGATCTTAGAGAAAAATGTTTCGCATAAAAGTTGTAGCCTCTAAAAAGATTGATCTTTTATGTTCTATACAAGTTTTGTCTAAAACCAATCTGTTTCGAGAAAAATGGGGTGATTTTCCGAAAAGTGCATTTTCCTAAACTCCATTAGTTTCTATATTATCGACCTACGCACATTATCACGGGAAGGTTGCAGTTTAATCTTTAATACTATATGCATATGTAGACAACAAACAAACCCAAATAACACTCAACACAACAAAACACCCAAACAACATACAATAAACAAACCCAAACACAAAACACAACAAACAAATCCAAACAAACTCTAATCGTCCCGCGGTGAAGTGCGTGAGCAGATAATATCGAAACTAATGGAGTTCAGCAAAAGGTACTTATTGGAGCATTATCCTATTTTTATCAAAATAGAATGGTTTTAGACAAAAACTGTATAGAAGATAAAAGATAATTCTTTTTATAGGCTACAACTTTTGTGGAAAACATTTTTCTCTAAGATCAACATTTATCAAAATAAAGTAGAAAAACTTAGAAAAATCCGTTTTTGTGAGTTTTGACCTGGAAAATCAAGTTTGCGGGTATTTCCACTACCATATTCGTAATCGCCGAATTAAAATACACAGGCACACAAAATTCCAAATTAATCCAAATTCCTTTTCGGACCTATACCCATTATATTCAATAAATAACATGCAAAATTTCAGGCATGAAAAAAAGCAACTATGTAAGAAAAAAACGAAGGATGAAAATAAAAATATAATGAACAAGACACGAAAATCTCCACCGACAATAGAAATAAGAAAACAAAAAATAAATAAAAGCCAGAAAATAATCATGACAAAAAAGAAACAATCAACTTCGAGCGAGAAAATGATATTTTCTTTCGATTCTCTTCGTAATTATAGCTACTGATTGGATAATCGCTGATGAGAAATATACGCGCCGAATCAATTAAATTTCTCAATGCGAGGATTCTTTGGAATAATTTCACAGTGTGAACATCCACCTGGAAAACCACACCTCGTCATCGCCGTTCAATTCACAATCCAGATTACGTAAAATGCAAATTCTAATTGACCCTTACGGATAGCCGCGGAGGCACCTAGATTCATCGATTTCTGCATCCTCGCTGTTACGCTCATACATGTATTACGAGGCTTTATTGCGACGAGTGTTGCGAGACAACTTCCCACGAGAATTTCCGGCACTCACCTCGTGATTCCGCATAGCTTTGCAGATTCACTTTGAAATAGATGTACGCACAGACTTTTTTCATCGGTGAGATCGGAAGTTGGGCTTAGGCTATAGTGGCAGGGAACAGCAGGGCTCTTTCCATTTACTTCTTTGTAGAAATACTACATAATTAGAGCAACGACTACACTGAGAAAAAAACCAATTGAATCAAAAAAATATATTGGTTGATTCAAAGAAATGTCTGATCGCGGAGTGCCACCGATATATGAGATTGTTACAATACTATAAAATATTGGAAAATGTGATTGATTCAAATAACATATTATTTTATTTGAAAATCTCTTATGTTCTCTGAATATCTACATTATCCTTCAAATAAAATTATATTCTATTGAAATCATTCTATATACAATCCGTAGATGTACGGATGAAATAATTAAGCGGTTGCTACAACATTTTTTATTTCGTACAGAAATGTAATTAATAGAATGAATTATTTCTTTACTACATTGAAACGAATATGCCATGAGACGTAAGTTTTTCAATTTGTTTAAAATCTTAAATAAAAAGTGAGCATTAGAATGATCATCCACGAAAAAATAGTGGAGAGAATATCAGATATCCAATGGAATATCTATGGAGAGAATATCAGATATTCAACTAATAAGAACAGATACTACACTCTGATCTTAGCCACAGGTCAAGAAGCGAGACTCTTTAGAGTTTCTCCGGCGTTTAAGTAGATTTTCGGCTCGCGCTACGCTTACGAGAAACGAGCGCGCGTGCGGCTTCTAGCGGTTACTCCGAGAACTACGGGTTTCCTCACCACGGTCTTACATACAGGTCTTGCAACGAAGGTGGTGGGGGTGGTACGCTTAATGTCGGCAATAAGCTTTGGCTTATAGCCACAAGAGCGGCGCTGCGAACTTGTCATAGCGGCTAGACAAGTAAATAGACATAAATAAAAAAAGATAAAATCAACTTACCTCTGCGATAACTCGACCGTTTAAGTCATGTTTTACCCACTTTCTTAGAATGTATCGTTGGAGAAAATGTTTCTCACACACGAATTGCGAAGGCATGAGCTGAGAAATTCCTGGAATTGCAGTGATCCATTTTTGACGACGTTCCATATTCGACGGAACCCGAAACACCGAACGTTTTTCCTTTACTAAATGACGTCCAGTATCACACGTTGGAACCGCACACGAATTAGTCGTCATTATTATGTAAAAATCCGCACGATATCACCGTCATAAAAAAACACGTGATTTTTTTATTAACGGTTATGTAAAACTTTATAGTAGCCGATTAAGTGAGGTTGTGTTGCCACATGCGTCTTCCGCTGTTTCGACTATGATTTGATTGAAGCGATGCGAGCGGCGGTCAAGGAAATTAACGAGCCGACAGTAAGACGACCACCCCCACCACCAATATTTGATTCAGTTGCAAGACCTGTATGTAAGACCGTGTTCCTCACACCTATAATTTCGGTGACGCTCGGCCATGATTTGGTTTGAATTTTTTCAACCAAATGCGCACGAAACAAATTTTATTTTCGCATATTTTTTTAACCAATTCAGACATTTGCTTATTATTTTATCAATCAAAATAGAATATTAATATTTTCACGAATAATGTACTTGGAAAATCAATATCGGATATGGTGAAAAAAATAACATATTTACTCAATAGATTTTTATCTGAATCAAACGAGCGAAATTCAATTTTTCTTGTGTACTGGAATCAACAATAGTCATGTTATGAATTGAAACGCTTTTTTTGTTCGTTTCAGAAAATCCTGAGTAGAAATCTTGCTCCAGCTACAATATGCACCTGATCAGGTATCCTGATTTCTTTTTCCAGCCTTGATCAGAATTTTTTATCAAGCCCTGATCATTTTTGAAACACAATCCCTGACTTCCGTCTGATCAGGGTAAAAAATCAAGGCCTCATCAGGGTAAACTATCAAGGCCTGATCAGGGTAAAAAATCAAGGCCTGATCAGTGTAAAAGATCCAAGGCCTGATCAGCGTAAAAAATTAAGGCCTGATAAGAGCTTAATTTTTCACGGCTTGATCAAAGTGAAAAATCATATGATTTTTCACGGCTCAGGATGACCGATTTATTTCTGAAATAAAAAATACAACGCATACGCAAAAGAGAAAAAGGCACGACTTTATAAATAACGCTGATCATTTATTTTTTAGTCTTCATATAAAATCTATCACATATATTTTTCACATATATCTATGTGGAAAACAAACATCATTTTTCTTGTATTTGTAATAGAACAAAAACTCGAAATAAACTAAGATATATCACTGTATAATATTCCACTTATCATCCCGAAATAAACTAATATATTTTTTAAACAAAAACTTAAGAAACTCCGTGAATAAAGTAAACAGAGCTCAACGTTTTTATGACCAGATGTTTCTCGGAAACGTTACATTGGGCGTTCTGTTCGTTTTTTCCGCAACGCTCGAAACATGTTCCAGTCTTTTGCTGAATTAATCAGGCCTTGATACCGCTCCAACGGCTTGTCCAATTTGCTTCGAAGAACTTCTATTCCGTGTTCCCTATATTTCGAAATGACAACCACTGAAAAATATGAAAATGTGTATCCCACTTAGAATTCATTGTCTACATATATATCTATAAAAGGTATGCACATTATTTTATTAGGGCGGCACAAATTTGAGCTCTACTTTTTTTTCCTTTTTCTCACCATCCAATTATCTACCTTAAAGAAGAAAAAAAATTGTTGCAAAAGCTGCGAGCGGTCATTTTTTAATAAAAATTAGAATCAAAGTAGGAGAGCCCGTACAGCGAAGACCAACCAAATAATGGTAAGTTGACAGCGTAGTGCAGTTCAGTGAATGTCATGTCCATCCGAAGTGCATTTCTTATGGGCTAACTTGCACCGATGGACTTACTTTCACTTAACTGAACTACGCAGTCACCTTATCATTATTCGGTTAGCCTACGCTGTCTGGGCCCGTACAGCGAAGGCCAACCAAATAATGGTAAGTTGACAGCGTACTCAGTTCAGTGAATGTAATGTCCATCCGAAGTGCATTTCTTATGGGCTAACTTGCACCGATGGAATTACTTTCACTTAACTGAACTACGCAGTTAACTTATCATTATTCGGTTAGCCTATGCTGTCCGGGCTAATCAGCACCGATGGCAAAAAATTTACCAGATTGAACTATGCTGTCAGCTTACCATTATTTGGTTGGCCTACGCTGTCTCTTTTTCTCTTCTGACAAAGGAGATGGACCAAGTAAAGGAAAATAATAGCGATACACAAAACAAATATAAATCTACTTACATGGTGGTAGCGCCAACACATGCCAATCCTCAGGAATTTCGAGTTGTTCCTCGCTGAGAGGATCTGTTCCAGGTATGTCAAATGTATCATAATAAATATTTCAACCAATGCATATATAATTTGGCGTATGGTTAATTTATAGTCAGATTTAATCCAATTAATATTTATAGATTTAAGAATGGTAAGTCTTTGAAAAAAATGAATTGTCATACTAACCTGCTGCTGTATTATTTCTTCGTTTTTTCCCTTATTTAGAGCCCGCTATTCACGCAGACGCAGTCGTTGCGCAATTTTCTTCCGATTGTGTTTGTCCATCTTATTCACAACGTACACGTTTTATGTAAAAATGTACAAAGTGATTAATAATATGTCTCGTGCTTCTCTCGTATCTGTGTATCATTTGACAAGATGAGGTTAGGCACGTTTTTAGCGCCAAACTGTAGAAGTCCAGTTACATGATGATTGCTTGAAGTAAGCTGGATCAGGCGAATTGAAGTAAGCCGTAAGTCCAGTTGCTTGATATCGCCTGAAGCTAGCCGGGTCAGGCGAATTGAAGTAAACCGAAGTCCGGTTGCTCGACCACCGCCTGACCCCAGCTTGATCAGGCAAATTAAGGCAAACTTAAATACGGCCATCGTACTACAAGGTGATCAGGCGCAGATCAAATATCAGGCCAGCCTGACAATTTTTCTACTCGGGATGCATTCAAAACTATATAATTTGTTCGCGATCATTTTTTAGATAGTTTCAATAATATATTGTTCACGGCTAACAATATATGTTTTGAATGAAAAAAACTTTTAATTTTATCATGTTACTAAAGTCAATAGCGTTTTGTTTGGACTAATAAATCCCATTATTTACACCAACAATTTTGTAATTGCATCAACGAAATTTTATGCAATAAACATCAATGATATTGGATCAATGATTTTTTTCTCAGTGTACGTCATTGAGGAAAGGTTCGCCATGTAAGAGGTTGTGTTAACAAGGGCTCATCAAAATAATAGGTACGATAGTTCCTCTCTATGGCATATTATAGCGTACCTATTTTGAATACAGTCGTATACATATGAAGAGAGAGAGAGAGAGAGAGAGAGTCATTGGCGTAGCGAGAATTTTTTTCTGCCAGCCCGACAAAAAACTGAATTATGCATAACCCTTTTTTTAAATAAAATATACGTAATAGTGGCTAATAACGTAACACATATAAAATATGGAGCTTTAATCACACGTTCATAAAATTAATGCCAAACATTTGCTCTAAGTTAAAAAATAATCAAATCATTTTTCATCATTCTTTGATTCAGTTACCAGTCTTTAAACTTTACTTTCAGTGTGGATACTCAATGGAATAAGACTTATGTTTGTTTCCTTTCTATTCCTACAAATTGGCCCGTCACTTTTTCAGCTAGAATGTTTTTTTTAACACTTCGTCTGTAAACCTGGGTGTTTCGTGTCGGCCAAAACTACTTTCCTAACGAGTTGTTTAATTTATTTAACAAAAAATATATGAACGAGATTATTTTTCAATGATTTGATGATCGATATATTAAATTGAATGATTCGAGCACTAGTATGATTTTTTTATTATTTTGGAATGTATTAACTTGGTGAAAACAGGCCAGGAATTCAAATAACCAGGTTTACAGACGGAAGGTACCGGAAAACGTTTACAGACGAAGTGTTAATAATGTCTTCTCTATGTTTAGCAGCGACATTTGAGAGGAACGTTCCTAAAACATTGTGCTTTTGAGCCACGTTTTTGTCAGGCTCGTACTGCCTTACACAAGTGAGGGCAGTACTCCTTTTTAATATGCTTTCCTCAAATTCTAGCATTTATTTCATTATTTTTAAATGGAAGTACATTTCTCATGACTTTAATTAAGATTTTTTTATAATTATTGAGAAAATAGACTCCGGTTTTTTTCATATCTAATTTACAAATTGCGTCAACTGCATGAGCTACCGGTATATTCTCAAATCGGCAATTTAGATTTACGATGAAGTTATTAATGTTGAACTTCCAGTATCCTTCCAGTTGTGTATCGGCCGGCAAATTTAATGTATTGCTTTTGCCCACAGTTGACTTAATTGCGAAATTGGAATATCTATTTAATTTGCATAATGAAATATCTGTTTTTATTACAAATTACGAACTTACAATGAAGGAAATAGTCCAAGTTTTATTCAATTATTAATTATTATTCTTTATCATTTCTTTATACTTGCTTGGGTGAAACTTAAATAAAATAAATCGATTATTCTGAGATTAATTATTTTGGTTCGATTTATTTCCTGGGCGGAGGGGCACCCCTGCCCTCTACAGGCTACGCCAATGGAGAAAGCGAGAGTGCACGCGTTATATTTTCAAAATGATTTTCAAAACCAGACTAGTCACGATTGGCCAATTGTGATATTTCCCCAAGTATTTTTCAATTATTCGTCAATTTTTATTATCTACTAAATTATATTTCATATAAAAATTATATTGTATAATGTTCTTTTATATTATGTTATACTTCTAGTTTTATTATTTCCTGAATTCCAGCATATACCCTTACGGGTTTTTACGTATGGCACTTTCCTATCACTCCCTACCCGCGCTTTGCTAATCTAACGTAACTTCCGGTATTCAGTAGAGCGTCGATTATCCGAATCAATTCGGACCGCGACATCAAACGACCCCGGTTTACGGAATTAGGGTGCCGAAAAAACCTTCACGGATTGAGGGTTAAAATTAGATTATATTTTGCATACAAATGATATTTTATAATTTCTTTAAATATTCTTTCATATTAAATGATATTTTACACAAACATTGTATTTTATAATTTTTTAAATATGATTTCATATTAAAATACATTTTTATATTAGAATTATGTTCCATAATTTGGTCAATATTATTTCGTATTAATTTATATTTGACCTAAAACGATATTTTACGATTTTATTTTCATACTATAGCCCCGCGTTAGGAAGGTCTTGTTTGCGGAGAACGACTCGTTCCGTCGAGAGAGGATCCGTGAGAAACTAACGCACCGATATACCGCGCTTTGTATTTACGAGCTATAATTATGGTCATACAACATCAGTCCAGTCTTAGATCCTACTGTCAATTGTATTGCGCTTCTTTCTCCCGTTCTTACCGGACGCTTGAATATACCTATACAGAGAAATTTGTATGAATATAAACAGTTTGGAAATGGCGCTTTGGAAAAATGCAAATTTACCGGAACAAAAAGTACGCAGTCGAGTAAAAAAAATAAACGTGGCGCAAGGTCTACTCGCCGTAAATCCGACAATATTTCGCACACGAGGGAATACGCGGCGCGATTTTTTCCGTAAAACTTGTATACCCGTGTGTATAAAGATCGCGGGTAGAAACTCGTTCTCCGAAGATCTGGAATACCCGCAACATTCAGAAACTTGCAGACTCATTGTAATGCAAATTGCGCGAAGGGTAAAATAAGACGAATGCCGAAAACGGCCAGCTCTAACGGAAATTCTGGAAAGTTTGACGCGGCAATGAATAATGCAAAAAATAAGAATAAAAATAAAAACTGTAAAACTACTCGCGTGAGCTAATTGGGCCGGAAGTCGCAATGTCGGCTCGCAAAAGCCGCCGGGCACGTACGTTATTGTTGACAGTCATATTTCTCTTGCCTCGGTGAAAGAAGTTTCGATGACGAGGATAAATTGTGCTCTGGAGAGAGTTTGGCTTTAAAACGTATTTTATAAATCCACATACCGATGCCTTCGATTAGGCCTAGATAGACGCAGGGTTGCAAAATACGTAATAAAAAAGTAATGAATAATGCAATGAAAAAATATTTCATTACCCATTACATTACATTCAGTATTGTAAAAAAAATCCATTACTCCTTACATTATATTTTGTAATGAAAACAATTTCCGTTACTCATTACATTGGATTTTGTAATGCAGAAAATGTCCATTACGCATTACATTATATTTTGTATGATAAAAAATGTCCATTACTCATTACATTACATTTTGTAATGTGAAACATTATCATTACAAAATGCAATGTAATGTGTAATGACAAAAAAAGTAATTATACATTACATTGTAATGGGTAATTGACTTTTTTACTTTACAAAGTCCAATGTAATGCGTAATGGATTTTTTTTACATTACAAAATATAAGATAGTGAGCAGTGGAATTTGTTCACATTGCTAATGTAATGTAAAAAATCTCCATTACTCATTACAAGGTAATATGAATTATTATTCGTCTCCCATCAGGTCAGGTCAGTGCAAAAACCACTGCCTCTAATGGGAAACGAATAATAATCGTCATTACATTGTAATCAGTAATGGAGATTTTTTACATTGCATTGCATTAGTAATGTGAAAAAAATCCATTACTCATTACCTTATATTTTGCAATGTAAAAAAATTCCATCGCTCATTACATTACATTTTTTAATGAAAAGAAAAAATTTCCATTACCCATTACAATATAATGAGTAATGGAAATGTTCACAATACAAAATATTTCACATTACAAAATGTAATGTAATGAGAAATGGACATTTTTTACATTACAAAATGTAATATAATGAGAAATGGACATTTTTTACATTACATAATCCAATGTAATGAGTAATGGCAATTGTTTGCATTACAAAATGTAATGTAATGAGTAATGGAAATTTGTTACATTACTGAACGTAATGTAATGGGGGATGATTTTTTTTTTATTGCAAAATGTAAACTAACGAGCAATGAAAATGCTAATGCGTTACAAAAAGTTATGCATTATTTGCCACCCTGGATAGATGTAAGCGTCGAATGCGCAAAATTTCAGAACTTAAAAAACGAAGTAAAAATTTAAGGGGTAAACTTATGATTGCAAAGATAGAAATGCTAGTGAAAGTTTGAACACGTTTTTCTCGAAACTATGCTTTTCGAAACGGTGTACACGATCTCTCGACATCTAATGAACGAATTGACTTCAAACTTGGTACACCTACTCAGTGTAATAGTAGCTTAGTCTTGAAGCACGTTTTTCTTTCTAATATTCTTTTTCATTAGTTATTAAAAATAATAATGTTATTCTTCATAAAAAATCGAAAAAAATCAATTTTTTAAATAATTTAAATACGGTAAAAAAAAGCTCGATCAAGTCTTAACCAATATTGTCAATTTAAAGAAAAAAAACTCGTTCGATTTTTTTCAAATCGACCCGGTGCCCAAAATCACGTACACCGTTGAGCCTCTCACGATCAAAGGTAACAATCGCGAGAAATTTTAACGAATATTTCAAATACACTTTTTATATATATATATAATATTAATACAAAATATTAATTGATACAGAGATTATAAACATATAACCTCTTTATCAATGAACATTTTTTAATGAAATTTGGTACACAACTTTGTTAATGTGCACATACAAATAAATGTGTAAACGATTTTTCAACCATCTTACTTATTCCTTTAAAATTAATGTACAAACATAATGGTTATTAACAAAAATAACCCTGATCTCCGGCCTACCCCTTAAAAAATCGGTCGGTCTAACCCTTTGAAAAATAAATAAAATTTTTCAAATTTTTCCATATACACAAGATATAAACACGCATAGAAAGCATATTTTATGTTTTTGTTATATAGAAAATATACAAAAACATAAACAAACTCATATAGGAGCATGCGATCAAAAATTTATCGCGAGTTTTGTGAGCCGGGTCGAGTAACGAGGAAGTAGTTGGCACTATCGGCAGAAAAATTCTATATAGCGGTATCGTAATTTCTACGTTCAGCTTGGTGACCAACATTCTAATGACGTAGAAGTTTGCATCGTTGAGATGCAACGATTTTTTGTTCATTTTTCATTTCTCTATTTTCATGCTTATCCAGAGCCTTCTTTTTTTGCAAATGGAGGTAGCAAATCTTTGATAAGAATACGTAAAAATGTTTGGGTGATTTTCGCAGCCAAAAATGATCAAACAATTAAAAGAAATGATTTTCATTGCATTCCAACGATGCAAACTTCAACATCATAACATTCTTCAGGTCGTGCTTCCACCATGTCCTGTCATTTTTCCAGCTTGGTATTTTTAGTCACAATTCAATGCCACCCTTCGACTGCCTTTCATGCTGATGCGTTGTAACGGTCCTGCGATCTCTCGTATAAGCCGCCATCTCTCAAGCTGGCACTTTAGATCGGATCTCAAAAACATACGAACCATTGTCAGTCTGACGCGTTCTCGTTCGCCGGACTCTCGATTCGCTTGTCTTTTCGTCTACCAATTGAAGCGTGATGCAGACCAGCCAGTTACTTTTTAA